>CM063508.1:60427000-60434500 GCA_032207245.1 Pardosa pseudoannulata
ACATGAAATTGACCATATAACCGGTAACAAGAAAAAGAAAATGTATAAGCGGTGCACTTTAACACATGTTTCTTATTAAGTTACACGGGACTTTAGAAAACTTACCATATAAGTGGGGTGACCTTATAAGGGGGTGACCATATAGCCGGTACTGAGTGTATATACAAGTTATACTCTTAAATTTAGTTAGGTCTTTAGACGATTATTTTGAGATCTTAATGGGGAACAATTTGATAACGAGTATAGGTGTGTGATGAGGCAGATAATAAAAGGCTTAGTGATCGCGCAGTGTTTGAATAAGTGTTTGAAAGAGAAATGAATAAACGGTGTTGATATGTGTCCGTTGCCTTACCAACCCGTCATGCATATATACATACATATATACGAGGATTGGGGTAAAAGTCATGGGAACTATTATTTGTTTCTTGAAGATACCAGTCCAGTTGGAAAATGTAACATATACACTTGAAAGGACAAGGTGTTATCTACATGTGCGGACAATATATAGCACTGAAATATCGTAATACGCTAATTATTTAAGGTAGTATACAGGGCAATACGGGCAAAAGAATATCAACACAGTACACTCAAAGTTGACATGACAAACCTGGGCCTAAAGACCCTCAAGGTCCTTGCTGAAACTTTCTTATCCACTTTTGTACTGTACGGTATGGTAGGACATTATTCCCAAGGGCTAACACTAATTCTCTGTGACAGTCCATTGCATTTCTCCTTAGGAGAACGGCTATTTTAATGTAAGCTCTCTCCTCAACACGGGTTGCTTTCATCTCGCATCACACTCACCAACTGACTGATTTCACAGCCTTCGCTACGCTACTACCAGCTGTATAGTGTGATCTGCTGTTCTGCATACACATTATGCATGAAGAACTTCCACACGACACATACCCGTTTGTGATCCGTTCACATATCTACAAAAATAATTGCCATGATTTATGCCCTAACCCTCATATATATATATATATATATATATATATATATATATATATATATATATATATTATATATATATATATATATATATATATATATATATATATATATATATATATATATATATATATATATATATATACATATATATATATATATATATATATATATATATATATATATATATATATATATATATATATATGTATATATGTATATATGTATCTCTCTCTCTCTCTCTCTCTATATATATATATATATATATATATATATATATATATATATATATATATATACATATATATATATATATATATAGCATAGATATATATAGAGTAATGTCTCTTTTTCTAACTGACTGCTCGATACCGAAGATGATCCATTCTAAATGCTGGTGGAATAGAGAATGTGAACTCTTTACTCAAAATATAAAATCTTACACTATGGGGTTTTGGGGGGTGTTTTTGTGGCTGACCATTTAGAATTTGCGAGGGCGTGTTTTGGGCGTCCTTGAACCTCTTCATTGGCCGTTGCACTTTTTCGTTTTGTTTTTAGTCTAGCCGAACAGATAGCGTGGGACGCTATCTTGTGGAGTGCAGGTGGCTCGCACCCGAAATTTTTGTGACTGTATAATGTCAAAGAGGATTAACTAGTTTGATTTTATGACTTCTGTAACGTCAAAGGGGGATTAAAATTGAGTCTTCATGGCCCACAGGTGGTTCACATCTGTGTTTCACATCTTGTTTGTTTTGATGTGTGTTTGTGTGTTTAAATGTGTGTTTCCCACATTTAGAGTCCTTGTAGGGTTTTCCCTTATTATTTTTTGTTTTCTTGGGCTTATTCCTAGATCTGTTTTTCCTATATTACAATATTCCCATATTACAATATTATTCCCTTTCCTATATTACACACACACACACACACACACACACACACACACACACACACATATATATATATATATATTCAGATTAGTTGGTCTCATTAACCCTCGTATAATAAAACTGTAGCCCCAAACCAAATCAAATCAATTTATTTGTGTAAATCAAGATCTGACGAAATATACCTTAGAATAAGTTTATGTCCTTAAACTAAGGAGCCTAGGGAACTCAGTCCGCATAGGTGTCAAGTTAGAAACCAAAGAGTTATTAGCTCGCTGCTCGAAGCTGATTAAAGATGATCTGTGTTCATTAATGGATGGCTGCAGGGGTACGTAAAATAGTTTCTTGGTTGCAATGTCCATCAATTTTAAACGATAATTCTTCAGGTAGCAAGTCAAGCCTGACGGTTTCCGCTTGGTCTATGCTTCTAAATTAAGACGACATACTTTTCTGAAACTGAGTAGATCGTAGCGCTCCATAACAACCAAACTTGGAATAAGAAATTTTAGTTGGAGAGTTTCTTCTTTAATATCATAACAACCTATTGCAGGTCTTACCTGACTGAACAGCATACTTCCTCCAACTCACATGGTCTAGCACTACTCTCTGCCAGTCTTTCATTCCTAAAATTATGAGGTCATTTTCAACTTCTTTAAACCACGTTGTTGGTGGCCTTCCTCTGGTATGAGATATCTCGGGGTTCTCTAATGGGGTTGTTCTTAGGGCTTCTCCAGGTGTTGTCAAGCCATCTTAGTCCGTTACTTCGGATGGTAAGTGAAATTTCAGGCTGTTTGTAGGGCCTATATAGCTCGAAATCATATCTGGTTTTCCAGCAACCTCATTACTTTATATGCGCAAAGTAGTTTGTAAAAAAATGTTTTAAGAATTTTGCCAGAGTCAAGGAAAAACAACAAAAAACTTTACTTCGTGCAAACGATTACAGTCAAACTAACTGCCTATCTGTTGAGTAGCAGCGTCGTTTATATTTTACATTTGGGCAGCATCACTTCACTTCAGTTGAAATCTTTTCATTGACAACATAGTTTTAATACTTTTCTCTCGAAAGTCTCCAGGGCTCACTGGGTATCTAAATTTAATATACAGGTCTCGCTAGCATACAACCGCACAGGTAAAATGAGTGTCCTGTATATTTTTAGTTTAGTTTTTCGGCTGAAAAGTTTAGATCTTAGTTGTTTTTTCAGCTCGAAGAAGCATTTATTAGCCGATTTTATTCTGGTAACAATAGTGAAGGTTTTAATGTTATATATATAATCAGAGTTTTAATAATATATGTTTATAAAAATGTAGTGCTTCTTTATATTATTGGTATTTCTATAGTACTATTATACAAAATGAATTTGAATTACGATACCATATTAGTAATTTAGAATTATGTCTTATTATTCTTTGATTAAATAGAAATAGGTGGTTCAAAATACGTCAGATAAATATTAATAGCCAATTTTAGTGACGTAAATATTTTATTTTATTAAGAAATTATGTAATTCGTTCTACAAAATATAAGTTTTTCCTACCAAAGAAATTTATATTGCGACATCATATATATATATTAATTTGGTATCTGGGCTGACATTTTAGAATCTAATATTTTAGAGAAAAGTTAGTATTTTTGGGCAAGATAGAAAATTGACACCCTGTTTATAAAATTTAAATTCAGAAATGAATCGTTTGAGAAGATATGGGAATTCATGTATACGCATGCATATGGATAAAGGATCCTATTGAAAATGATAGGTCTCATAAACTTGATCATATAATATATATCCAGTGTACCTAATATCTGGAACTCCGAGATTAATATATGGGGTGGGGAGATTAACTGCAGGGAAGGGATATGCCCTGACTTAAGACACCATACTTATGCCTTGGGGAGATTACATAAGGTATAATAAACACACAGTAATATATATCTAATCAGTTATTCGGACGCTTGCAAAAATCTATATAGATCTACCACATCCCTGGTAAAAATATCAAATATGTTTTAATAATACCTTAACTGAAGTTTAGAAAGCTAAGGTACAAAATAAAATATATAAATTTTATAAGAGAAATTAATTTCTTTCCAAATATGTGATGTATTCTTTTTGGTAATCCGTAATCTTAGTTCGAAACGACATAATTTAGTCTATGAAGTTCCAATGATGATGTGAAGATTCATATACGTATTAATTTAAAGTCTCTTATCAAAAAAAAAGGAATTTACTGAGACACACAGAAAAAATTAAAATAAGAATTTTATAAAAAAAAAAACATCTGAAGCTACAACCTCATCTATATCAGAAAGCTCTAACAATTGGTTAATGATAGCGTGATAGTGTAGCGCTCAGTGTTTCCCAAAGTGGGATACAAGTACCTCCAGGAGTACAATAAAAGTTTGATGGGGGTACAACTTTATGTGAAATTGCTTTTTAAGCAGTTGTAGATATAATTCTAAAAAAAGGAACAGACTATTGAAAGCAGAACCACATCTAAGATTAAATTTAACAAACAGGGAACCAAATTATGACGATCTGTCATCTTTGCACAAACAATTTTACCCTGCTCATTGATCCAAATAAATGTTACTGTTAATATAACTTTTATTTATATTTCATTAGGAATAATTTTATTTCTCTTTTCTTATTATTTTGTGTATGTCACAAAAAAGAAAAAATAAATAAATTTTTGATTGTTATTAAAATACATCCATTTTTTTGAGCGCGCAGGGTACGCAGAGTTACGAAAATTATAAGGAGGAGTACATATATGTCCAAAGTTTGGAAAACGCTGATATAGCTGAAATATGAGGTTTTTATTTTGAGTTGATATTAATAAGTTTCTTAGGCTCTGTTTATTGAAGGTACTGAAAATTAACTTTGGACGAACAACCGTATTGTATGTAGGGATATCATACAGTATTATTTGAAGTCTCTTATGAGAAAAAAGACATAACTTTACTGAGATACACAGAAAACAGTAAAACAAGAATTTTTGAAAAAAACATCAGACCCTACAGCGCCATCTATATCAGAAAACTATAACAATTGGTTAGTGATAGAGTAATAGTGTAGCTCTGTGTTTTCCAAAGTGGAGTACACGTAACCCCCAGGGATTCAAGACTATACATTTTATTATTTTACAGATTTTGTTAAAACATATGTACACTGCACATCTTAAACATAAACATAGCTGAAAGAATCCCGAGAATAACCAAATTGTGCCTAGCGGAAAGCAACTTTTTCAGTCTCAGCTCTTTCCAGAATAATGTTCGTTCTCCGTCGTTCCGAGCGGGCATCTCCCCCACTCTGCTGTTCGCTGAGGGCCGGGGTTGAACCCAGCCCCTCTTGGTCAGGCTTTCGCCTCCATGGGAAAAATGTGCTTTTCTGCAGCTGGGCGAGCGGGGGTGGCATCCCTACCCCCTCCTGTTGAACTGTCACCTCCCTGGAACAGGGCTTGTCCACCCTCTCTCGGTATGTTCGTCTTCGCTCCCTAGCGCCGTACAAAAATGCAGGTGTCCATGTAACACCAACTCGAGTCTTGAGTCTAGTATTACAGTCCCTGCTTCAAAATGAGGACTTACTTAAGCATAAGTCATACTTTCATCATTGAGGTGATCGTTAAAACAAAAGGCGCACTACTTTGCTTTAATACGAGTATCCTCCGGCTGAATCGTGCGTGGTTGTCCAAGTGGCATAAGATCATAATAACATGCTGCTACTGGTAAGAATGTTTGAAAACGTCCAAAACCGGCTTTAAGTAGTTGGTTCTGGTTATATCAATCCTCGTGCATCTAAACATAGAGCATAGCGCTATAAACTAAACCAAACCATAATTTTGTAAATTACAGCTAAGAAACTACTACTACTGCTAACTTGTAAACTAAAGTAGTTTTGCTTGGTTTCAGAAAGACGTAGATTAAAGTAATCCGCATTATAGAGAAAATATTTGCTTACAGTATGATCATGAAGTGAATGTATTTCTAAAGTCATCATACGGATATCAAAAATTTTAATTATTGCCGAGGAATCTCCAAGATATTTAGTTAAAATTTATTCTGCCTCTTAATAAATCTTTATGCGTATAACCTTGTGCTATTGAAGCTATTACTGCTATTGATCTTAATTTGTTTACTTCCAGGAAGCCGTTGATTGAGGTAACGTGCAATGGAAAAAAGAGAGGATCACAGTGCGATTATACACTGATTGTATTAGAAGTGTAAAGAAATCTCAATGCAAATAATAATAAAATTTACATTTTGATTACTTTTTATTAATAATTCAAACTTTATGATACTCGTTGTAGGTATAAAAAATTACGTACAGTACGTTTGACCATCACATAAATTGCTTTATCGCAGTACAAATGTGTAATTCGCATGTTAAGAATTTATATTACGTTGGCATTAATATTTTTCTACATATTTCTTATAAGGGGTAATTTAAAAATAAATAGGACTTGAAATCTAGTAATTTTTTATTGAATACATTAAAATATTCGCTTTTTTATGACTTCTGGAGCACCCTTCATGCCAAAATTTTGCACGTAACGAAGCAAAGTCAATCTAGGCAACGAGCCAACAGTGTAACAGCGGGAAAAGGTATTGAATTCTGTTCTAATCTGACCTATTTGTACCCACTCTTTTACTTTTGCCTGCATATCCCGTTTAACTAGATTTTCTTCCAGAATTTTTCCCTCCTATAAAAATGTCCCCCGCACGCAACCGTTTCATTGACTGCAGACTTAACCAAATACATGAAAGACATGGAAGTATTAACATGATTAAACGTGCCTCTTGTAACCAGTCATCCTCCTCAAATTCGATTAAACGACGTCTTTAATCATACGTTCAATGCCACTAATGATGAACGACACGATATGCAATTAAGTGAAGCGACCGTAAGGGATAGAGGACTCATGCCAACCATTAACTGGAAGTCTACTTTCACTGAACCGAGTGTTGAAATAATATCCCCCATGGTTTCTTTTTCTTTTTTTTCCCGTTTGTACGTCTCTTTGGTTAAAGTAATTTAACTGATCGATTTTCTATTCAAAGAATGAAACTGGAATACTCGACAGTCGAAGACGATTGTGATTCTGCCAAGTTAAAAATAAAGTATGTTATGTAAAAAAAAAGAAGCGTAATCCTAAAATGGAAAACGTTCCGATTAAATATAGAATCTCAAAATAGATTCAATTGTGGTGTTTTAAGGTCAATTTCCATAGAAAAAATACTTAACCCTCTCGTTGCGTATTTATTTTATCAAAATAGGTTAAAAAATTGAGTAATTTTTTTTATTACATATTTCAAATCTATATACATTTTAGAGTAAAATATACAAAAATTTTTGTAAAAGAGTTTTTTTTTTTTAAATATAGAATTAGGTCCTAAAAGAAAGGTGTTCAGGATAATAAAATTTGAGAGTAGTGATATAAAAGCTGAATTTTGAAAATTAATCTTGTTTAAATTATCATTTATTTTACAAAATACAAACGCAAAACGTATATACTAATAAAAAATGTAAAAGACTTGCAAAACATTTATTAGAAATGAAGTTTTGTATGATAAATTTCGAAACAAGGCTCGAAGCAAATTCCTACCTCGCAATCCTTGTACCAAATTCGCGTTCCTTTTGGAAGTTTTTGCTCCAACTTCAGTTTTTTA
>CM063508.1:60442000-60444500 GCA_032207245.1 Pardosa pseudoannulata
CGTCTGGTCAAATAGGGTATTTCTATAGCAATCCGAAGTTTGAAAGTTTTCACTATCACAATGCCTTCTTTACTCCGTACATGTAAGTAAAAAATAAACGTGATTTAAATAAACGTGGTTTCCTAGTCTTTACTATGGAACGCTAATTGTCTTCTCAAGGTTTCTCCCGTATTCATAAATGACCGAATTTGCCCATTCTCTACTGCACTTTAACTGCTCTGTTGAAAATCTATATCAGCGAACCAATTTCACAATTTATTTTGATCCAAAGTGGTTTAATGGCTTATGTATAGTCATCAATCTTTATAATACAGTTCAGCCATGTGATACGTTGAATACGGGAATATCTGAGTAATATTCATTGCTAGAGGATCATTTGCAAGAGGTCTTTCAATTATACGGTATATGTTAAATGAAATAAAAGTCACATTACGTTGAAAAATTAAACTATCGTTTGACATTTTATAATCGTACACGTGATTTAACATAAAGGATTTAACTTGGTTAAGAGATTTTTCCAAGCTAAATTTCTAACGGGTTATCAGGTCAGGCTGTATGGTTTCTTTCCATAATAAAATAAAATACACCTGTCTTATTCTATTATACATTTGAATAATGAATTTTATGTTGAACTATTTCGGAGAATTTGAAGATAAAATTCTAATAGAATAAATGTAATATTTTTCTAATTTAATCAAACAGTGAATGAGTTTTTAATGGATTTTTGAGAAATTTTCTGAATATTATAATATGAAAAAAAAAACAACGAAACTTTTAATTTTTTAAATCTTTTTTTTTTCTAAATCGTCGTCGAGTGGTTGAGTGCGGAATTTTCAACACGGCAGGTAATTTTAAATGAGGCCAAATGGATGGTTGACAATTATAGGTTTTGCGCCATGAATAAAAATAAGTTTGCGCCTTTAACCCTCTAATGCCCAAGTCATTTCTGCCGATTACATTTCGGAGCCTATCTTAAATCTAATTTAATATGGACTGTACAGAAAGAAATAAATTTGAAGATCAAACAATTTTGAATACTAGAACATGTCACGTTAGTGATCAGTTATTGTGTTAAACATAGAGTGACATTTATATAAAAAAAGGAAAAAAACTTCCTGAAAAAAGATTTATTTGATATTTCAGGTAAAATAATTTCTGCAAAATGCTGTAGTGTAATGGAAAAAGAACATTTGTCATGATCTCAGTCTGTACCTACAGAAAAAAGTAAATTTATTAGCGCTGGTTGAAAAATCATAAAATCTAGATCTAAATGAAAAAAATATAAATAATAGAAATTACTTGAAAATTTCGTAGATTATTTATAAGACTGCCCATTACCTACTCTCAAAAGGATAATTTGTTCTAAGAAAACATAAAAATTCTACAAGCTACTTTTTAGCCGTATCAAAAATGATACGCCAGGCATTAAAGGGTTAAGACATCTTAGGGAATCTGATTGCATTTTCAATGGTTGCAAAATGTATCTCTCTCGTATTTACCAACGGTAAGGTTGAGATTGGTGAAGTAGTCCACAATCATGAATACACGAGGAAGAATAAAATAAAGTGTTAATTGTCCTAGTTATTAGGAAAATATTAACATATTGTTGACCGTTCACGAGTTAACTCGTATTTTTATGGCCGAACGTTGTTGGCAGGCCACGGGTAAACTCGTGATGCGTTTTTTTCGCATCGATGTTGTTTACTCTTTTGGCGACCATACAGTGCAAGTGTTGGTCAGTATAACACAAGCTGTTTCTCTCGCTTATAAGATCTGCCAAATCTTTTGTTGTAAAAAATATTTAATAATTAAAATAATTGAAAAAAGAAACGACGACGGAACGTAACGAAGAATCTTTCAATGAATTATACGCGAATTCTTTATCTGATTGTCCGAGTGATAAGAATCAAATTGTGCTAATTGCCGATGACATGAGATAAATTTTCAGTAAAAGTTTTGGTCAACAATGAGTTAAAAGCTAACCTATTAATTAGCTTTTAAAATTGTAAAGTGTAAAAACTAGCTACTACCCAAATAATATTAAAAAGGAGGTCGTTAGATAATGTGTATTTGGACACAAATGCATGTAAATTGCTGGGCAAAATCTAGATTATGTATGCATATAAACACACATATATATACATATATATACACACACACACTAGGGCTGGATTGTTTATCAATATATCGTCAAATATTGATATAAATTAAGTATCGAGATAACAATATTAAAATTATGCTTGTCCAATATATCCCTGACGGCGATACTGTTTTTTTTCCTCGCACATGATAACATAGATCTCCAAAATACATTCTACACTCAAGAGCCAAAACATTATGACCATCCTTACATTTTGCAATGAACTCGCCTGGATAAGGTGGAAGGCACGTGATCAGGTGAAAGTGGCATTTGACTGCTGCTGGAGAGTCTGAAGAATCATTCTTTCACTTCTGTGTGTGATGGGAAAGGCTGCTGATCTAAGCGATATTCATAGAGGGC
>CM063508.1:60449500-60452000 GCA_032207245.1 Pardosa pseudoannulata
ATATAATAAAATTGTTTAGCTTAACAGATATTAAAATGTTACCAGTCGCCAAGTCGTGTGGTGTCTACATGAAATATTTTAAGACCTGGAATAAAGCAAAGCCTGGAATATAACAAAAATGTTTAGTATTACAGATATTAAAATGTTACCAGTAGCCATCAGATAGGAAAATTTCAGCTCTGTTCGGTATTGAATAATTTTTTTCATATAATCATTTTGCATAACCCTAATTTTGTATAAAGTTTTGTATTTAAATAATATATAATAATATGTTAATAATTATATAATATTTTAAAAGTCGTGAAACTGTCTCCATTTATTTAAAATTCGGAAAACTCTATATCACATTTAAATAAAATGAGCTTAAGTAAAATGTCGCAAAGAGTGTGTATAATTTAACAGACATTCAAAAAAGTCGTGTGGTGTCTACATGAAATATTTTAAGACCTGGAATAAAGCAAAGCCTGGAATATAACAAAAATATTTAGTATAATAGATATTAAACTGTTACCAGTCGCCATCAGATGGGAAAACGTGATCTCTGTTCGTTATTGTATAATTTTTTCATATAATCATTTTGTATCATACTAATTTTGTATAAAGTTTGTATTTAAATAATATATAATAATATGTTAATAATTATATAATATTTTAACAGTCGTGAAACTGTCTCCATTTATTTAAAATGCGGAAAACAGTATATCACGTTTTAATAAAATAAGCCTAAGTGAGATGTCGCAAAGAGTGTGTATAATTTAACAGACATTCAAGAAAGTCGTGTGGTGTCTACATGAAATATTTTAAGACCTGGAATAAAGCAAAGCCTGGAATATAACAAAAATGTTTAGTATAAGAGATATTAAACTGTTACCAGTCGCCATCAGATGGAAAAACGTGAGCTCTATTCGTTATTGTATAATTTTTTACATATAACCATTTTGCATAATCCTAATTTTGTATAAAGTTTTGTATTTAAATAATATATAATAATATGTTAACAATTATATAATATTTTAACAGTCGTGAAACTGTCTCCATTTATTTAAAATGCGGAAAACTGTATATCACGTTTTAATAAAATAAGCCTAAGTGAGATGTCGCAAAGAGTGTGTATAATTTAACAGACATTCAAGAAAGTCGTGTGGTGTCTACATGAAATATTTTAAAACCTGGAATAAAGCAAAGCCTGGAATATAAGAAAAATGTTTAGTATAACAGATATTAAAATGTTACCAGTCGCCATCAGATGGGAAAACTTGAGCTCTATTCGTTATTGTATAATTGTTTTCATATAATCATTTTGCATAATCCTAATTTTTTATAAAGTTTTTTATTTAAATAATATATAATATTATGTTAACAATTACATAATATTTTAACGTTCGTGAAAATGTGTCCATTTATTTAAAATTTGGAAAACTGCATATCACATTTAAATAAAATGAGTTTAAGTGAAATGCCGAAGAGATTGTGTATAATTTAACAGACATTCAAAAAACTCGTGTGGTGTCTACATGAAATATTTGAAGACCTGGAATAAAGCAAAGCCTGGAATATAATAAAATTGTTTAGTATAACAGATATTAAAATGTTACCAGTCGCCATCAGACGGGAAAACTTGAGCTTTGTTCTTTATTGTAAATTTTTTTCATATAATCATTTTGTATAATCCTAATTTTATATAAAGTTTTGTATTTAAATAGTATATAATAATATGTTAATAACTATATAATAATTTAAAAGTCGGGAAACTGTCTCCATTTATTTAAAATTTGAAACTGCATGTAACGTTTAAATAAAATAAGCCTAAGTGAGTTGTCGCAAAGAGTATGTATAATTTAACAGACATTCAAGAAAGTCGTGTGGTGTCTACATGAAATATTTGAAGACCTGGAATAAAGCAAAGCCTGGAATATAACAAAAATGTTTAGTATAACATATATTAAAATGTTACCAGTCGCCATGAGATGGGAAAACTTGAGCTCTATTCGTTATTGTATAATTTTTTTCATATAATCATTTTGCATAATCCTAATTTTGTATAAATTTTTGTATTTAAATAATTTTTAATACTATGTTAACAATTATGTAATATTTTAACATTCGTGAAACTGTCTCCATATATTTAAATTTTGGAAAACTGCATATCACGTTTAAATAAAATAAGCCTAAGTGAGATGTCACAAAGAGTGTGTATAATTTAACAGGCGTTCAAGAAAGTCGTGTGGTTTCTACATCAAATATTTTAAGACCTGAAATAAAGCAAAGCAGAAAAGACAAAGGGAGCTCCGTATCACAGGTCAAGCGAGTAATCATGCAAGGATACGTTGTCCGTATATTTTCTCCGAGATCAGACTGTCTGAATATCCCTTTCGAGACTAGACATAGGATGGGGTTTATTTTTAGTATCCCGGATTGCTGTTTTCTTTTAACTCAATAAAACACCAAGTGGATCTCGCTCACAAAGAAGCCGTAATCCATGGTGACGTCACGCAATTCT
>CM063508.1:60457000-60459500 GCA_032207245.1 Pardosa pseudoannulata
TGAAGAAATATTAAATTTAAATAATTTTGATATATTACATACATATACATATATGTATACATATATATATATATATATTATATATATATATATATATATATATATATATATATATATATATATAAATATATATATATATATATAAATATATATATATATATATATATATATATATATATATATATATATATATATATATATATATATACATAAATAAATAAATAAATATATATATATATATATATATATATATATATATACATACATACATACATATATATATATATATATATATATATATATATATATATATATATATATATATATATATATATATATATTAGATCTTTGCTTTTACATTTTGTCTACAAACTTTTCTTCCGATTTGAGAGGAAGTTATCAATCCAGTTCTGAGAAACTTTAGTTTTATACTTCCATTGAGCTGTGGGATCAATTACACCACGTGACATTTCCGATGAGAGGGTTTTATATGACACAACGATTAGGGTTGAAACGATTAACGATGAAAATTGTTCAGAGGGGAGAAAGATTTCTCTGCGTGGGTAAAAGCTAAAAATGTTTTATTTCTTAAGAGATGCTTTGTTGGATAAGGTGCCTTTTTGCAGCAATTTCATATTTATTATAAGAAAGAATAGAGAATAAAATTTAGCTTAAAATAATTATTTATTTAATGCTACGCTTGAAAGAATTTGTAGAATCTCTACAGATCTGAACTGGGAGAAACGTGTTTCTGATGCCTTATTTCTTCGTAAGGAGTAGTTCATACTATAGTTAACCTCTCTAAATCAACAGGATAGACTTAGTAATAGATTTAAATTTTTGTTATGGACATTAAAAGCTTTATTTCAACTGTTTTAACTACTTAATAACCGCATAATGTTTAGTAAAACTGCCATGGAAGTGCCTTTTTTTATTTTCGAAAATCATATTAAATCAATTTAATCTTATGTGTATGTATAATATATGAACTCACTTTTACCTTTGAAGTTTACTTTGACCTTAAGATAAATGCAAAATAGTTTTAAGGAAAAGCGATAGGTATATACGTATATTTATATATATATATATATATATATATATATACATATATATATGTATAAATATATATATATAAATATACATGTATATATATGTATATATATATACATGTATATATATGTATATATATATATATATATATAAATATATATATATATATATGTGTGTGTGTGTGTGTGTGCATGTATATAAGAGAGGTGATCAGAAAAAAGAAAAAAATTTACAAGTCGAATATAGAAATATTTATTAACAATAGCGAGGAAATGAAAAAGGGAATTCAGAGACATACGTGCGTCTTTATGTATGCCTGTTATGGATGCATATATATATATATATATATATATATATATATATATATATATATATATATATATATGCCGTGATCCAGTGTTAAGTTGAATAGAATAATTAATTAGTCCTTCTTAGTAAAAACTCTTCTTTATTTGATATGGAGTTTCCGTTTCAGGCTTCGCTTGCGCCATTTTCATTTGTTCGTGGCAGAGCTAAGCGTGGAATCTGTTGACAATATCTATGTCTACGAGCTAACTGATTTTTCTCGCTTGATTAGTCATCAAACTTCCTTTCAAATATCTCTGCGCTTGACTGCATCACTCCAAAAAGCTTAAGCGAGCGTGGATCTTTTTCATTTATTTTATTATAAAAGAATTCCCTGTTAAAGTCGTTTATAACTCACGTAATTTCCAACTACCCCCTTTTTAGACCTGACATATATATATATATATATATATATATATATATATATATATATATATATATATATACATACACACACACGCCCACACACACACACACACACATATATATATATATATATATATATATATATATATATATATATATATATATATATATATATATATATATATGTATGTATGTATGTATGTAGTAGCCTCTTGGCATTAAACTCTTTATAATAGATAAAATCTCCTTTCTCTTGGCGAGATGAACTCGCCAATCTACTTTCGCTGAACTAAGATTTCTAAAAATACCACAAATAATTCTTAAGTCCGCATCTGGAATTACATCCTCAAGGTGGTGGCGCCCCTAAGTTTATAAGAGGCCGCATGGCTAATTTTCGGGAGAGTTAGCTGTTGGAGATGACCAAATAAAATGCTGTTTATTTTCCCTTGGAAATTTTGTCTTTCTCACGACCACGACGTCATCACCTCGTTCCCGATTGCTGAAGTCCATGGCTGAGACATGGCATGTTCATCGCTGTTTGATATATACATTGATTGTGTGAATTAAGTCAAAATATTCGTTTTATATTGTTATGGAACAGGGACATTGATGTTTGTTGTATTGAAAATTTTTTGTTACATAGAATTTGAACTGCAATAAAAAATAAAGGCACGCAATTGGATGTTATGATATCTTTTACCCGTAATCACTTTTCAGTTAAGCCTTGCAGTATTGAAAA
>CM063508.1:60464500-60484500 GCA_032207245.1 Pardosa pseudoannulata
ATCGGTAATACTCACTTTATTTATGTGCTCGTGCTTCGCTATGGTAAACTTAATATATATCTTTTAAACAAAGATTTTTTTTTCGTGCATAACTCTCTAAATTCGTCACAGTTCAATTCGAGTCATTGGCATATTTATATATTTCTATTATAAGCGTTTTATAACAATATACAGTTTTTATAATCGAATTTGTGTCATATTAAATTTGCTGGAACATTTTTAATGGTAAAATATAAGTTTAACCCTAAATTACATTACTGTATTACTACTGTACGTTGATTAGCAACGTTAATAGATCTTGCCATATTACGTGGTAGAATAGGAAGCAGAGGTTTTGACAGCAACAGTGCTAATTTTGTTGGTATTAATAAATGTTTTCTAAAATTAAGGAAATTTATGACAAACCACATGGTTTTGTATGAAACAGAAACACACATTCATATTGACAACCCTATGAATATGAAGATAACTATATAAAATGATAGGTTTTTATTTGCACACGAGAGTCACTTAAATCTGTAATTTTTGTTGTTAGAATATTGTTGATAAACATTTCATTGTAACCTAAAAATGAACCAAGAATTAAATTCAAAATTAGTTCTTATATAAAAATGCTATAATTTGCGTCACATAGAAAGGAAAGTCAATCCCTTTATATCTCAATTTCCAGGTCAAATGGAATGAATACTACGCAGACGATGTTTAAATAATATAAAATAAGAAATGAATAAATCAGATATTTAAAGGAATGACGTCATAATGATAAAAATATCATTTTCACCTATTTATTATGTGATAAATTTAAAGTTTTATTCTCCTGCTTTTAGGCTGCTACCATATTACAGTCGACATATATCACTGGTGACTTCTACGTCATAATGATGTCAGAAATCAACAGAGATGGGAATTTGGTACCATTAACTTCCCTTTCTGACATCATTGTGACGCAGAAGTCACCAGTGACATATGTCGACTGTAATATGGTAGCACCCATAACCGAGGAAAACTGCGCTTAAAACAATTATATGGGATTAACGGAATGACGTCACATTGCTAGAAATATTACTTCTTTCCCTTAGTTATGATGTGATAAATTAAAAAGTTATAGTTTGTTCTTAACAGGGGAAAATAATGCTTGGAATAATGACATGAAAAGTTCGAAATAAAGAGAAGGAATGGATTTGGAACGTTAAAAATTTTCAAAAATCTTCCTAGGGATGTACCTAATAATTTCCCAAATTTTCACGGCGATTGGATGTATGGTTTTTGAGTCTATTGAGTACAGACAGACAGACAGATACAAATTCATTTATATATAGAGAGAGTTAAAGTTTAACACTTATGTATTGACGCTATTTTATTCTATCTGTTTTTGAGATATTATTAAAAAAAATATGTTTTTTTGGCTATAAATCTGTACATCATAGCTAAAGCTCAACTAAGAGGAGGAGAAACATTTAGAATATTCATAACAGATCTAATCGGAAGGAATTAAAAAAAATCCAGCTTTCTTTTAATTAATTCCGTATTCAACAGCTTAACTATTGATATAAAAATAAAATGAAACACGTAATGTTTGAATATTAAATCTTTTACAGAATAAAGCAAACACAAAAGTCATTTTCTTAATAACATGAGTGGATGTTTTTCTGTATTAATTCTAGCATCACTTTGTTTTAAAAATTCTTTAAATATGCATTTTAGGAAAAGAAATATAATTTTGAGATAGTAAAAAAAAGTTTTATTTCTATATGAGTAAAATTAAATGCAATACTTAATGCATAAAACCTTCAAATTTTATTAGGTATAACGAATTATAATTGAGAAAGTAATTTTGTGAATCCTCCTATAAAGCACATAATGATTTGGCTTTTTAATATACTTCTGAATTAAAAGCAATAAAAAGTAGCGTAGAAAAAAAAAGTTCCAAAAATGTATCACAAGATTGCAATGGGTGGGGCATAACGAAAGAGGACTTGGTTACAAGTGACATTTTTGATCGAAATACGGCAGATTTAGCATGAGTTGTATACTAAACTGCATGAGTGATTAGGTTAGTCTGATCTTAAAAATAACTTTCAACTCAGTTGATAGTTGTGATACTGTTAGTGGAAAAGCTTAACACCGCGGTAAGGTCGTACCACTTAGGATAGGAAAAAAACTGGTTTTAAACTGTTCTTGGGAAAGAACTCTCACCTATAAAGCACATAATGATTTGGCTTTGCTTTTAATATACTTCTGAATTAAAAGCAATAAAAAGTAGCGTAGAAAAAAAGTTCCAAAATGTATCACAAGATTGCAATGGGTTGTGGCATAACGAAAGAGAAATGGTTACAAGTGACATTTTGGATCGAAATACGCAGATTTAGCATGAGTTGTATACTAAACTAAACTTCAATGTGCATGAGTGATTAGGTAGTCTGATCGTAAAAATGA
Organism: Pardosa pseudoannulata; assembly: GCA_032207245.1. Classification (NCBI taxonomy): domain Eukaryota; kingdom Metazoa; phylum Arthropoda; class Arachnida; order Araneae; family Lycosidae; genus Pardosa; species Pardosa pseudoannulata. The sequence goes on from CM063508.1 coordinate 60,466,937, forward strand.
CTTTCAAGTCAGTTGACACTTATGATACTGTTAGTGGAAAGCGTAATACCACAGTAAGGTCGTACCACTTAGGATAGGAAAAAGCTGGTTTTAAACTGTTCTTGGAAAAGAACCCTCCTCTAAAGCACATAATGATTTGGCCTTTAATAGACTTCCGAAGTAAAGGCCACAAAAATTAACGTAGAAAAAAAAGTTCCGAAATGTATCACAAGATTGCAATGGGTGTGGCATAACGAAAGAGAATTTGGTTACAAGTGGAATTTTGGATCGAAATACGGCAGATTTAGCATGAGTTGTATACTAAACTAAACTTCAATGTGCATGAGTTATTAGGTAGTCTGATCGTAAAAATGACTTTCAAGTCAGTTGACACTTATGATACTGTTAGTGGAAAGCGTAATACCACAGTAAGGTCGTACCACTTAGGATAGGAAAAAGCTGGTTTTAAACTGTTCTTGGGAAAGAACTCTCTTATAAAGCACATAATGATGTGGCTTTTAATATACTTCTGAATTAAAAGCAATAAAAAGTAACGTAGAAAAAAAAGTTCCAAAATGTATCACAAGATTGCAATGGGTGTGGCATAACGAAAGAGGACTTGGTTACAAGTGACAATTTTGATCGAAATACGGCAGATTTAGCATGAGTTGTATACTAAACTAAACATCAATGTGCATGAGCGATTAGGTAGTCTGATCGTTAAAAATGACTTTCAACTGAGTTGATAGTTGTGATACTGTTAAGTGGAAAGCTTAACACCGCGGGTAAGGTGACCACTTAGGATAGGAAAAAAACTGGTTTTAAACTGTTCTTTGGAAAGAACTATCCTATAAAGCACATAATGATTTGGCCTTTAATAGACTTCCGAATTAAAAGCAACAAAAAGTAGCGTAGCAAAAAAAGTTCCAAAATGTATCACAAGATTGCAATGGGTGTGGCATAATGAAAGAGGATTTGGTTACAAGTGGAATTTTGAATCGAAATACGGCAGATTTAGCATGAGTTGTATACTAAACTAAACTTCAATGTGCATGAGTTATTAGGTAGCCTGATCGTAAAAATGACTCTCAAGTCAGTTGACATTGTGATACAGTTAGTGGAAAGCTTAACACCACGGTAAGGTCGTACCACTAAGGATAGGAAAAAACTGGTTTTAAACTGTTCTTGGACAAGAACCCTCCTATAAAGCACATAATGATTTGGCTTTTAATATACTTTCTGAAGTTAAAAGCAACAAAAATTAACGTAGAAAAAAAAAGTTCCAAATGTATCACAAGATTGCAATGGGTGTGGCATAACGAAAGAGAATTTGGTTACAAGTGACATTTTGGATCGAAATACAGCAGATTTAGCATGAGCTGTATACTAAACTAAACTTCAATGTGCATGAGTTATTAGGTACTCTGATCTTAAAAATGACTTTCAACTCATTTGACAGTTGTGATACAGTTAATGGAAAGCTTAACACCATGGTAAGGTCGTACCACTTAGGATAGGAAAAAAAAAACTGGTTTTAAACTGTTGTTGGGAAAGAACTCTCTTATAAAGCACATAATGATTTGGCTTTTAATAGACTTCCGAATTAAAAGTAACAAAAAGTAGCGTAGAAAAAAATTTCCAAAATGTATCACAAGATTGCAATGGGTGTGGGCATAACGAAAGATAATTTGGTTACAAGTGGAATTTTTGATCGAAATACGACAGATTTAGCATGAGTTGTATACTAAACTAAACATCAATGTGCATGAGTTATTAGGTAGTCTGATCTTAAAAATGACTTTCAACTCAGTTGATAGTTGTGATACTGTTAGTGGAAAGGCTTAACACCGCGGTAAGGTCGTACCACTTAGGATAGGAAAAAGCTGGTTTTAAACTGTTCTTGGAAAAGAACCCTCCTCTAAAGCACATAATGATTTGGCCTTTAATAGACTTCCGAAGTAAAGGCCACAAAAATTAACGTAGAAAAAAAAGTTCCAAAATGTATCACAAGATTGCAATGGGTGTGGCATAACGAAAGAGGACTTGGTTACAAGTGACAATTTTGATCGAAATACGGCAGATTTAGCATGAGTTGTATACTAAACTAAACTTCAATGTGCATGAGTGATTAGGTAGTCTGATCTTACAAATGACTTTTAACTCAGTTGAGAGTTGTGGTACAGTTAATGGAAAGCTTAACACCATGGTAAGGTCGTACCACTTAGGATAGGAAAAAAACTGGTTTTAAACTGTTCTTTGGAAAGAACTATCCTATAAAGCACATAATGATTTGGCCTTTAATAGACTTCCGAATTAAAAGCAACAAAAAGTAGCGTAGCAAAAAAAGTTCCAAAATGTATCACAAGATTGCAATGGGTGTGGCATAATGAAAGAGGATTTGGTTACAAGTGGAATTTTGGATCGAAATACGGCAGATTTAGCATGAGTTGTATACTAAACTAACTATACTGTTCAATGTGCATGAGTGATTAGGTAGCCTGATTGTAAAAATGACTTTCAAGTCAGTTGACAGTGGTGATACAGTTAGTGGAAAGCTTAACACCACGGTAAGGTCGTACCACTTAGATAGGAAAAAACTGGTTTTAAACTGTTGTTGGGAAAGAACTCTCTTATAAAGCACATAATGATGTGGCATTTAATATACTTACTGAAGTTAAAAGCAATTTTTTTTTTTTATTTTTTTTTATTTATTTTTTTTTTATTTATTTTTTTTTTTTATTTTATTTTTTTTTTTTTTTTTTTTTTAAAAAGTAGCGGTTACGAAAAAAATGTTCCAAAATGTATCACAAGATTGCAATGGGTGTGGCATAACGAAAGAGGATTTGGTTACAAGTGACAATTTTGATCGAAATACGGCAGATTTAGCATGAGTTGTATACTAAAACTAAACATCAATGTGCATGAGTGATTAGGTAGCCTGATCTTAAAAATGACTTTCAACTCAGTTGATAGTTGTTAATACTGTTAGTGGAAAGCTTAACACCGCGAAGGTCGTACACTTAGGATAGGAAAAAAACTGGTTTTAAACTGTTCTTGGGAAAAGAACTCCTATAAAGCACATAATGATTTGGCTTTTAATATACTTCTGAATTAAAAGCAACAAAAAGTAGCGTAGAAAAAAAATTTCCAAAATGTATCACAAGATTCCAATGGGTGTGGCATAACGAAAGAGGATTTGGTTACAAGTGGAATTTTGGATCGAAATACGGCAGATTTAGCATGAGTTGTATACTAAACTAACTATACTGTTCAATGTGCATGAGTGATTAGGTAGCCTGATCGTAGAAATGACTTTCAAGTCAGTTGATAGTTGTGATACAGTTAGTGGAAAGCTTAACTCCATGGAGACACTTAGATAGGAAAAAACTGGTTTTAAACTGTTGTTGGGAAAGAACTCTCTTATAAAGCACATAATGATGTGGCATTTAATAGACTTCCGAATTAAAAGTAACAAAAAGTAGCGTAGAAAAAAATTTCCAAAATGTATCACAAGATTGCAATGGGTGTGGCATAACGAAAGAGGATTTGATTACAAGTGGAAATACTGCAGATTTAGCATGAGTTGTATACTAAACTAACTATACTGTTCAATGTGCATGAGTGATTAGGTAGCCTGATCGTAAAAATGACTCTCAAGTCAGTTGACATTGTGATACAGTTAGTGGAAAGCTTAACACCACGGTAAGGTCGTACCACTAAGGATAGGAAAAAACTGGTTTTAAACTGTTCTTGGAAAGAACCCTCCTCTAAAGCACATAATGATTTGGCTTTAATATACTTCTGAAGTTAAAAGCAATAAAAATTAGCGTAAGAAAAAAAAGTTCCGAAATGTATCACAAGATTGCAATGGGTGGGGCATAACGAAAGAGGACTTGGTTACAAGTGACATTTTTGATCGAAATACGGCAGATTTAGCATGAGTTGTATACTAAACTAAACATCAATGTGCATGAGTGATTAGGTAGTCTGATCTTAAAAATGACTTTCAACTCAGTTGATAGTTGTAATACTGTTAGTGGAAAAGCTTAACACCGCGGTAAGGTCGTACCACTTAGGATAGGAAAAAAAAAAGCTGGTTTTAAACTGTTCTTGGGAAAGAACTCTCCTATAAAGCACATAATGATTTGGCTTTTAATATACTTCTGAATTAAAGCAATAAAAGTAGCGTAGAAAAAAATTTCCAAAATGTATCACAAGATTGCAATGGGTGTGGCATAACGAAAGAGGATTTGATTACAAGTGGAAATACTGCAGATTTAGCATGAGTTGTATACTAAACTAACTATACTGTTCAATGTGCATGAGTGATTAGGTAGTCTGATCTTACAAATGACTTTCAACTCAGTTGACAATTGTGGTACAGTTAATGGAAAGATTAACACCATGGTAAAGTCGTACCACTTAGGATAGGAGAAAGCTGGTTTTAAACTGTTCTTGGGAAAGAACCCTCCTACAAAGCACATAATGATTTGGCCTTCAATAGACTTCCGAATTAAAAGCAACAAAAAGTAGCGTAGAAAAAAAATTTCCAAAATGTATCACAAGATTGCAATGGGTGTGGCATAACGAAAGAGGATTTGGTTACAAGTGAAATTTTGGATCGAAATACGGCAGATTTAGCATGAGTTGTATACTAAACTAAGTATACTGTTCAATGTGCATGAGTGATTAGGTAGCCTGATCGTAAAAATGACTTTCAACTCAGTTGATAGTTGTGATACTGTTAGTGGAAAGCTTAACACCGCGGTAAGGTCGTACACTTAGGATAGGAAAAAAAAAAACTGGTTTTAAAACTGTTCTTGGGAAAGAACCCTCCTATAAAGCACATAATGATTTGGCCTTCAATAGACTTCCGAATTAAAAGCAACAAAAAGTAGCGTAGAAAAAAAATTTCCAAAATGTATCACAAGATTGCAATGGGTGTGGCATAACGAAAGAGGATTTGGTTACAAGTGGAATTTTGGATCGAAATACGGCAGATTTAGCATGAGTTGTATACTAAACTAAACTTCAATGTGCATGAGTGATTAGGTAGTCTGATCTTACAAATGACTTTCAACTCAGTTGACAATTGTGGTACAGTTAATGGAAAGATTAACACCATGGTAAAGTCGTACCACTTAGGATAGGAGAAAGCTGGTTTTAAACTGTTCTTGGGAAAGAACCCTCCTACAAAGCACATAATGATTTGGCCTTCAATAGACTTCCGAATTAAAAGCAACAAAAAGTAGCGTAGAAAAAAAATTTCCAAAATGTATCACAAGATTGCAATGGGTGTGGCATAACGAAAGAGGACTTGGTTACAAGTGACAATTTTGATCGAAATACGGCAGATTTAGCATGAGTTGTATACTAAACTAAGTATACTGTTCAATGTGCATGAGTGATTAGGTAGCCTGATCGTAAAAATGACTTTCAAGTCATTTGATAGTGGTGATACAGTTAGTGTAAAGCTTAACACCATGGAGACACTTAGTATAGGAAAAAACTGGTTTTAAACTGTTTCTTGGGACAAGAACCCTCCTTATAAAGCACATAATGATTTGGCTTTTAATATACTTCTGAATTAAAAGCAATAAAAAGTAGCGTAGAAAAAAAATGTTCCAAAATGTATCACAAGATTGCAATGGGTTGGGGCATAACGAAAGAGGACTTGGTTACAAGTGACAATTTTGATCGAAATACGGCAGATTTAGCATGAGTTGTATACTAAACTAAGTATACTGTTCAATGTGCATGAGTGATTAGGTAGCCTGATCGTAAAAATGACTTTCAAGTCAGTTGACAGTTGTGATACAGTTAGTGGAAAGCTTAACTCCATGGAGACACTTAGTATAGGAAAAAACTGGTTTTAAACTGTTCTTGGACAATAACCCTCCTATAAAGCACATAATGATTTGCCTTTTAATAGACTTCCAAATTAAAAGCAACAAAAATTAACGTAGAAAAAAAAGTTCCGAAATGTATCACAAGATTGCAATGGGTGTGGCATAACGAAAGAGAATTTGGTTACAAGTGGAATTTTGGATCGAAATACGGCAGATTTAGCATGAGTTGTATACTAAACTAAACTTCAATGTGCATGAGTGATTAGGTAGTCTGATCTTACAAATGACTTTTAACTCAGTTGAGAGTTGTGGTACAGTTAATGGAAAGCTTAACACCACGGTAAGGTCGTACCACTAAGGATAGGAAAAAACTGGTTTTAAACTGTTCTTGGACAAGAACCCTCCTATAAAGCACATAATGATTTGGCTTTTAATAGACTTCCGAATTAAAAGCAACAAAAAGTAGCGTAGAAAAAATGTTCCAAAATGTTCCAAGATTGCAATGGGTGTGGCATAACGAAAGAGGAATTTGGTTACAAGTGGAATTTTGGATCGAAATACGGCAGATTTAGCATGAGTTGTATACTAAACTAAACTTCAATATGCATGAGTGATTAGGTAGTCTGATCTTACAAATGACTTTCAACTCAGTTGACAATTGTGGTACAGTTAATGGAAAGATTAACACCATGGTAAAGTCGTACCACTTAGGATAGGAGAAAGCTGGTTTTAAACTGTTCTTGGGAAAGAACTATCCTATAAAGCACATAATGATTTGGCCTTTAATAGACTTCCGAATTAAAAGCAACAAAAAGTAGCGTAGCAAAAAAAGTTCCAAAATGTATCACAAGATTGCAATGGGTGTGGCATAATGAAAGAGGATTTGGTTACAAGTGGAATTTTGGATCGAAATACGGCAGATTTAGCATGAGTTGTATACTAAACTAAACATTCAATGTGCATGAGTTGATAGGTAGTCTGATCGTAAAAATGACTTTCAACTCAGTTGATAGTTGTGATACTGTTAATGGAAAGATTAACACCATGGTAAAGTCGTACCACTTAGGATAGGAAAAAACTGGTTTTAAACTGTTCTTTGGAAAGAACTATCCTATAAAGCACATAATGATTTGGCCTTTAATAGACTTCCGAATTAAAAGCAACAAAAAGTAGCGTAGCAAAAAAAGTTCCAAAATGTATCACAAGATTGCAATGGGTGTGGCATAATGAAAGAGGATTTGGTTACAAGTGGAATTTTGAATCGAAATACGGCAGATTTAGCATGAGTTGTATACTAAACTAAACTTCAATGTGCATGAGTGATTAGGTAGCCTGATTGTAAAAATGACTTTCAAGTCATTTGACAGTGGTGATACAGTTAGTGGAAAGCTTAACACCACGGTAAGGTCGTACCACTTAGGATAGGAACAAAACTGGTTTTAAACTGTTCTTTGGAAAGAACTATCCTATAAAGCACATAATGATTTGGCCTTTAATAGACTTCCGAATTAAAAGCAACAAAAAGTAGCGTAGAAAAAAAAGTTCCAAAATGTATCACAAGATTGCAATGGGTGTGGCATAACGAAAGAGAATTTGGTTACAAGTGGAATTTTGGATCGAAATACGGCAGATTTAGCATGAGTTGTATACTAAACTAAACTTCAATGTGCATGAGTGATTAGGTAGTCTGATCTTACAAATGACTTTCAACTCAGTTGAGAGTTGTGGTACAGTTAATGGAAAGCTTAACACCATGGTAAGGTCGTACCACTTAGGATAGGAAAAAAACTGGTTTTAAACTGTTCTTTGGAAAGAACTATCCTATAAAGCACATAATGATTTGGCCTTTAATAGACTTCCGAATTAAAAGCAACAAAAAGTAGCGTAGCAAAAAATGTTCCAAAATGTTCCAAGATTGCAATGGGTGTGGCATAACGAAAGAGAATTTGGTTACAAGTGACATTTTGGATCGAAATACAGCAGATTTAGCATGAGCTGTATACTAAACTAAACTTCAATGTGCATGAGTTATTAGGTACTCTGATCTTAAAAATGACTTTCAACTCATTTGACAGTTGTGATACTGTTAGTGGAAAGCTTAACACCATGGTAAGGTCGTACCACTTAGGATAGGAAAAAAACTGGTTTTAAACTGTTCTTTGGAAAGAACTATCCTATAAAGCACATAATGATTTGGCCTTTAATAGACTTCCGAATTAAAAGCAACAAAAAGTAGCGTAGCAAAAAAAGTTCCAAAATGTATCACAAGATTGCAATGGGTGGGGCATAACGAAAGAGGATTTGGTTACAAGTGGAATTTTGGATCGAAATACGGCAGATTTAGCATGAGTTGTATACTAAACTAACTATACTGTTCAATGTGCATGAGTGATTAGGTAGCCTGATTGTAAAAATGACTTTCAAGTCATTTGACAGTGGTGATACAGTTAGTGGAAAGCTTAACACCACGGTAAGGTCGTACCACTTAGATAGGAAAAAACTGGTTTTAAACTGTTGTTGGGAAAGAACTCTCTTATAAAGCACATAATGATGTGGCATTTAATAGACTTCCGAATTAAAAGTAACAAAAAGTAGCGTAGAAAAAAATTTCCAAAATGTATCACAAGATTGCAATGGGTGTGGCATAATGAAAGAGGATTTGGTTACAAGTGGAATTTTGGATCGAAATACGCAGATTTAGCATGAGTTGTATACTAAACTAAACTTCAATGTGCATGAGTGATTAGGTAGTCTGATCTTACAAATGACTTTCAACTCAGTTGACAGTTGTGGTACAGTTAATGGAAAGCTTAACACCATGGTAAGGTCGTACCACTTAGGATAGGAAAAAGCTGGTTTTAAACTGTTCTTGGAAAAGAACCCTCCTCTAAAGCACATAATGATTTGGCCTTTAATAGACTTCCGAAGTAAAGGCCACAAAAATTAACGTAGAAAAAAAAGTTCCGAAATGTATCACAAGATTGCAATGGGTGTGGCATAACGAAAGAGGATTTGGTTACAAGTGGAATTTTGGATCGAAATACGGCAGATTTAGCATGAGTTGTATACTAAACTAACTATACTGTTCAATGTGCATGAGTGATTAGGTAGCCTGATTGTAAAAATGACTTTCAAGTCATTTGATAGTGGTGATACTGTTAGTGGAAAGCTTAACACCACGGTAAGGTCGTACCACTTAGGATAGGAACAAAACTGGTTTTAAACTGTTCTTGGAAAAGAACCCTCCTATAAAGCACATAATGATTTGGCCTTTAATAGACTTCCGAATTAAAAGCAACAAAAAGTAGCGTAGAAAAAAATGTTCCAAAATGTATCACAAGATTGCAATGGGTGTGGCATAACGAAAGAGAATTTGGTTACAAGTGGAATTTTGGATCGAAATACGGCAGATTTAGCATGAGTTGTATACTAAACTAAACTTCAATGTGCATGAGTGATTAGGTAGCCTGATTGTAAAAATGACTTTCAAGTCATTTGACAGTGGTGATACAGTTAGTGGAAAGCTTAACACCACGGTAAGGTCGTACCACTTAGGATAGGAACAAAACTGGTTTTAAACTGTTCTTGGAAAAGAACCCTCCTCTAAAGCACATAATGATTTGGCCTTTAATAGACTTCCGAAGTAAAGGCCACAAAAATTAACGTAGAAAAAAAAGTTCCAAAATGTATCACAAGATTGCAATGGGTGTGGCATAACGAAAGAGGACTTGGTTACAAGTGACAATTTTGATCGAAATACGGCAGATTTAGCATGAGTTGTATATAAACTAAACATCAATGTGCATGAGTTATTAGGTAGCTGATCTTAAAAATGACTTTCAACTCAGTTGATATTGTAATACTGTTATTGGAAAGCTTAACATAAGGTCGTACCACTTATCATAGGAAAAAAAACTGGTTTTAAACTGTTCTTGGGAAAGAACTCTCTATAAAGCACATAATGATTTGGCTTTTAATAGACTTCCGAATTAAAAGTACAAAAATAAACGTAGGAAAAAAAAAAGTTCATATGTATCACAAGATTGCAATGGGTGTGGCATAACGAAAGATAATTTGGTTACAAGTGGAATTTTATCGAAATACGGCAGATTTAGCATGAGTTGTATACTAAACTAAACTTCAATGTGCATGAGTGATTAGGTATCTGATCTTAAAAATAACTTTCAACTCAGTTGATATATATAATACTGTTAATGGAAAGCTTAACACACGGTAAGGTCGTACCACTTAGGATAGGAAAAAAAACTGGTTTTAAACTGTTCTTGGGAAAGAACTTCCTATAAGCACATAATGATTTGGCTTTTAATATACTATTGAATTAAAAGCAATAAAAATAGCGTAGAAAAAAATTCCAAAATGTATCACAAGATTGCAATGGGTGTGGCATAACGAAAGAGAATTTGGTTACAAGTGGAATTTATCGAAATACGACAGATTTAGCATGAGTTGTATACTAAAATAATATAATGTGCATACGATTATAGTCTGATCTTAAAAATGACTTTCAACAGTTATTTGTATATACTGTTAGTGGAAAGCTTATACATAAGGTCGTACCACTTATATAAAAAATACTGGTTTTAAATACTGTTCTTAAAGAACTTATAAAGCACATAATATTGGCTTTATATATACATATAAAAGCTACAAAATATTAACGTAGAAAAAAAGTATAAATGTATCACATATATTGCAATATATATATAACGAAATATATTTGGTTACAAGTAATTTTATCGAAATATACAGATTTAGCATGAGTTGTATATTAAAACTAAACTATAAATGTGCATATTATTATATATCGTTATAAATAACTTTCAAGTATATAACTTATATATGTTAATGGAAATTAATATACATATATCGTACACTTATATAGGAAATATATATTTTTAAACTGTTCTTAAAAGAACCCTCCTCTATAAGCACATAATGATTTGGCTTTAATAGACTTATATAAATAGCACAATTAACGTAGAAAAAAAAATTCCGAAATGTATAAGATTGCAATTATATAACGAAAGAGGATTTGGTTAGTGACATTTTGGATCGAAATACGGCAGATTTAGCATGATTGTATACTAAACTAAACATATTTATGTTTATTTAATATATATCTGATCTTAAAAAATGACTTTCAACTCAGTTGATAGTTGTATACTGTTAGTGGAAACTTAACACCGCGGTTAATCGTACACTTAGGATAAAAAAACTGGTTTTAAACTTCTATAAAGAACTCTCCTATAAAGCACATATATTTGGCTTTTATTATATTTCTGAATTAAAAGCAATAAAAAGTATCGTAAAAATAAAGTTCCAAATTATCACAAATTTGCAATGGGTGAGGCATAACGAAAGAGGACTCGTTACAAGTGACATTTTATCGAAATACGGCAGATTTATATATATTGTATACTAAACTAAGTATACTGTTCAATGATATATTATATATCGTAAAAATGACTTTCAAGTCAGTTACAGTTGTGATACAGTTATAAATTACACCATACACTTATATATAAAAAATAACTGGTTTTAAACTGTTCTTGGACAAGAACCCTCCTATAAAGCACATAATGATTTGGCTTTTAATAGACTTCCGAATTAAAAGCAACAATGAAAACGTCTGTTCATTATAACTATACTTTTGCCAGAAAAGTTCATTATGCTGTCTAGCATTGTCCGCCACAAGTTGAAACCAATAAGTAGCATGTTCCACAACAGACCAGAGAGTCTCAGAAGTGATATTGGGAATGTGTCTGCGCATTCCATGCCTCCATTTAAGTTCATTTACTTTCATTTAAGTTTTTTTTACTATTGTTTCTTTTTTATATATTTCGAAATAGTGACATATATATATATAATATTGTATTATATAATATATACTATATATAATATATTATATATAATATAAAGTTATATATATATTATATAAAATACCAATAAACAAATTACATAACTCATTATATAAATATATATATACTATGTAATGTGAATAATATTTATAATAGAATTTCCGCTATATATGAGTATTAACTGTTCAACAACGAAATGAAAATTTAGATACATTATTTATATGTATATTTCAGATTGTATATTTAAAACAATAAAAATCTCTCATATATATACATACAAAATATATATATATAATGGCAACACTCACTTTTTTATAAATATCAGAGCATAAAAAATATTAGCTTAAAAACAAAGAAGAGCAATACACCTCGTTATTTACCTCAAAGTTATATTTAGCACGACAACGGATATACAAAATATATGTATAATTATATACTTTACATATATATATATCATATTCTATATTATATATATATTTATATTTTATATATTATATACATTTATATATATATATTATATATATTATTTATATTCTATATATATATATATATATACATATTATATATATATATGTATTATATACATATATATATATATATATATATATATATATATATATATATATATATATACATATATTTATATATATACATATATATATATATATATATATATATATACATTTATATTATATATATTATATATATATATATATATATATATATACATTATTTATATATATATATATATATATATATATAATATATATATATATATATATATTATATATTTATATATATATATATATAAATATATAATATATACACATATATACATATATACATATATATATACATTATATAAATATATATATATACATATATACATATATATATTTATTATATATACATATAAATTACATATATACATAATATACATATATATACATATAATAAATTTAACATATATACATATATATATATATATATACACACACATATACACACACATATATTATATATTATATATAATATATATATATATATATATATTATATATATATTATATATTTATATATATATATATAAATGCTTTAAGCAGCCAATTTACGTCATACGTGTCTCGTTCCAACACCATTTAAGGTTTTCCCCTGCTCTGATCAATTTGCACACGAAAAAAATGGGTGTTGGCATTCAAAAATTTTGAAATTTTGTCACTGTAGCCGTAATTGTGAGAGATTTATTGTTTTAATTCATCAGAATCTGGATTCCATACATTCAAATAACTACATCTAAACTTTCATCTCGATTGTTTGAACGGTTCGGACACTAAGGACTCATATTTATAGAGGAAGTTTCTTTCAGACCAACCGGTACATAACCTTGATTATTACCATTGTGTTTCACTCCGGATTCTTAAATAAAGGTTTTCTTTGCTACCTTACTTTCTGAATTGCCTTCGTACTTATCGTTAAATTATGCGACTTAGCAGTTTTACGAAACAGAAAATTTCTTTACAAATTCGTATTCGTAATTTCACAAAACGATACGAGTTTCTGCATTACACCAAAATCCTCTTACCACTATATTTGAGTTGAATTCTGCAAATATTTAATGTTTTATGGTTTCCCCAAATATTCAAAGGGGAAATCGAGATTCTGCACATGTTTGGTTTCTGAATCTGTATTTGAAAATGTCCCTTACTAACGCTGAGACTGTCTCAAACGGGAGGGAATTAAAATATTCTCAGGGTTCATCAGTTATTGAGGGAGATAAATTTTCCCATGGGACCGGCAGTGATTTAGTGCAAGTCAAAACAAGCTGTCGTGAAATGCTCGTAAATAAATTCGTAATAATTCTCTTCCGCAGCAGGCCTGAAGACACTAAATCTTACGAAAATCACCAGCATAGGCTGTCTCTCCTTTACTTGATCAGTTTAAAATAAATATTTTAAATCTATCTTAAGAGGACACAATACCTTTTCAAACATCAATCTTGCATTATATGGGACTTTTTTCCATTGAGCGTAAAATGCTTTGAATAATTTAAAACGAATATTTGCAATAAACTTTAAAATAATTATTTATTTAGTTTTGTCATTTTAAATAGTATATTTTTTTACAATAACATATATATGCCCATTAAATGTAAATAACACAATCTCTACTTTTATTAAATATTAAGATTTTACATATATGTATATGATATATTCTCCTATTTTATGGGATAAAAACTTCTTTCACAGCCCAAATGGGAAATATTTAACGAATTGGAAATGATACTAAGAACCAATATTGTTCCAGTAAAATCTATTGTTTGGACATATAACTCATTTCTACAATTTTTCTATGTTTACAGGCACTATGACTTCCTATTACCTCAATGATATTTACAAAGATTTTCACTTAAAATGGTTCAAAGAAATGTGTTAAAAAACAAACTAAACAAATTTAAAAAAAAAAATTTTATGCTCTCCTTTAAAATTTGAAATTTTTGGCATAATTCCTTTTACTTCAGATATACAATAATATTTACTAAATTAAAAAAAACAATTGTACGTTTCATAAAAATATTTTTTAAATATGTATATTATAAATTGAATTCTTTTTTTTTATCAAATTTAAGTCAAATAAAGTTTTGTTTACCAACCAAAACATAAACAATAACAGAAGATTTAGAAATTTTTTGCGAAAGTCAATACTTTCGTCTTCTTTTATAACAAAAATGGGCAAAAGGTGTTTTATTTCAGTTTTTAATTAAAACTAAGTCATTTAAATATTACCTTTTGTCTTACTTCATAATATTTTAGTTTTATTTAAATATTTCCAAAATGCTGATGTAAAATGTTTCCTAAAAATATCAAGTCAGATATATAACCTCATATAATCGATGGAAATTCGTTTAAATTTTGATATTTTTTGTTGCAGTGATCGATGATACACTTAGAAGAAAAGGTTGGATATTTTGTGTTATTTTACCAAGATTGTAAACGAGTTTAGAGGTTCATTCAGCAATCGATACGTTCAGCCAATGACCTTAATTTGATGCACTTAAAATTTAACGTATGTATTTGACACCAAGCTATTGAAGGGAAAAATGATCTAATTTAAATTAAAGTTTCTGAAATAAGGTGTAAGGTTTGTTGTTTCCTAAACATGGGATAGTTGATAAAATATCTAATAAAATGCTTTATATGTAAGTTATATTTTGAATGTCCTCAGAAAATTTGAAAATTTTATTATTTTTTTTGCCTTTTAAAATAAATATTTTCAAATATTTTCAGAAAATATAGAACTAAAGTAATTATAGCTGATTTCAATTCATAGCGTGGTTTTACAGTTTACTGTTTTGCAAATGATGTTAATAATAATGCTTAATTTGTCAAATAAAAGATCTTTACGCTATGAGAACAAATAGCAATATATTTGTAAACAGGATCGCAGAGCGGTTGCGGTTTACTAACTCCGTTGACTTGTCAATTCCCTAGTCATTTTGGGTATGACGTAGCATTGGTTCAGAGAAATACCGCCGTCTTGATGGTGCAAGAACTATACTAGGTAGATGTTTTCTTCTTCAGCAGCACTATAGCCTACTGGAGGCCAAGGCTTTCTTTGTCAGCTTTCTCCATTCAGCACGGTTTGACGCGATGTTTCTCCATCTATGCCCAGTACTATCAAAACGCTCTCAACACAACCATAGATGTTTTAAGTATTTAACCCTCTAAGCGGTTCGTACGTACATTTCCGCCAAACCGATGATGTCTTCAAAGCGGTTGTCACGTACAATTTTCGACGTCTCAAAAAAGTTTGGAAAATGGAGGCAATGTACATTTCTGCCAGTGATTGAGGTAGGAGGGTCAGGTCGATTGTTTAGAAACTCAATCCTTCTTTGACTGAAATTTGTTAGGCTATGCAACCCTACTCTCTGAGGCACAAAGACGCTGATAGCTTTTCGTGGCTTTGTAAATCTGTATTTCGAAGTATTTCGTTTGTGGTAACAGATGCATCTTTAATTAAACCACTTAAATATCTTGGATAACTTTCGTAAAAAAATATAAATAATTTTCTTAAAGAATATATTTATTTGTACTTTTAGAATCCATTATTTCTTATGGGATGTTCTTCGAGACTTGACGAGCTTTATGTGTATTAAAAATTAAAATTCTATAATATCTATTTATACATCTATTTATAACCGAAAGTAAAGGGACAGTAACGAGGGTGGGTTTCCCGTATTCCATTCTAGTCGACAAAGGGTGAAGTAAAAAATCATAGAACGCTTTGGCCATTGACACAGTAAGCCTTTAGAGTATTTTTGGAGACTTTTTTTAATCGGTGTGTTCCACTCGGAGGGTTAAAAACAAAGCTAATTTATTTACAGAAAAGTATTAGTTAACGCTTCTGGTGGATGTCACTTTCATCCGAAAAAGAAAAAATTAATTAAATCCATCCGGCAAAGTCGGGGTATATCTCTCCAAGAGAGAAACTACATATCCGTCTCAAGAGTTCAGACGGGAGTGCCTCCTGCTTCTTCCTTCTCCATCAGGTAACTTCTGTTTTAGGGGAGATCACCCCTCCTCCATTTGATCTTCGTCCTTGATGAAGCCGAACACCTTTTGGTGCCTGGCCGATTTGGGCACACAAAACACCTTTACTTTCTTTGTCAGTCACTAACGTTTGAAAGTATTTCACAAACATTCCGCTTGACACTTTCGACAGTCCGGGTTTTATAAAGACCATTACTGGCACATTACTGCTTTTTTTCAATTGTTTGACGTTTGCATTGTTAGGTGTTTTTTAATGCACAATAGTTCGCCTTTACAAATGCTCGTCTTAAACACCGACAGAGATGGACGCGACGCTTACAATATTAAATATAAGTGCAGTGGTTATTATCGATAACATTTTTTGTATGACCGACACAGTTTGTGGGACTACAGAATACTAGATTTTTCATGTGTCTTTCATCCAGGGGAGAATTTCGATCTCTACGAAATTCAATGCCCTCCTGAATGCGTTAGTAAGATATAAAGCTTTGTTTTCAGATGCAAATTGCAAGCGTTGAAGTCATTCTTGTAGATTTTACACCCCATTAAAATCCTTGAAAATCACAAAAAATCATAGCGCGGTTATTCTTTCACTTGAATTTCATTTTACTTTCTTTCAAAATTTTTTACTAAATCTAAAATTCAGTTGTTGTCAAAAATTATCCTCTGTGGTCAAACTTAAATTTTTAAGAGTCCAAACTTACATTTTTAAAGAATATAAATTTCTCGCTATTTGTCTTCCATAGTATCAAAAATATTCAGAATATCCTATGTATAAAATAAAAAAAATACTCCTGAAATAAATTCATAGTTTATAATTATGCGATCCAATGCTTTGAAATTGATTTCAATCTTAATTTTCAAGTTGTCAAGTTGTCACGTAATAGATCGTTATTTGATGTGAGCTGACAGTATTGTATCTACATTAGAATTTATGATTCAATAATACAAACAGTTTCTTAATATATTGTTTTGTTTATATAATAGGATGAAGAAATTGTAAATTTAAAAAACTAGTTCTTTGGTCTCTTTAGTTGTTTAGGCAGACAGGACTCTTAAATTAAAACATTTTTGAATTTCAAACTTATTTATGATTCCAATAACACAACAAAACCCCTCAAAAATTCGTAAACTGTTTATTTTATCTGTGATCTACCTTACCAAAAAACAACTTTTAAAAAGAGATATATGGGATGATCTCGTTTTATTAAAGCAAATGAATCTACATTAATATATACTGAATGTATCCTTTAATTAATTATAAAAATCATGTCTGAGGAAAAAATGGAGAATTCTTAGAGCAATATCCTG
>CM063508.1:60489500-60524500 GCA_032207245.1 Pardosa pseudoannulata
AAGCTCGTATATCATATATTGAAGTACTTTCGGTAGATTTTCAAAGTGTCATGCAAGTTTTGATGAAAGGCCTTTTTAAATGTTTGCTGATTATGCAACCTCCTTTTGTTGCCTCTTCTCTGCATCATAGCACGGCAAGGTACTGCCTATATAATGACTGTCTAATATAATTATTAATTTCAGTTAAGGTGTTTGTATTTAGCGCCTGTTCATAATTATCGATGGGTCTATTAAAAATTCAAATTTAATTTAGTTTGTTTTTTGTTGAAGCTTGTTGATTTTTTTTCAAAAGCGTAAGTTTAAATTATATATAAATTATATTTAAAAAAAATCAAAATTTACCATTAAGTTCTATGTGAGTATGAAATAAAAATTTTTTTAATCATGCAGCATTTTATAAATTTTAGGGCGGCTTTATTTTAGGTCTTAGGTCTTTTTATTGTCTATTAAAAATTCAAATTTAATTTAGTTTGTTTTTTGTTGAAGCTTGTTGATTTTTTGTTTTAAAAAGCATAATTATAAATTATGTATAAATTATACGTTTTTTTTAAATCAAAATTTGTCATTTAAGTTCTAAGTGAGTATGAAATAAAAATTTTATTAATCATACAGCATTTTTTAAATTTTAGGGTGGCATTATCTTAGGTCTTAGGAATATACACTGGCAGCCAATGGACTTGGAACAGCCGTGCCACAATGTAAAGATACAACAGAATTTTTGCGTAGAAAATTGTTTAAAGACTTATTATAAATGTATTTTTTTCATTATAATTTTTGAAATTAATATAAACTCAATTTGTCAACAGTCGAGTATGTTTGTACATGGCAACGAAAGTGGTTAAATTATATGCGCTTAACTGTTATTCAAATACGAAATGTATCTCTGATGTACGAGCACTAAAGTTAAAAAAAAGTCTCTCAGAATAATGTTTTTTAATAATTGTACTAAAGGAATCAGTTTTATGACGTAAGTCATAAGTGACAGCATATTTCAGAAGAAATCTTATTATTTCCAATCCAGGATTATAGCGTTTATAAAGATGCCATTTTCCTAGTGTATTGCCTAAATACTGGAGTTATGAGTCGTTTTTAAACATGCAATAACATTTTTGCCTCTTAATTCCTTTGTCTCACAAGATGACGTTTTCCTTCTCATCGGTTTACGTGCCCTGATTCCGAGGACAGAAGGGAAATATTGTATATCCCTTACAATTACAGATATAGAAGCTATGATTAGACTAGGATCTTAATTCGGAAGATTAATGGAAATTTTTTAGGTCTTATACATACAACAACGTATTTGTCGCATTATAAGCCTAATGTATTTAGGTTGAGCTAAATATCGTACAAATTTCTGTTATTTAAAATTTCAGGTTAAAGATAAGTCTAAAGAAAAAAATTAGGCGAAATATTCAAACAGATCAGAAACTACAGCTTGACTGTGAAATTATGAAATGAAACTATAAAATATTAACTATAAAATGATTAGATGAAACTAGATGACATTTCTATTTAACAACAAAACTGTATCGCTGTTTCTACGTTCCAGAGAGGTGTCAACGGGTTCGGAGAATCTAGAAGAACCATCTAAAAGCTACTTTGGCTTAAAATTAGGAAAAAGTCACATTGAGCTTTGATTAACATTGTGGTGAGACGATTTCGATCATTAATTAATAATATAATTGAAATAATTAATAGGATTGATTAATTAATATAATTGCTATAAATAAAACGGAAGTAAATTGCCTGGGATCTAAATCTGACATCATAATATCTTTTGTAAAGGGTAGAGGACCATAAAAACTATTTCAACCGATTTTCGTCGTGTGCTGGATTATCGGGTGGGGTTCTGATCCCAATCCCAGATTAGAATCACGTCTCCAAACATGACACTAAATAAGAATGTATCTTTTTGGAGTTATTTATGATTCCCAAAAAATGAAAATAAAGTTTGGTTAAAGTGGAATTTAACTTTCTATTTACATGTATAAACTTACATTAAAAACTCGTGATTTAAAATATCATAAAGTGAACAAATTATATAAGTTTGTAATACATAAGATAAGTAAAAATTGTAACGTATAAGTTGAAAAAGAAGTCTGAAGGTATTTCACATCCCAGTCTGCTTAACGTTTAAAGAGTAGGCAGGTCATAAATCAAGAATCAATAAAAATGCAAAGTGTTAATGAAATGATTATTACGCGTCTTATTCAGAAAGTAAACCCCCAAAAGTAAATTAAAAATACGCTATTGATTAAGTAAGACTTTTTTTGTAGATTCAGCAGAGCATGGAATATTGATTGAGAGGGAAATATCCATTAATTAACGTGGAGATGTTATTGGATAATTAATTTCATTTTTATAATTGCTGCAACATTAAAACAGGATTAATTTACGCTTTGATAGGGTGATTTGTCTTAGTAGAAAATTATACCCGGTGAGGAATGTGACGGTTTAAATAATCTATGACGTGGTATCTCAAGCTTTCATATTTTATTAGAAGGTTCGGTAAAATGTTGATTTTGATGGAACGATCCACATTCTGATTATTTTTTTTTATATGAACCAATAGCGGTTAAGATTTTTCTATAAGTTCGATTGGTAATGAGGTCTGTCTCTGAACGATAAGAATTGTTGTTAGTAGTAGTAGTAACAATTAGTTAAGTATTTTAACTACTAGTAATAAATTGTAAATTTTCTGTAAGTTCAAGTAGTAAAGAGATCTATCTCTGAACGATAAGAATTGTTCTCCTACAAGTTAAGTACTTTAACTATTAGCAATTAATTGTAAATAGTAGGTGAGTTGTTTACCTAAGAGCAACTCATTTTAAATAGTTGTTAATTGTTATGTATTTGTTTTTCTAGTACGTATCACAAATATAAATTCACTTTACACCTTATTTTATTAAAACAACTGTTCTAACACGAATGATGGTCTTTGCTTCTTTAATAAACAACGTATATCATTAGAAAGTGATACAGCAAACATCTGGTTTGCTTTGGGGAAGAATAATTGTGTTTTTTTCATTTTTACGGTCAAATTAAATTCTGCATCAATTTCAAAGGAATGGTACAGTTTGAATTTTGCTTGAGAGTTTCAACTGTTCATAAAATATTAAACAAAAATTGTTTAGAACAATAATTTAAAAGAATAAAAACCAATTTTTTATTGAAATAATAATGTAATAATTTTATTATAGTAATGATATTTATAATTAAATTCACAATATATTGATGTATATTACACAATAAACATGTTGTGTTTGTTAGTTATATTTCTTAGTAAAAATGAACTAAAAAAATGAAAATAAAGTTTGGTTAAACTGGAATTTAACTTTCTATTTACATGTATAAACTTACATTAAAAACTTGTGATTTAAAATATCATAAAGTGAACAAATTATATAAGTTTGTAATACATAAGATAAGTAAAAAATTTAAAGTATAAGTTTAAAAAGAAGACTGAAGGTATTTCACATCCCAGTCTGCTTAACGTTTAAAGAGTAGGCAGGTCATAAATCAAGAATCAATAAAAATGCAAAGTGTTAATGAAATGATTATTACGCGTCTTATTCAGAAAGTAAACCCCCAAAAGTAAATTAAAAATACGCTATTGATTAAGTAAGACTTTTTTTGTAGATTCAGCAGAGCATGGAATATTGATTGAGAGGGAAATATCCATTAATTAACGTGGAGATGTTATTGGATAATTAATTTCATTTTTATAATTGCTGCAACATTAAAACAGGATTAATTTACGCTTTGATAGGGTGATTTGTCTTAGTAGAAAATTATACCCGGTGAGGAATGTGACGGTTTAAATAATCTATGACGTGGTATCTCAAGCTTTCATATTTTATTAGAAGGTTCGGTAAAATGTTGATTTTGATGGAACGATCCACATTCTGATTATTTTTTTTTATATGAACCAATAGCGGTTAAGGTTTTTCTATAAGTTCGATTGGTAATGAGGTCTGTCTCTGAACGATAAGAATTATTGTTCTTAGTAGTAACAAGTAGTTAAGTATTTTAACTAGTAGTAATAAATTGTAAATTTTCTGTAAGTTCAAGTAGTAAAGAGATCTATCTCTGAACGATAAGAATTGTTCTCCTACTAGTTTAGTATTATAACTATTAGCAATTAATTGTAAATAGTAGGTGAGATGTTTATCTAAGAGTAACTCATTTTAAATAGTTAATTGTTTTGTATTTGTTTTTCTAGTACGTATCACAAATATAAATTCACTTTACACTTATTTTATTAAAACAACTGTTCTAACACGAATGATGGTCTTTGCTTCTTTAATAAACAACGTATATCATTAGAAAGTGATACAGCAAACATCTGGTTTGCTTTGGGGAAGAATAATTGTGTTTTTTTCATTTTTACGGTCAAATTAAATTCTGCATCAATTTCAAAGGAATGGTACAGTTTGAATTTTGCTTGAGAGTTTCAACTGTTCATAAAATATTAAACAAAAATTGTTTAGAACAATAATTTAAAAGGATAAAAAACAAATATTTTTATTGAAATAATAATGTAATAACATTTATTATAGTAACAATATTTATAATTAAATTCATGATATATTGATGTATATTACACAATAAACATGTTGTGTTTGTTAGTTATATTTCTTAGTAAAAATGAATTAAAAAAATGAAAATAAAGTTTGGTTAAAGTGGAATTTAACTTTCTATTTACATGTATAAACTTACATTAAAAACTTGTGATTTAAAATATCATAAAGGGAACAAATTATATAAGTTTGTAATACATAAGATAAGTAAAAATTGTAACGTATAAGTTGAAAAAGAAGTCTGAAGGTATTTCACATCCCAGTCTGCTTAACGTTTAAAGAGTAGGCAGGTCATAAATCAAGAATCAATAAAAATGCAAAGTGTTAATGAAATGATTATTACGCGTCTTATTCAGAAAGTAAACCCCAAAAGTAAATTAAAAATACGCTATTGATTAAGTAAGACTTTTTTGTAGATTCAGCAGAGCATGGAATATTGATTGAGAGGGAAATATCCATTAATTAACGTGGAGATGTTATTGGATAATTAATTTCATTTTTATAATTGCTGCAACATTAAAACAGGATTAATTTACGCTTTGATAGGGTGATTTGTCTTAGTAGAAAATTATACCCGGTGAGGAATGTGACGGTTTAAATAATCTATGACGTGGTATCTCAAGCTTTCATATTTTATTAGAAGGTTCGGTAAAATGTTGATTTTGATGGAACGATCCACATTCTGATTATTTTTTTATACGGACTAATAGCGGTTAAGGTTTTTCTATAAGTTCGATTGGTAATGAGGTCTGTCTCTGAACGATAAGAATTATTGTTCTTAGTAGTAACAAGTAGTTAAGTATTTTAACTAGTAGTAATAAATTGTAAATTTTCTGTAAGTTCAAGTAGTAAAGAGATCTATCTCTGAACGATAAGAATTGTTCTCCTACAAGTTAAGTACTTTAACTATTAGCAATTAATTGTAAATAGTAGGTGAGTTGTTTACCTAAGAGCAACTCATTTTAAATAGTTGTTAATTGTTATGTATTTGTTTTTCTAGTACGTATCACAAATATAAATTCACTTTACACTTATTTTATTAAAACAACTGTTCTAACACGAATGATGGTCTTTGCTTCTTTAATAAACAACGTATATCATTAGAAAGTGATACAGCAAACATCTGGTTTGCTTTGGGGAAGAATAATTGTGTTTTTTTCATTTTTACGGTCAAATTAAATTCTGCATCAATTTCAAAGGAATGGTACAGTTTGAAATTCACTTGAGAGTTTCAACTGTTCATAAAATACTAAACAAAAATTGTTTAGAACAATAATTTAAAAGGATAAAAAACAAATATTTTTATTGAAATAATAATGTAATAACATTTATTATAGTAACAATATTTATAATTAAATTTATGATATATTGATGTATATTACACAATAAACATGTTGTGTTTGTTAGTTATATTTCTTAGTAAAAATGAATTTAAAAAAAATGAAAATAAGCAGATATACCTAAGAGCAACTCATTTTAAATAGTTGTTAATTGTTATGTATTTGTTTTTCTAGTACGTATCACAAATATAAATTCACTTTACACCTTATTTTATTAACCCCTTCCGGTACGATTTAATAATGAAAAACTGTGCATTGTAATTGCACAGTTTTTCATTATTAAATCATACCGGAATTAGCAAAATTGTAAAATAAAAAAAGTTTTTATTTAAAAAAAACTTGTTTTATTTTACAATTCTTACATATTCTTAATTAAAATCCACTTTTTACATAGTGTTAAGTATAAGAAACGGTAAAATTAAGATAATAGTCTTCAAGTTAGTGGTACTTTTCAAAACAAAGTGCAAAGATATTCTGAATTGTTTACATCGCCATAGAGTCTCACTTCTAATTTGATTCTTGTAACACACACGGCATTTCTTAGTAGGTTTTCTTTTATTCTGACTCATCAATTTGGCAGTGACTTGTACCAAGAAACTTTAAATAAACAATATGTAATAGTGACCTGGGATTTCCACAAGTAACAAAAGTGTTGCTAAATTCAGTACACTAGAAATTTTAAACTAAATTAATTATCATATTTATCAGTAACTTTAGTCGCATGACGAGTGTAGCTCGTCATTGTGCGGTATGGAATGAAAAACCAATGACGAGCTAGACTCGTCATTTTACCGGAAGGTGTTAAAGAAACTATTCTAATACGAAGGGTAGTTTTTGCTTCTTTAATAAACAACATGTATCAAGAGTAAGTGGCTGAAAAACAGCTGGTTTACCTTTGGGAAAGAATAATTGTGCTTTTTCAGCTGTGGGAAGTTCTATGGTCAAATTTCTGCCATATTAGGTTAGTTAACCCCTAGGATATATTTCCCAAAAACTATTCTGAAGGTTTACAAAAATTAATTCTTTACAGCAAGATCTAAGTACACAAACTTCGATACTATAAATTCCATATGGAATTGACTATAAGAAGTATGATCCGTAGCTTTTGGTATATATTTAGGCCTCATGGTAAAAATCTGGCAGTAGTGCTCCAAATTAACCAATCATTTTATAATTTGTTTGTGGCTTTCAAAAATATGACATAAACAAATATGTTTTCAGAAATATGGTATGAAACGAAACAAGTAATGGATTTTAAATTCACACCAAAATATTATTAAATCGGCTGACTTGCATAATTTGTAATTTAGCTAACAATGCAAATGTTTTAACAAACTAATTAGTCATTAATATTTAAATATAAAAGTTTGAAAAAATATTTTGCCATTAAAAACATTAATTTATGCTTCACTTTTATCTGTTTTTACTTAGGGGAGCAAATGTAAGTAGATTTTGAATGTGAAGCCAAAAGTACGAGTAGTCTTCACAAAATGAATTCATTATAGGAACCTAACAGCCCATTCAGCATAGGCGAGTTCCACAACCCATATGATAAAGAGAGACATATCCACAAGCAGCACCATTTTCAACCTCATAAATGAGCTAATGTGAGCTTTATGATCACCCAACCGTTGTAACACGGACTGCAAATTTTCGGCAGTTTTCGCTTAGTCTCCATCTAAATTAACTACTTGGTCGTCGACTTACAGTCATTTCGCTGCTGCAGTTCACATAAACGCGATTGAGAAAAAAATTATCCCGATCTTTGAAAAGAGGCGGTCATTTGGCACAAAGTCCAACGTCTGAAAAAGAAGAGAAAGCGATAGACATTTGCATATTGCAAAAATTAGAAAAACATTTCATGAATGAGTAGCTTATATGGTGCTCGGGATATAATAGTTAACTCATTTTCTTCAGACACAAATTTGTTTGAAAGAGAGCCAATGGACCTTGGTATTTAGTTTGGATGCAGAATATAGTTTGGAACAATCAGATATTTTCTTCCAGCGCGTATCACTAATGAAATGGATTAAATACAATTAAATTATAATGTGAAAAAATTGACTATGGCCCATAGAAGTTGTAAAGCGATATTTATGAAGCTACGTTATTAAGAAATATCCATTTGGTAATAAACACAGTGCTCTCTGAAGTGTCAAAGCAGATGCCTTTTAGTATAACACTAGTTGTTCGTATTCGGCCTATAGTCTGGGCCATAAAAATCTCCCACATCATGCATATTTCAAAAGTTGTCTTAAGTAGATTTCTCTCTTTTTAGATTGAATAAATATTTTATGCTAGATATAGCCAGTCATATGACAGGATCAGTAAAATTTTCAATTTTCCGGAATTATGAAGTACTCTATGAGGCAGATAAAAATATGGTTTCTTTTTTGGCTGAGAATTATCTGGTACACGCTCAATACTTTGTTTATCTACATACTCTTCTAAAATCTCCCGATACTGGAAATGCAGTTTAGAATAACTTTGAATTCATTTTGAAAGATAATTCTAAGTTTTCTTAGCTACGTCGAAATCATCGTTAAGTTCTTCCTAACTTTTCTTGCCACAGTAATTAATGGAAGTAAAGGAATGAAACTATCATTTCCACTACACCCTGGATGTAGATAGAATTTGTTGTTAATACCGGTGATGAAATTTTCATTGCAACAAAAAATAATCGATGATTAAATTTAAAATTATCACGTACGTACCTAACATATTATTTAATCCAAATATAAAACAAAATTATTTACATAATATCTAAGTACAGTGATAAAACGTATAAAAATAATGCAGACGATATTTAAATAATTTAAAATAAGAAATAATTAAGTGAGATGGTTAAAGGAATGACGTCATAATTCTCGAAGAAAATGTTATTTTTTCAACTCCTCTTCTTAGCCCACTCTCCTGTTTCTAATCATGGATCTTGTTGGTGCTTCAACCACATTTGGCGAAATTGGCGTGCTTGCAGCTTGCGTGCGTGGCGTGCTTGCAGTGTGGCGTTTGAAATCTGGCGAGGGGATCGTAACTCAACAAATTGATACATAAACAAAAACAACATTTTGAGGAAAAATTTTACAAAAATTGAATATTTAAAATCTAATTGAATTAACAAAGAAAACACAAAGGAAACACATAACATTCATACTAAATAGACTGAAACATTCACTTAATCACAATTAATTGTCTAGTCTTTGCAAGCCTTTTTTCTCGCTCTTCAGAAGTTTCTTTTTCTCGTTTAGCTCTATACTGTTCACGACGTTTTTGAAGTCGAGCAGCCTTTTGAGTTTCTGTTTTCTGTTTAACCATTTTAAATTTGAATGGTATATTTTTATATAAATTTTTCTTTATTTTCTAAGTAAATAGAGCGATCTTAATAGAACTCGTTAGATACTTGGTAAATTCTTTTTCCAATTTTTAAGTAAATCGACTGATCTTTGCAGAACACGTTAGTTACTTATTTTTTATTTCAATTTTTCAAGTAAATCGACCGATCTTTGCAGAACGCGTATTTTGAGTGGAGGTTGAAGAGGAGTTGTAAAATTGAAAATTTTTATTCAAATCTCTTATTTTACCTGTTTATTGTGCGATAAATTGCTAAATTTAATCGCCTGCTCTTAACTGTGGATGTTAGGGCTTGAAATAATGGCATTAAATGCTCGAAAAGGGAGAAAGGGGTGGATTTCGAACGTTGCTAACCCAAACTCTTCAAGATGCCTCTATTCATTCCAGGTACAACCGCTTCATAAATTCGAGGACAAACGGACAGATAACTTAGGATATTATTATATAGAGGATTTTTAGAAAGTGCATTGCTTCATCGAACAAAACTAAATAATTTTTATAAACATAGATCTTTTTATTGTTTTAGGAAAATTTTTATTCTTCATTGTGCAGCTTGTTTTTTATTTTACACTGAATCAAAAATTGTTTCTCATAATAATATCTTTCGGCCCAATAGGTAGTATGTCTCCTTGAATCTCAAAAGGTACTAAATGCCCTAACTTTAACTACAAATTTCGCAGGGTAGAATTGTTGGTATCTCCAAAATAAGTTTCAACCAAAATATTTTCTCCAAAATAAGTTAAAATATAAAATAATCATCAAATAAAGAAAATTTTCATTTACTGGGTGTTTATAATAATATCATATATCATTCATTAGCATATAATATGATTTCAAACAGTCATGAAAATCTGAATCAATTGTGGTGATCTAACATCCTATTAACACTAGAATCATAGAATGAATCCTTTTCTCCCCAAAACTATTTTGTATCCAATTTGCTCAAAGTTTTACCAACAAGATTGAAATAAATTTCATGACGCATAAAAATCTATGAAAATATAATAAAGAATATATGCATATGCGAAAAATTATTCATTATTAAGCTTCCAAATGTGGAAACAAAACTAGATATTTGTTCATACTGTAAAATACTTATATCTAGAAAATGTACAAAAGAATAGGAGAAAAGATGACCAAACTGTTTAAGTTTGGTTTGAAAAGCTATACTTTTATAACACAAGTAATAAAGACCGGAACCTACTGCTTAACCCTCTAAGCGGTTCGCACGTACAATTCCACCAAACCGATGATGTCTTCAAAATGTACAATTTTCGACCTGCAAAAACGCTACGAAAATGGATGTAACGTACATTTCTGTCAGTGATTTCCCCCGTGGAGTTTTGCAGTAGGAAGCTCCAGTCGGTTATTTGGGAACTGCACCCCTTTTTTTTGATATTTAAGGGATACACCCTATCCCCTGAAGCACACGCATTTGTTCACATTAACTCAAAAACTGCTTTGAAAACCAGATGAGTTAAAACATTTTTTTACTGACCGGCAAGAAATAGCCCAGAGCTTTACAGAAAGACGCCGTTTGGGTCAAACTATAGATAAGACTATTGTACGGGTTAATCATTGAAGCCCCTGGAGGCACTCTCTGGGAGGTGCACAGGAAGCAAAGGGACAGTAAGGAGGGTGCTTCTCTTCGTCTACCTAGCCGAAAAAGGGGGTAGAAAAAATTCACCGAACTCTTTGGACACAAACACACTAGAACACTAGTGTATTTTTTGGAGACTTTTCCTCCGATGTGTTTCACTCGGAGGGTTAAAGTTAACATCATGAGGCCATGAACATCCATGCCTCAATGGGATTAGAATCCATGAACTCCGGTACCGAAGTTCAGCACCCTAACCATTCGGTCATCTTTGGAGTGTCTGAAATAAATGTTTAAAGAAACCTGACTGGTAAGACACTAAATGATGTCATTGTTGTTCTTTATGATGCCACTTGGTCAAACCAAGCACGATTGAGCTATACGTTACTCATATTAAGGCAAAGAGGTGATTATTTCGTTCAAAATAGCACCTCAAGCGTCAAAGTATGACTAATTGATCAAGTGATTTAGAAGCAGGTTCCAAGCAGAATATCCATAGGATTGGTCTGCTACGAAAAGAGGTGTTGATATAGAACTTGGAGGACATTGTGACCACAGCCATATTTTACTTGCCCCAATCATCTTTAAAGAACACTGCGGATTTTAGGCCGATTCGGGATCCGAACCCACAATCCTCTAGTTATGAGAGCGCTGCCTTTGCCGACTGAGTTACCGTGGTTCTTAATTGTTATGCCGAACGATGGTTGAATGGTTAGGGTGCTGGCCTTCGGAACGGAAGTTCGTGGGTTCGAATCTCACTGTGGCATGGCTGTTCTTGGCCATTCGGAATCGTCTTTAAACAGTAATTAGAGGTCTCATTAGCCCTCATGTTGTAAAAAGTAGACCGTAGCACTCCAAACCATCTTAATAATTCTATCGAAGTTGTCTTTATACTTTTCTAAATATTTTTACCTTTCGATACAGTAATATCTTATTATTTTTTTATTAATTATTATACTAATTTAATATCTAAAAATAAATAAATGTTACTTCGTAATTGAATAACAATACGGATTCATATTAATCGGGTTTAAGTTGTTTCTGATGCCACTTGGTCAAAACAAGCACGATTGAGCTATACGCTACTCATATTAAGGCAAAGAGGTGCGCCTTTCGTTCTAAATAGCGCCTCAAGCATCAAAGTATGACTAATTGATCAAATGGTTTGGTTTGGTTTGGAGTGCTATGGTCTACTTTTTGCAACACGAGGGCTAATGATACCAGGACCTACAGCTTAAAGGTGATTCCGAAATGCTACGAACATCCATGCCACTGTGGGATTCGAACCCACGAACTCCGGGACCGAAAGGCAACACCCTAATCAATCGGTCATCGTTCGGCAATTGATCAAGTGGGTCCTCGTAATTTAGAGGCAGGTGCCAAGCAGAAGATCCACAGGCTTGGCCTCCCACCTCTAAAGGTATTTATTGGGAACATTGAGGGCATTGTGACTACCGACATATTTTACTTGCCTCAGTCACCTTTAACGAACACTGCGGATCTTACTCCGGTTCGGGATCCGAACCCACAACCCTCTAGTTATGAGAGCGTTGCCTTTGTCGACTGAGTTACCGCGGATCTTAATAATTCTATAGAAGCTGTCTTTATGCTTATCTAAATATTTATACTTTTCGATACTGTAATATCTTATTATTTTTTATCAGTTATTATACTAATTTAATATCTAAAAATAAATAAATGTCACTGCGCATTTGAACCACAACACGGATTCATATTTATCGGGGTTAAGTTGTTTCTGATGCCACTTGATCAAACCAAGTATGATAGAGCTATACATTATTCGTATTAAGGCAAAGAGGTGAGCCTTTCGTTCTAAATAGCGCTTCAAGGGTCAAACTATGACTAATTGATCAAGTGGTTTGGTTTAGTTTGGTTTGGAGTACCACAGTCTACTTTTTGCAACACGAGGGCTAATGAGACCGGGATTTACAGCTTAAAGCCGATTCCGAACGGCTACGAACAATCATGCCACTGTGGGATTCGAACCCATGAACTCCGGCACAATAACCAATCGGCCATTGTTCGGCAATTGATCCTCGTAATTTAGAAGGTGCCAAGCAGAAGATCTATAGGCTTGGCCTGCCATCTCCAAAGGTATTGATTGGGAACATGGAGGGCATTGTGACCACGGACATATTTTACTTGCCCCAGTCACCTTTTACGAACAATGGCGGACCTAATGCGGTTTGGGATCCGAACCAACCCACTAGTTACTAGAGCGTTGCCTTTGCCGACTGAGCTACCGTGGCACTTATTAATTCTATCGAAATTGTCGTTATACTTTTCTAACTATTTATACATTTCGATACTGTAATATCTTATTTTTTATCAATTATTATACTAATCTAATATATAAAAATAAATAAATGTCACTGCTCATTTGAACACGGATTCATATTAATCGGGGTTAAGTTGTTTCTGATGCCTATTGGTCAAACCAAGCATGATTGAGCTATACGCTATTCGTATTAAGGCAAAGAGGTGAGCCTTTCGTTCTAAATACCGACTCAAGTGTGAAAGTTCGACTAATTCCTCAAGTGTGTCCTCGTAATTTGGAAGGAGGTGCCAAGCAGAAGATACATAGGCTTGTCCTGCTACCTCCAGAGGTAATGATTGGGAACATGGAGGACATGGTGACCACGGCCATATTTTCCTTTCCCCAGTCACCTTTAACGAACACGGTGGATCTTTGGCCGGTTCGGGATCCGAACCCACAGCCCTCTACTTACGAGAACGTTGTCTTTTCCGACTGAGCTACCGCGGTTCTTAATAATTCTGCCGAACGATGGTCAATTGGTTAGGGTGCTGGCCTTTGGAATTGGAGTTCGTGGGTTAAAATCCCACTGTGGCATGGTTGTTCGTAACAACTCGGAATCTGCTTTAAGCAGTAGGTACCGGTCTCATTAGCCTTCGTGTTGGAAAAAAATAGACCGTAGCTCTCCAAACCAAACCAAACCCTCTTAATTTTATCGAAGTTGTCTTTATACCTTTCTAACCATTTATACGTTTTGATACTGTAATTACTTATTATTTTTTATTAATTATTATACTAATTTAATATCTAAAAATAAATAAATGTCACTGAGTATTTGAACAACAACACGGATTCATATTAATCGGGGTAAGTTTGACCCAACAAGCGGTTTTAGGTAGACCGAAACTTCATCGGTTCTAGTAATTAAAGTAGTTGCTTTTAGCAACTCGTGCGTTAAAGAGATGCATATTTTGCTGCATCCGTTAATGAACCTGATACGACCGCTAAGCTTCACTGATAGTTTCCAAACGGACTGTAAATTTTCGGAATGTTTCGCCTTGTTTCCATATAATTACCTGCTTAGCGCAATAATGGTCGCCGGCTCAGAATCATTCTTCTGCTGCCATTCTCAGAGCAGTAAAACATGATATGAGGAAATCTTCTGAAAGCGCCGGTTTGAAGAATGGAAAATTGGGATGGATATAAATATTTATTTATTGTGAAAATTAGGAGAAAATTTCACCAATTGGCAGCTTACGTAATGTGTAAGATGAAATAAGTCAACTACTTATTTTTTATTTCTTTCAAGCACAAATTTGTACAAACTGGATCGGAAAATGGTATTTAGGGAAATATAAAAATAAGGAGGATATGATGGATATTTAACCATTACAAAAATTAGAAAAAAAATTCAATAAAGGGCAGTTTATAGAATGTACGATATGCAGTCTATCAGTTATTTACCTTTCTTTTTTCAAACACAATTAGTACGAATTTGAGCCATAAAAATGGTATTTAGTGAAATGTGAACAGAAAAAGAGAAGGGATATATTATGAAAATAAGGTGAAACATTCACTGAATAATAGAATAGACTCGTATAATAGAATAATGGTATGCAAGATATAGTCTGACAGTTACTTCACTTTATTTTTTTTTTAAATATTTTTATTTGGAAGGTATCCTGTAAAAAGGAAGTTATTTATTCAACGACAAATACATGGTTCTGTGATTTTTTTGTCCAGTTGTAGGAGACACAATAGACTTGCAAATTATTAGATACTAGCATACAGCCCGTCATATGACGGGATCAGTAAATTTTTTAATTTTTTAAAAGTGTAAAGTACTTTATGAGGCAGGTAAAAAAATGGTTTGTTTTTTGGCTGAGAATTATCTTGCAACAAAAAATAATCGATGATTAAGTTTAAAATTATCACATATGTACCTAATCTATTATTTAAGCCAAATATAAAAGAAAATGATTTACGTAATATCTAAGTTCAACGGTAAAACGTATGAAAATAAGGCATAGTTTAATTAATTTAAAATAAGAAATGATTTAATGAGATGGTTAAAGGAATGACGTCAGAATGCTAGAAAAATTTTATTTTTACCCATGTGCTGTGTGATAAATTAATAAATTTAATCGCCTACTCTAAACCGGGGAAAATAGGAATTGAAATAATGGCATTAAAAGCTCGAAATGAGGGGAAGGGGTGGATTTCGAACGTTTTAATGAAGACAGTATTTTTCGCTGTTATATGAAGCATATTTATACCAATTTATTTTAGACTCGGATCGATAGTTTAGGAGAAGATAAACATTACTCTCTTTGAATTTTGCTAACTGTGGATGCCTTTATCCATTCCAGGTCCAACCGCTTCATAAAATCGAGGACAGACGTACAGATAACTTAGGCTATTATTATATAGGGGATTATTATTACTTTTCAAATAAAACCTTTCTCAGAAATTTTACTTTAAGAAATATTATACACTAGCATATAGCGCGTCATATGACGCGATTAGTAAAATTTTTAATTTTTTAGAATTGTAAAATACCCTACGAGGCAGGTAAAAAATGATTTCTTTTTGGCTGATAAATATCTGGTATATGCTCAAAAATTATTTTATCTTCATACTCTTCTAAAGTCTCCCGATACTGTGAATGCAGTTAGAATCACATTGAATTCACTTAGTCAAACCGTGTGATTTTGTATAAAAATCCACAAACGAACTTCTTAATTTTCAAAGAAATACAACTTAATTCCAGATATTTATTATTCCGTTAAGTAGATTCCTAGACTTTTATGAAAAGAATTTGTTGTTAATATCGGTAATAAAAAATAATCGATGATTTAATTTAAAATTATCACATATATACCTGAACTATTATTTAAGCCCCATAAAAAATTATTTACGTAATGCCTAAGTTCAGTGAAAAAACCTATGAAAATAATGCAGACGATATTTAAATAATTTCAAATAAGAAATAATTAAATGAGATGGTTAAAGGAATGCTAGTCATAATGCTAGGAAAACATGTTATTTTTACTGATTTATTATGTGATACATTGATTAAATGCTTTTAACCGGTTAAAATTCGGAATCATCTTTAAACAGTAATTACAGGTCTCATTAGCCCTCATGTTGTAAAAAGTAGACCGTAGCACTCCAAACCATCTTAATAATTCTATCGAAGTTGTCTTTATACTTTTCTAAATATTTTTACCTTTCGATACAGTAATATCTTATTATTTTTTTATCAATTATTATACTAATTTAATATCTAAAAATAAATAAATGTTAATTCGTATTTGAATAACAATACGGATTCATATTAATCGGGGTTAAACCATGTGATTTTATATAAAAAAATCACAAACGAACTAACTTCTTAATTTTCAAAAATATATAACTTAAACGCTAGATATTTATTATTCCGGTAAATAGATTCCTAGACTTTTATGAAAAGAATTTGCTGTTAATACCGGTAATAAAATTTTCATTGCAATAAAAAATAATCGATGATTTAATTTAAAATTATCACATATATACTTAAACTATTATTTAAGCTACATATAAAAGAAAATTATTTAAGTAATGCCTAAGTTCAGTGAAAAAAATCTATGAAAATAATGCAGAGGATATTTAAATAATTTAAAATAAGAAATAATTAAATGAGATGGTTAAAGGAATGAAGTCATAATGCTAGGAAAACATGTTATTTTTACTGATTTATTATGTGATACATTGATTAAATGCTCTTAACCGGTTAAAATAGGTCTTGGAATAATGGCATTAAACTTCCGAAAAAGGAGGAAGGGTGGATTTTGAACGTTTTAAAGACTTGCTTTGAATTTTGCAAACCCTAACTCATCAAAAATCCAATATGGATGCCTTATCCATTCCAGGTCCAACCACTTCATAAATTCGAGGACAGACGGACAGATAAATTAGGCTATTATTATATAGGGCAGCTTTTCTTAATCTATGGGTCGCGACCCAAAATTGGGTCGCGAAGCATATTTCTTGGGTCGCGCTGAGTCGAACCAAAAAAGTTAGTAATACACCAAATAATAAGTAATACCAACATCTCCTAGAACAAGTTAAATCCTGAAATAGATATAAGGTGCTCCTTGACAAGCATTCAACCGAGGTTTGAAGATCTTTCAAAATGTATTCAAGCATAAGGTTCTCATTAAAACTGTATGACTTGCATTTAAAATTTAAAAAACTTAACATATGTATTGATATTTCTTTTTTTTTAGGAATAAGTTAAAATGTCAATTATTTTCAAAAAGTTATAAATATATTTTAATTTGGTCAATAAAAATTATTAAAAACACTTGATTATTAATTAAATTTTCCTTGGATCGAAAAGTACTTTTGTTTATCTTAATTATTAAAAAAATAAATAAAAAATTTGAAAGTTAAAAAAAAATCATCATCGTAGGATTGAAGATTTTTTAAAAATGCGCTCTAAAATAAAGCAATGAAAAAGTTTTGACTTTTTTTGGGTCGTGACATGAACATATTTCTCAAATTTGTGTCGTGGCTTAAAAAGGTTAAGAACCACTGATATAGGGGATTCTATTTTTGCTTTATTGCCTGAAAATTGTCACAAATCCTAAACTTTCGACCAAACTCGGCTGCACCAAAGCTGATTGGCGCTATTATATCACCGGTTTATTATTTTAAAAACTTCTTGGTATTATTAAGAAGCATAACATATGCATAGGACTGGGCAAAAAACTGCATAGGAGAGCACCAAATATCCCTCTCTACTCCTTCCCACACGAAATGTCATACGCTATTCTCACCTATTCCTTGCAACACTGACTGCATATTTTCTACAGTTTTCTCTCAATATTTATCTAAATTAATCCATTGCATGGTAATGGTCCCCTGTTCAAATTCTGATACATGAGGACACGCAATGGATATTTGCATAGTATAATACTTATAAAAACTTATGTAACCTCTTTTCTGTCACACCGTCGAATTGTCTGGTTTAGATAATAGTCGCTAATACCATTCATAACATATGTGTGTCACTTACATATGTGCATGCTGGACACTTCTAACCCAATGGGTTCAGTTCCAGATGGCAGCATCTTATGTTTTGACAACTCTGTAGTATGCGGAAATAGGGATTGATGTAATTTCTTTACCAATTCTATATGAGAGACAAAGTTTCGCACCTCCGCGGGAACGAGCTCAAGCCGTACGTGTCCTATGGGTAGTGCTAAATGAGAGACACCTCAGGGGTATACCTCCTTTAGGTACATACGGGTGTCACGATCCCGAGGTGCCCTAGTGATCTGGATCTTCAGTTATTCCTGGTAACCTCGAGATTACCTTTGTAGAGTTCGATCCTTACAAGGTTTGACAAAATTAAAACAGGACCATGACGGAACTCTCGTAGGTCATCAGCAGCTCCATAGCTGTTGTGGTTGCTATCTTGGAGTACTGGTCTTCACTTTGTTGCTGTCTTCGGATGGGTCATAGTAAGAATTGACTTATTAATTCTATGTAAAAAATTCCATAATATGGTATGTTTTAAAATGACTTAAATATAATAAAAGCGGTAAATCAAACTAATTTGTTCCTTAAGTATATTTTGCTGTATCGTTAGAATTGCAATATGATATAGCGTATGAAAGACTCTCCGCTTTCAAAAAGCAAATATGTTACTATGTTTTTGAGTTTACAAACGATTAATACTTTTGTAATATTAATCTGCATAAAATTTTCTAACATATAAAAAGGAGAATTAAATATATAAAAATTTATCCTTTTAAAGTGTTTACTTTGTTAAGTAAATCATTGATAAAATGATTCTATGTAAGAAATTCCATCATACGGTATGTTTTAAAATGACTTAAATATAATAAAAAGGATAAATCAAACTGATTTATGTATTAAGTATATTTTGCTTTATCGTTAACACTGCAATATGATATAGAGTATGCTTTAAAAAAAACATATATGTTAGTCCATTTTTGAATTTACAAACGACTGATACTTTCATAATATTAATCTGCTTAAAATGTGCAAATCTATAAAAGGAGAATTAAATATATAAAAAAGTTATCCTTTTTAAAGCTTTTACTTTATTAAATAAATTATCGATAAAAATCTAAAATTCCCGTGAAGATCTATCATAAAATAAATTCATTATGGAGAACTTACTGCCCATTTGAGGCAGGTGAATTTGACAAACAGCACATTACAGATATGCATATCCACCAGCTGGATTCGTTTCCCCCATAAATGAAAATGAAAGGAACATTAAGCTCACCCAGCCGTTGTCACACCGTACACTTTCTGCAGTTTTCGCCGTCTACATCTAAATTAATCACTTGAACGGTAATGGTCCCCGGCTCATAATCATTCTGAGAGAACACGATACGATGCATTTGTGTCTTTAACTTATAGAAGCTGTGGGCATTTGGCACAGAGTCGAAGTTTTATAAAGAAGGGATTGCCAGGGATGTTTTCTTGCTGCGATAATTATGAAATTTCCATTTCAATACCTTCAATAAGAGCTGTTTTTATACTTATGTTTTATAATGGTCTGGTTTTAAGCAATACGGTCAAATTAGAGTGACTGTAAGAACTAGTTTGCTAAAGATGACTTAAAAACAGATTGTTAGCTGCGAAATTCGAAACCTTTGAATCTATTGCGAAATGAAAATGCAGCACTTTATGTTTTGGTAAATGTCTAGCCATTTATTTTAGGAATTGGTTTACACATTTCTGTTTTTATATTTATCTTTTACAATGTCTGGTTTGAATACGATCAAATTTTCGGTCACAAGAACTAGTTTGTTAAAGATGACTTATAAAAAGATTGCTAACTGCGAACTTCGAAACCTTTGAATCTGATTGCGAAATGCAGTACTTTATGTTTTTTGGTAAATTTCTAGCCATTTATTTTATGAATTGAATTACAAATTTCTGTTTTTATATTTATCTTCTACAATAACCTGGTTTGAAGCACTACGGTCAAATTTTCAATCACAAGAACTAGTTTGTTAAATATGACTTAAAAAAGATTGCTAGCTGTGAAATTCGAAACCTTTGAATTTAATTGCGAAATGCAGCACTTTCTGTTTTGGTAAATGTCTAGCCATTTATTTTATGAATTGATTTACACATTTCTGTTTTTATATTTATCTTTTACAATGTCTGGTTTGAATACGATCAAATTTTCGATCACACGAACTAGTTTGTTAAAGATGACTTATAAAAAGATTGCTAACTGCGAAATTCGAAACCTTTGAATCTGATCGCGAAATTCAGCACTTTCTGTTTAAGAAAATGTCTAGCCTTTTTGTTTATCAATCAATACATACATTTCTGTTTTTATATTTATCTTTTAATATTCTGGTTTGAAACACTTCAGGTCACATTTTCTCATCACCAGAACTAGTTTGTCAAAGATCATCTACAGAAGGATAGCTAACTGCGAAATTCGAAACCTTTTAATCTGATTGTGGAATGCAGCACACTATATTTCGGTAAATGCCCAGACTTTTTTGTATGAAATGGTACAGGAATCTCTTCTCTAATTAAACGTAAGAAACAAAATCACATTATCAATTTTAAAAGAACGCAATTTTTATAAAAACAGTAAATCGAACTTACTGAATTTTATTAACCATATTTGGTGTATGGTTAAGACTAGAAAATAATATAGCGTACATATAAATATCTCTCTTTAGAAAAGGAAATATTGTGCACTATTTTTAAATTTACAAAAGACTAACATTTTCGTACCTGTATTATGGCTTAAATTTGGAATACGATACAGCATTTGTATAATTATTTGTATTTTAAAAGCAAATGCTCTTCAGTATTGTGAATTTTATAAATCTCTAGTCCATGTCACCTCGTATATATAAATCTGTTAAACATTTGTAAATACGTAATAAGCAATAGGCAATAAGCAAATTCTTACAGTTTCTGTTTTTGAAATGGTAATAGGGTAAAATAATGAATTTATAATCATATAAAAATACTGAAAGCAGTCATGAATTATGAAGACCCACAACTCATTCAATGTAGGTGAATTTTCATAACCCAGTATAAACCTGTAGATACTCCAGCTATATTTATAAATCAGATTAATATGATAACTATGCTTACCTAAAAGCTTTTACATAAACTTCAAAATTTCGGCAGTTTTCGCTCACTTTCCCTCTTAAGTTAATTGCTTGTACGGTTGTGGTCACTGTCTCGGAGTTATTTTTCTGCTGCAGCTTTCACAACAACGAATCACGATGAGAAGAAAATGTGTACTGATCTTACAAAACTAGGATATAGCCCGTGATATGACGGGATCATTAAAATTTTTAATTTTCCAAAATTCTAAAGTACCTTATGTGGCAGGTAAAAAAATGGTTTGTTGTTTGGCTGAGAATTATCTTGCAACAAAAAATAATCGATGATTCAATTTAAAATTATCACATATGTACTTAATCTATTATTTAAGCCAAATATAAAGGAAAATTATTTACGTAATATCTAAGTTCAGTGATAAAACGTAAGAAAATAAGGCATAATTTAAATAATTTAAAATAAGAAATGATTCAATGAGATGGTTAAAGGAATGACGTCATAATGCTAGAAAAATGTTATTTTTACCTATTTATTATGGGAAAAATGGATAAATTTAATCGCCTGCTCTTAACCGGGGAAAATAGGAGTTGAAATAATGGCCTTAAAAGCTCGAAAAGAGGAGAAGGGGTGGATTTCGAACGTTTTAAAGAAGGCAGTATTTTTTGGTGTGATATGAAGCATATTTATACCAATTTATTTTAGAATCGAATCTATAGTTTGGGAGAAGATAATAATTATTATCTTTGAATTTTGCTAACTATGGATCCCTCTATCCATTCCAGGTCCAACCGCTTCATAAAATCGAGGACAGACGTACAGATAACTTAGGCTATTATTATATAGGATATTGGCGAGTATTTTACACATAAATTAAAACCTGAAGAAGAGAGTAATGATGTGGGTATTTGCATCTTGTGAAAATTCAGAGAAGTTTTGACAAATGACCAGTTGAAATGATGTACGAGATACAGACTTCTTATTTATATCTTTCAAATAGAAATTTGATACTAAGAAAAGAGTACATTGTGAAACGTAAAGAATAATTATAAAAATAATATTTATGAAGTGTATTTATTTTCACCTCTTGTATGTTGCTCATGAAAAAAGATTAAATGCATTTGATCATAAATTTTGCTTTAAAAATTCTTTTGACTAACAGCAGCTTTGGCTTATGTTGGCATTCTTCATTCTGCTCTGAAGAAGTAACTCGTTTTATGTTAAATTAGTTATTTACTATGATCGCTTTTCTTAATACTTATGCATTGAGTTACATTTTCCAATCTTTTATTGTAAATGTATATCTTTTCAGCTAAACTCTCCCATGAAGAGATCTACAATCAATTGTTTTGTAATGCTTTCAGATTAAAAGTCTTAAAAGGACCTTATATAATTCAAATGCTAAATAATACTAGTTTTTACTAGTACTGCGTATATTTGTTTTTGTAACGTGATATATCGTCTGTATAACTCTCTCTTCTATGAAGCAAATTCTCCTTTTTAACTCTTTTCAATTTTACAAATCGCAAATCTTTTTTTTATGTAAACAATGTTTTGAATTTTCTTACATAAAAAAGCAAATATTGTCTAACACATTAGTCCATTAATGTCCAAATCCCTTTTACTGAATATTTTTATTGATGAATATCTTAAATCTTTATTCAAAAGAAAACAAATATAAAATTTAAGGAACTTTGAATAATACATCATGTTATCATCAGAGACGACATTTTAAACATAATTTGATGCCATTTATAGAAAAATAAAAATTCTATGATAAGAGATATATTGTAATATGTGAAATCACAGTACTCAGTGGGGATTATTCATAATATAGTAATTCATTATAATTTCATTTTATGTACCTGCTAAAAAAGTAACTCCCTGTTGGATTATTAAAAAATCACAAAATGTTGATCCGAATGATTAAATTTATCTACAGTTTTTCTTGTTTATTAAATGACTTATGAAAATTTTAAACATCGTAAACATTAACGATCCATCATCAAAAAATCAATTAAGTCTGAAAATATAACAACACATTTAATCCAGTTGAAATTCGGAGCCTGTACATTAAAGAGTGGCATATCCAGCAGATTTATCCGTTTGCTCCATAAATGAGCCTCATACGAGCGGTATGTTCACTTATCTGACTGCACATTTTCTCCAGTTTTCGCTCAACTTCCATCTCAATTAACCTTCCGGCATTCGCGACTTCCATACCCTCGTGGAAGATCGAGCTTACTTCTTAGATACACTATTTTAATATTTTAAATTAAAGGTAAATTTATTAAAATTTAAAATGCAATAGGCGTATTTATTGAAATCATACTTTAAATAATTAATTTAATATTAATAGTTTTTGAATTCAAATTTCTATATTATTTTCTTATTTAATACAAAATGTAAATATAAGGCATTTAAAATTTTCAATTGTCAAACGAGTCGTATAAATAAAGGGAAAACTAAAGGAATCAAATTATTGACTCTCAGTGAATTATTCCAATTTAAATAAAAAATATTAAATACATAAATGTTGAAATGAACTTTAGATATAAAAGGGAATAGACTAATCTCGGCAGTCTATAAATTGCAGCTTTAAATTCTGAACATTTGTGCTTGGGAGTGTTCCAGACACACGAATTTTTGACACATTTCTTAGTTGAATCTTGTCATTTTAGTTCACTTATCACTATGATAAAGCTTGTATCTTCTTTTCTGTGATATCTCTCCTTGCCTATATATACTAGCATCGGGAATCTAACCTGCTTACATCAGCTGCACATTCCACCTCACAATTTTTAACCTACAGTCCAGACTGTCTTCTAGGAATAAAAATGACTGTTTCTTCTCTAATTCTGCATAATATCCATTACACTTGGTTCTTCAAGAACCAGATGTAATGGAAATTCTAAATATAAAGCTTATTAAATATGTAACAAAATTATTTAATTTATGGTTAATTTTGTAATTTAATTTTAAAAATTTAATTTACAAATATTTATTAAAGCGAATGATCTACAGTTAACTAACCACTATGTATGTAAGAACTTGTTTTAAATTTGCAAAAGCTATATTGAAAACCTTTCAGTTTTATTTAAAAAGAAAAAGGAAATTTAAAATAAAATATTTTGATCAGAAATACAAAAAAGGTTTTTGAGTTCAGGAAAAATCGAGCTATGCGTATACTTCATAATCTAAATATATTTTTGCATTTAAAAAGATTAATTTCTTTCATTCAAGATTGTTTGATATCTAATATTCTGACTTTAAAATTTGAACATTTTTTGTTTTGCAGTTTAGTTTTTTTTCTTTATTTGTGACTTTTAGATGCATTACAATTTCATAATTTCTCATAAGTCTTTAGCGTTCTTTATTAATCCTTTTGTTACAAAACTGGGTATTATTGCTTAAAATATTCAGTTTTGGGATGGAAGACGGTTTACGTACAATTTTCAGATGTAAGTAGGTTCAGTCTTTTGTCTCATTGTAGAGGACAACTCCTCTGACATGAGAATGGTCTGCCAAGAAAACAGGAAAGGTATCGATAATCTACATATAGTGTCATGGGTTGGAACCATGATCAGTGTCTGTACGTTGCTCTATGTACTTCCATCTAAGAATATCACTAACTAACGACATATTAATGATGACTAACTGCTTCATGTTTATTTGTTCCATAGTGCTATTGGTGATAAATTTTTATAGACAACAACACAACTTGTCTTCGAACAGTAGATGTTTATCAGTATCCAAAGAGCGACGCTTTCCTACGCTCTGTATGGTAATCAGGTTTTCCAGCATGAACCCTATTGAAATAGTTTGGAATGTTTAGGGCAACAGTCTTGATGATGCCCTCCAATAAGCAAGGAAATCCTCATCAGGGCATTAGCAGAGGAATGGTATAAACTACCCAAACAGCTGTTGGACAATTCTGTGCAAAATATGATACGACTTGTGTAATTCTATATCGCTCTCCATGGTGGTCATATGTAATACATGTTGTCAAATGAAACACCTTGGTTTGTTCACTCTTACACAAAATACTAGTCAAAAGTACGTGTCTTAATCTAACCTTTGACCAGGCCG
This sequence comes from Pardosa pseudoannulata, assembly GCA_032207245.1. Classification (NCBI taxonomy): domain Eukaryota; kingdom Metazoa; phylum Arthropoda; class Arachnida; order Araneae; family Lycosidae; genus Pardosa; species Pardosa pseudoannulata. Next base: position 60,514,854 of record CM063508.1, read on the forward strand.
ACTTCTCAACTCCATAAAATAGTCAGCTTCTAATTGGGTACGGGAAATTTATCCCAACGAATTTAATAATACAAGTTCTTACTTAAGCGGCTCATTTTAACTTGTTTGTTGCTTGAGAAGTCGATCTGCGTAATGAGGGGTGCAAAACAACTTCGCTTTGTGAGGTTCTGCTCGTGCCTGGTTCTGGGTTAGCCTAAGTTTTAGTAAGGTCAAATGTATTCATTTTTGCAATCGTTTTCAATGTTTTTCTTTTACTAGTAGTAATATTGTTTAACAGTTTAAGTTACCAGTTTAAAGAACTCTATACCATGTTTCTTTGCCTTAAACCTTTTCTTTGTGTGTTTTAAATAAACTAAACGTTAGTTTAATTTTTAAAAGTTTGTTTATGTTCATTTACATTTAAAACACATTGCTGATACTCTGCAACGATAACTTTTACAATTCCATTTTTTTTACAATTTAAGACTGTTTAAGAAGTCTGTTTAATTTTAGTTTGTCTAAATTAGATTGACTATCAATATAGACATTTTATTACAAAGTCTGCGGAAGGTAAAGGCCTTTTTAACTTTGATGTATTCAGCACAAAATGACCAATTTGTTCCTTGCACATTTTTCAAAGCTTTCTGGATTAAGTACAATAAATTATCTTTATAGTAATGTTGTAATATACTGGCATCATTATATTTCACTTGGCATTCAACTATACTTCACGCACTTTATAGATATTTGTAATCTGTCTTTATCAAATGTCCGCCAGTGTATGTAACTCACTAAATACTATTCTTTGTTTATTAAATTTTTTACGAAAATGTTCTTTATTTGCATCAAAATAATTTTTTCTTGTAGATTTTAGTAGTAATAAGTTATCTTGTAGACAACATAGTATTTTTTCGCAATTATTACTAATACTGATAAAAAAATGTTGATAAATGTGATTATTAAAGCAATAAAGATTTATAATAGAGATGCCTTGTTCTCTTTAATTAAAATATTCACAAACATCCGAGAAGAACGAGAGCAGTTACCATAAAAATAATTTATTATGAAGAGCAAACCATACAATAAATAGATGCCTTTTGACAAGCATCATTCGTGAATGAGCCTCCTGTAGACATTGAGTTCACTTAACCATTGTCTCATTTACTACAAAATTTCCTCAGTTTTCCCTCAGTCTCCTTGTACACTAATTGTTTGATGAATAGTTGTGGCCACCTGAGAGTTCTTCTTATACTGCCTATTCCCATAACAGCAAAATGGATTGCGGAGAATTGTGTGCTAATTTTCTAAAAGAGGCTTAATTTAGTACAAAGATCGAGTCTGAGAAGTGAATCCGATGGATATTTATAGGAAAAGTTTGCTTAAGTCGTACCACAGCCATAATCGTACTACTAAATATATTTCATTTAAAACACCAAAAATAGCATATCTAGTGATAGCGTGATATACTAAATATTGCATCAATATTGTTTTTAATTGATCAACAACAGAAATACATTTGAAATTATATGTACTGCTAAAGAGAGAAATATAGTTCCTTTCTCTATAATTTCCTATGCCTGTTATTCACTATTAAAATTAGTATTTTAATGCAAAAGTATAGTAAGTTATTTTAAGTCCATATTGGACTGACCTTTTTATTAATCTTTTATCGTCTTTCTTATGACTTGTGCATTGATGTTTAAACTACTGTTTAATTTAATTATATCTTTCATTCTAATCTTAGATCTGACAGTAGATATTTTTAAGTTATAATATCTTATTTATTTGAAAGCATTAGGATATGAAGTATTGTAACACTCAATTGTAATTAGGGAAGGACCTACAATTTAAAACCGATTTCGAATGATTACAGTTATCCTTGACAGCAATAGAATCCTCTATCTCCTATTCGTTTCACATTTTAACTACCGTTCAGTTTATATCGACACAGGAATCAACATTACTATCTTTTTTATTTAGGAAGGAATGTTCCCGCTTTTAAAATAACTAGATATAACTGAACGTAAAATAATACTCAACATGCGAGTGGAATACTTATTTTATACTAAAATTGCTATAAGATAAAACGTTTATATTACTCTCCATATTTAAAACTGTAAACATTTAACATTGTTTTAAATTTTACAAGCTACTTCCCTATGGTAAATAATTTAATTAATATTTAAAAAATATAAAATAAACAATATTTAGATTACAGAAAATTTACTTTTTTGAATTTATCGATTGAAATAAAGGCTTCAGAAACATATGTTAAAAGGTCTTGAAGAGACATGATAAAATGAATATATAATGGAGACCAAAAAGTTCATTCAATATAAGGGGATATTGCAAAATGCGCAGTAAAGAGATGCATATTTACCAGCTGCATTCTTAAAGGAGCCTAATTTTAGTGTTATGTTCACCTAATTAAGATTTTTTCAAATTTTACAAGCAACTACCATATGGTAAATAACTTAATTAATATTTGAAAATATAAAATAAATAATATTTAGATCATAGAAACTTTACTTTTCTGAACATATCGTGTGAAATAAAGCTTCAGAAACATATGTTAGAAGGTCTAGAAGAAACATGATTAAATAAATATATAATGAAGAACTGAAAGCTAATTCAATATCGGTGAATTTTGCAATCCGTGTATTAAAGAGATGCATATTTACCAGCTGCATTCCTAAATGAACTTGATTTTAATGTTATGTTCACCTAAATGCCATTGTTTCAAATTTTACAAGAACTACAATATGGTTCACAAGAACTTAAATAATATTTGTTAAATATAAAATAGCAATATTTAGATTAAAAAACTTTACTGTTTTGAACTTGTGTGAAATAACGCTTCAGAAACATATATTAAAAGATAGAGAAGAGAAAAATGAATATATTATGAACACCTGAATGCTCATTCAATGTAGATGAATTTTGCAACCGTGCAGTAAAGAGATGCATATTCACCAGCTGCATTCGTAAATGAGTCTGATTTTAGTGTTATATTCATCTAACTGCTATTGTGGTAAATTTTACAAAAACTACCCTATGGTTCATAAGAACTCAATTAATATTTCTTAAATATAAAATAAACAATATTTGATTGTAGAAACTTTATTTTTTGAATTTACTGTCTGAAATAACGCTTCAAAAATATATGTTAAAATGTCTAGAACAGACATGATAAAATAAATATATAATGAAGATCCAAAAGATCATTCAATATAGGTGAATTTTGCAAACTGTGCAGTAAAGAGATGCATTTTCACCAGCTGCATTCGTAAATTAGTCTGATTCTCGTGTTATGCTCAACTAACCGCAATTGTTTTAAATTTTATAAGCAACTACCTATGGTACAAATAACTTAATTAATGTATAAAACTATAAAATAAACAATATTTAGATTACAGAAACTTTACTTTTTTTAACTGATCGTGGGAAATAATGCTTTAAAAACATATGTTAATAATGCTTTAAAAACATATGTTAAAAGATCTAGAAGAGACATGATAAAATGAATATATTATGAAGACCTGAAACCTCATTCAATATAGGTGAATTTTGCAAACTGTGCAGTAAAGAGATGCATTTTCACCAGCTGCATTCGTAAATGAGTCTGATTTTAGTTTTATGATCACCTAACTACCATTATTTTGTAGAAATTTTATTTTTTGAACTTACCGTCTGAAATAATCCTTCAGAAATATACGTTAAAAGGTCTAAAATAGACATGACAAAATGAATATATATTGAAGACCCAAAAGATCATTCAATATAGATGAATTTTGCAAACCGTGCACTAAAGAGATGCATATTCACCAGCTGCATTCGAAAATGAGCCTGATTTTAGTGATATGTTCACCTAACTACCCTTGTTTTAAATTTTACAAGAACTACCCCATGGTTCATAAGAACTTAATTAATATTTGTAAATATAAAATAACAATATTTAGATTAAAAAACTTTACTTTTTTGAACTTGTGAAAAATAACGCTTCAGAAACATATTTTAAAAGATCGAGAAGAGACATGATAAAATAAATATATTATGAAAACCTGAAACCTCACTTCAATATAGATGAATTTTGCAAACCGTGCACTAAAGAGATGCATATTCACCAGCTGCATTCGAAAATGAGCCTGATTTTAGTGATATGTTCACCTAACTACCCTTGTTTTAAATTTTACAAGAACTACCCCATGGTTCATAAGAACTTAATTAATATTTGTTTAATATAAAATAAACAATATTAAGATTGTAGAAATTTTATTTTTTGAACTTACCGTCTGAAATAATTCTTCAGAAATGTACGTTAAAAGGTCTAGAACAGACATGATAAAATGAATATATAATGAAGTCCCAAAAGATCATTCAATATCGGTAAATTTTGCAAAACGTGCAGTAAAGAGAGATGCATTTTCACCAGCTGCATTCGTAAATGAGTCTGATTCTCGTGTTATGCTCAACTAACCGCCATTGTTTTAAATTTTATAAGCAACTACCTATGGTACAAAGAACTTAATTAATGTATAAAACTATAAAATAAACAATATTTAGATTACAGAAACTTTACTTTTTTTAACTGATCGTGGGAAATAATGCTTTAAAAACATATGTTAATAATGCTTTAAAAACATATGTTAAAAGATCTAGAAGAGACATGATAAAATGAATATATTATGAAGACCTGAAACCTCATTCAATATAGGTGAATTTTGCAAACTGTGCAGTAAAGAGATGCATTTTCACCAGCTGCATTCGTAAATGAGTCTGATTTTAGTTTTATGATCACCTAACTACCATTATTTTGTAGAAATTTTATTTTTTGAACTTACCGTCTGAAATAATCCTTCAGAAATATACGTTAAAAGGTCTAAAATAGACATGACAAAATGAATATATATTGAAGACCCAAAAGATCATTCAATATAGATGAATTTTGCAAACCGTGCACTAAAGAGATGCATATTCACCAGCTGCATTCGAAAATGAGCCTGATTTTAGTGATATGTTCACCTAACTGCCATTGTGTTAAATTTTACAAGAACTACAACATGGTTCACAAGAACTTAATTAATATTTGTAAATATAAAATAACAATATTTAGATTAAAAAACTTTACTTTTTTGAACTTGTGAAAAATAACGCTTCAGAAACATATTTTAAAAGATCGAGAAGAGACATGATAAAATAAATATATTATGAAAACCTGAAACCTCACTCAATATAGGTGAATTTTGCAAACCGTGCAGTAAAGAGATGCATATTCACCAGCTGCATTCGTAAATGAGTCTGATTTTAGTTTTATGTTCACTTACCTACCATTGTTTTAAATTTTACAAGAACTACCCTATGGTTCATAAGAACTTAATTAATATTTGTTTAATATAAAATAAACAATATTAAGATTGTAGAACTTTTATTTTTTGAACTTACCGTTGGAAATAATCCTTCAGAAATATACGTTAAAAGGTCTAAAAGAAACTTGATAAAATGAATATATATATTGAAGACCCAAAAGATAATTCAATATAGGTGAATTTTGCAAAACATGCAGTAAAGAGAGATGCATTTTCACCAGCTGCATTCGTAAATGAGCCTGATTTTAGTGTTATATTCACCTAACTGCCATTGTTTTAAATTTTACAAGACCTACAATATGGTACAAATAACTTAATTAATGTATAAACTATAATATAAACAATATTTACATTACTAAAACTTATCTTTTTTGAACTTATCGTGTGAAATAACGCTTCAGAAACATATGTTAAAAGGTCTAGAAGAGACATGATAAAATGAATATACAATGGAGACCCAAAAGCTCATTCAATATAAGGGAACTTTACATACCGCGCGGTAAAGAGATGCATATTCACCAGCTGCATTCGTAAAGGAGACTGATTTTAGTTTTATGGTCACCTAACTACCCTTGTTTTAAATTTTACAAGAACTACCCCATGGTTCATAAGAACTTAATTAATATTTGTTTAATATAAAATAAACAGTATTAAGATTGTAGAAATTTTATTTTTTGAACTTACCGTCTGAAATAATCCTTCAGAAATATACGTTAAAAGGTCTAGAACAGACATGATAAAATGAATATATATTGAAGACCCAAAAGATCATTCAATATAGGTGAATTTTGCAAAACGTGCAGTAAAGAGAGATGCATTTTCACCAGCTGCATTCGTAAATGAGCCTGATTTTAGTGTTATGTACACCTAACTGTCATTGTTTTAAATTTTATAAGCAACTACCTATGATACAAAGAGCTTAATATATAAAACTATAAAATAAACAATGTTTGCATTACAGAAACTTTACTTTTTTTAACTTATCGTGTGAAATTATGCTTCATAAACATATGTTAAAAGATCGAGAAGAGACATGATAAAATGAATATATTATGGAGACGGATAAGTTCATTCAATACACGTGAAATTTGAAACCCATACAGTAAAGAGATGCCTATCCTCCAGCTGCATTCGTAAATGAGCCAGATTTTAGTGTTATGTTCACCTAACCGCTGTACATTTGCTACACATTTTTAGTAGTTTGCGTTCAGCCTCCATCTAAATTAATTACTTTGAGGGAATATGGTCACCGCCTCAGAGTCATTCTTCTGCTACAAAGAACACGATAGAGAACTTTATAGAGAAAATGGGCTCTAATCTTTTAAGTCATTTGGCAGAGAGTGATGTCTGAGAAGGAAGAAATGCGACGGATATTTGCATATTACGAAAATTAAAAGAACAGTTCGCGATTGAGTAGTTTACTTGATGTGTGAGATAGTATAGATTGTGGGCTACTTCCTTTCCTTTCTTTCAAGCACACATTTAAAGTAAGTAGGGCAAAGAGAGAGATGGATATACATGAATATTGCGGAGATCAGAAGAACATTTCATGCATGAGAAGCTTATATGATAAGCAGTTATAGGCTATTAATTACATTCCTTCATATCTATCAAAAGCAATATATATATATATAAATATATATATATATATATATATATATATATATATATATATATATATATATATATATATATATATATATATATATATATATATATATACATATATATGTATATATATGTATATATATATATATATATATATATATATATATATATATATATATATATACATATATATATATATATATATATATGTATATATATATATATATATATATATATATATATATATATATATATATATATATATATATATATATATATATATATATATATATATATATATATATATATATATATATATATATATATATATATATATATATATATATATATATATATATATATATATATATATATATATATATATATATATATATATATATATATATATATATATATATATATACATACACACACACACACATATATATATATATATATATATATATATATATATATATATATATCCATAAAACGCTCAATTGTAAAATTTATTTTTATAAAATTGCTGAAAATTTTCAGAGTAAAATAGATTTTGAGTCTAGAAGAATTAGTATGCAAGCTAAAAGTCTTAATTACAAAATAAAATTTTTAATTAGAAAATTTAAAAAGTTATAGATAAAATAAAAAGTTTTCCTTTGTATAGAATAAAATTCTTTCAGTATGATTACTAAAGGCTTAACTTTAAACAAAAATGAACTAGATTTATTGTTTAAAGGCGTACGTTTTTAATAAACCACAAAACATATGCATCCAAGTCCAAACACCCACTAAAACGCATTTGAAATTTATAAATTAGAAAATAATTTTTATACAAAATAAAGTTAATTACATTTTTAATTCCACGAAACTTTATGAAATTATTACAAAATAAAACTTTTTTTTCATTATATTATGAAGTATAAATTTTTAAAAATAAATTTTCAACATCTTAAAAGATTTAAAATTTTTTTTAAATTCTAAAATGTCAGGTACCTTTAAAGTTGAACTGAATTAATTTATAGATATTTATATTTTGATTATATATTAAGTTAACATTTAGGTTTAATATATTTAGGGTATAAATGTTTTCGAAAGTTATTTTACTTAACCCCTTGAAGATCACGATTACAAAATCTTTGGTAATTAATGAAATTAGGTTATAAATTTTATCTATGAGCCTTGTAGATTTAAAATACTTGAAAAATTTTTTTTTACATATTGTTGTGGGGGGGGGGGGCAGACTTAGAGAAGTCGATTTAACCGTGAAACGCGCCCCTTGTATAGCAGGAGAATATTTCTTTCTTAAAAGTTTAATTAATTTAGGAGAGCATTGAATAATTACCCTTAAAATAATGTAAATAATAAATAGCTAATCAATTTATTAGTAATATTTTAGGCAAGTATTTTCATATGAGATAATGGAGAAAATCGAAATCTTGATACTTCCATCTAAAGCAAATTCAAAAAGTATATTTCAAAGAGGAATAAATTAATTTTAGTAATATCATCTATTTATAGTTTAAAGGAAAAAAAACAAAGAAAAAAATTAATGTGTTTAAAACAGAGAAAAAGTATTAACAAGTGGTTTAACTGCGAAACCACTGTCCTTAAAAGGGTTAAGTGATTTTCTTTTTCTTTTTTTGATGTATGCGATTTTATGTTATTTTTTTCAAAATAAAATGTTCTTCTTAAAATAACAAAACTGAATAATTTATAAGGCTATTTTTTAAGTTAAAACATTTATAAAGAACTTCATTTGAAAAAAATTCCTAAAAAAATAAAGCTTTGCGATTTTTAGATGAATCATATAAGAAGTCATTGTAATGAAGATTTTAAGTCTGGAAATGTACTATGTTCCCTTAACGTAAACCAAAACAGTAGATTTCGGAGTATTAGTTTTTAATATATTTAAAATTTTAACATGGCCACGATATTTGCCATGAGTAAACAGCATATCGAATGATGTCAAAATATTTCTCTATCCCGATTTTGTTAAAGTGTAAATAAAACTCGAACAGATGGCGCTGCCTCTAACGGAATACTTGAAATACAACTTTTGCGTATTTCAGTATTTGACTCGTAAGTAGAAAATGTTATGAAACTGCAAAAATGCATTTTCCATTCCGAGAATGACCTAAGGTCCATGTATAGTTTTATATATCGACTGATTTTTTTTATTTTGCTCCGATTTATTCTACATCCCAACTGAATTTGAACATAAAAGCTTCAATTTTAGCTTCCATTCCAACTCAAATTTATAATGCCATTATGAAAAATTTTGCTTCGTGCACTGGAATAGCAAAGATTATGTTGGATTCCATATTTTATTAAATTTTTATAGTTGGAGAATGCATTTTCTTGGAATGGTTCTTTTCTCATTTAAGGAAACAACCCAAACTGATGTAGCATTTCGTTCTATTTTCTTTAATGAGAAAGTTTTACTACGATGTCTTTTGTCAAAAAAAGTTGTGACTACATCCTATTTATTACGAGTGATGTAGTAGTTTAAACTAAATAACGTATAAAGTATAAATTAATTATTTGTTTTAAATAAAATTAATTTATAAATTAATTTAACATATATATATATATATATATATATATATATATATATATATATATATATATATATAGGACACAGGTCCGAGTAAACACACTGGTCAACATATAAATCAGTCCACACTCAAGTCATTA
>CM063508.1:60529500-60532000 GCA_032207245.1 Pardosa pseudoannulata
AAATTATAAGAATAGGGATTTGTGTTTTGATAAAAAATTTAAAAACTCCTTAAAAACAAATGTAATTATAAAAAGTTTAAAAAGAAAATTATTCAGTAAAAAGTGTACATATGTTTATTTGCTTTATGGGAAGTAATTTTTCTAGCAAAAGCATAACTACTTAATTGAATAAAAAAGGCTATAAAATTTCATTTTCAAAGATTCTTGTGCAGATCCCTTGATGTACGTTAACTTAAAACTTAACCATAATATGCAATAAAAACTTTTATATAATCACTATATATTATGCAATAATTACATGAAAGTATGAGTAAGGTATTTTTTAGAGCATATGTTCTTTTAAATTTGCCATGTTTATTGTGTGTAACTATGAGAAGTTAGAATAAGTTAATTGTAAAAATTGCATAAAATAGAAATTGAGATATGTAGACTTGAAAACGTTCGTTTGAAAATGATTCCGGTATATAACGATGCTAAACTGAAGATAGTCTTCAGTATAAAAAACAAATTCTTTAATATTTTACTATCAAAAATCAACGTGGATTAAATTAGTTAATATTTTGAAAATAAATCAAAGTATTTAATTTTATAGGAATTTATCTCTTGAGAAAAACTGAGTAACAATTACTTTAAATTTAATGGTAAACTGTTTTAAAGGAATTAGATATGTAAAAAATAAAGCATATAATAATTTTCAGTACAACTGCAATAACATTGCTGTAGTAAAAATATAGCTACTAAATTAATGAAAAGTAAATTATAAAACTTTCATTAGATTAATCCCGTGAGAAGAGTTTTTGATACTCCTTCACTTAAAGCTTAATAAAGTTTAATAAATATCTTTATATAATAAAAATATACTATGCAAGAAACATAAAAAATTATAAGTAAGCTATTTTTTAGAGCATATGTTCTTTTCGATATGCCATATTTATTTTAAATTACAGAGGCAAGTATGACCGACTAAAAAATAATATGCACTACAGAGAAACGGGAATGTGTAAGCACTGAATTCGACTTTGTTTGGAACGTTTCCTGTTTATTATGCTATACTATATATATTTTAGAGCCATTTTAGAGAAAGAAACGTTTTTTTTCAAGAATTTAATGTTAATATAACTATGAATAATTACTGAGTGTTTTTAAAATCTAAATATTCAATTTTTATAGGAGTTTATCTCTCGAGAAAATTGTGTTTAACAACTACTTTAAAACTAAGTTTAATGGTAAAAGATAAAGCAGGTTTCTATACCATTAAATTTTCGAAATATCCTTTTTATAGAAAAAAAATTATTTATGAATGCTTGGTTAATTTTGAACACTTAAAAAACTGCATCATATTCTTATCAACTTATGAGATATAGACGTAAATGTATCAGCTGATTACAAAATATACGGTGAACAAAATTCTTGATGTCCTTTATCTCAATAGAGAAGAGTGTTTTATCATTTCGCGCACATTTACTTTTAAAGTATTGCATATATATTTATGATTTTTTAATACATAAAATCATTTAATATATCACCTTATGAGATATAGACTCAAATGTATCAGCTGATTACAAAATATATGGTCAAATATATATATGGAACAAAATCTATGAAATCCTTTATATGAATAGAGAAGTGTGTTTTATCCTTTCGCACACATTTACTTTTAAAGTATTGCATATATATTTATGATTTTTTTAATACAGGAAATCCTTTAATATATCACCTTATGAGATGCCAAACATATATATGGAACAATTCCAAGAAATCCTTTATCTCAATAGAGAAGAGTGTTATATCCTTGCGTGCACATTTACTTTTAAAGTATTGCATATATACTTATGATTTTTTAATACATAAAATCATTTAATATATATAATGTCAATCCAAATTTCAACCCTTTGGTAGCAAAAAAGTAGTAAAAAATCTGATATTTTGTACCGTATTTACTACTTTTTTTTAATACTTCAGTACATTTAAAATATTTTATCTTATGTTTAAGCTGACACTGGTACACTAGAATATACATTTCATGCGATATTTTGTTTTCACAATATTAACTAAAATTACAATTTTGCACTCAAGTACATTTTAAAAATTGTAACATTATAAAAATGTATCTAGATTTAATTAAATTTCACTAATATCTGATTTAGAGATGAACATTCAATAACCTTTTTTTAGAAACTGAGTGTTTTATTTAAAAATAAACTTGTATGCATTCAATCCGATTTTGTTTGAGATATAACGCGCCCAAATATTATAAAATTTGTTATTCCACCGCAACTTTAAGAGTTTTAAAATCGCTTAGAAAAATTGTATATAGAATTAAAATATATAACAATTTCTTTAACTACGATAAATAATCTCTCATAGTAAAGACTAACTAAGAAAAAGTAAGTAAAAAACTTGATTTGTTTAACTCTATAATGAGCCTTTGATATTCACATAAAACCTAATAAGATGTAATAAACTATTTAATATAATAATATGTTCTGTGATCAAAACA
>CM063508.1:60542000-60549500 GCA_032207245.1 Pardosa pseudoannulata
AGTGTCGATATCCAGCCGCTTCCACGTCTGATAATGGATTAACATAATTTATTATTGAAATCTACGTGATTAATTTATTTTCCACTCGGTAAATATCACGGTTTTTTTATGATAGTTCTTGCCTGTGTCAAACATATCCATCTGTTCTCCGACTTTCAGTTAAAAATAAAGGATATTTTTTTCAGTTTTTTGCCAGATCGTAGAGTTTTAGTAAGTTGCTTTCCCCGACATGACTGCAGTAAAATTGGGCGGCCAAGAAATCCCTGAATCACAAGCTATATCCCGTATGATTGGCGAAAAAGAAATATAAGTAAATCTCATCTATTGTACAACTATAATCTCCTTATCTAGAGCATTCAATATGTAAACCGTTATATGCATGATTCGTAAATCAATGCATAAAAATTTCATAATACTATTAGGAATAATTTGCAACGTACCATGCGCACATTTTAATAAAAGCGAAACATAAATTATTTAGATTATTTAATCTTCTAAAATTGTAGTTACATTTAACAGAAAGTAATGATTTCAAATTATGAAGAATGTGTTTCCAGTTTATGTTGTAAAAATACTTGAAGATTAAAACGAAAATAAACAGCAACTATTCTACATAGAGAAAAAAGAGTAGAAACAATTACATAATGGTTACAGCGCATTATCTCACTACGAATAAAATTTCCTGAAAAGCGGGGTCAACAGAATAAAAATTCGTATTACATTTTTAAGCGAGGAATTACTTTTCCCTACCATTTTTCACTTCTCAACGGTGAGTAAACAAACAGACTCAAGTTTAAAGAAATATAAAGAACTAAAGCACACGTTTAACGAAATAATAGTGGAGTCAGAAAATGAATATGATATTACCAGATAGGCATAGTTTTGTTTTCAGTGCATTTATCCTGAAGGCTCTTAGAGATAAATTTTATTTTTTCCCTTTCCGTGACATAGAAAGGAAACATAAATATTCATAGATACAATTAAGTAAATAAGAGCAACAGCTCCCTTCATTTCATTTAACCAACTCTGTTATAGTAAAATATTTAATATTAAAAGTCCAATAAAAAAGGATATTGCCAATAAAATTCTTTTTATTATTCTTGCTAATAATATTGTTACAATATGGTTTTGAAACAAAATAAAGTCACGGGGACTATAACAAGTACAATGTGTTGTGAAGAGTAAACTTATAAACTAAATATCACGCTATGGTAAATATATACCAACTCAAAAGGGACAGACTCAGGGAGAAAAATAAAAATTGAAAGTATTTTATTAGACATAAATGCGTTGGTCAAATCAATATATTAAGAATATATATACTCAAATACCATCAGGGTACATAACTGCAAGGCGCCTGTTCAAGGAGGGGTCATTTTAAGTTCAGTCACACTCCCTGCTTCAACACGAAAGTATGCTCCCTGAAATAGGTACACTCATTTCTCGCCACCAGGATTGTCAAGGCAAAACCATGTAGAGATACAGTGCCAATTGTGGATTCAACAGCTGTGTCTTGTAGCTACAGAGGCATTCCTTAGAGTACCTCTAAAGGGGACCCTACAATGCCTCTTGACCACAGAAAACAGGAAGGTTAAAAGGTGACAAAACAAGGCTGCATTAAAGCAGTACCTTCTGACATTTAAACTGGTCTGAGGAGTCGTATACCAAAAATGTTGCGAACAACCTTTTACTTCTCAACAAACATCCCCATAACAGGTTTCAAACCTAACCCCAGTATAAAGCCCGAATGAGAAATACATAACAAAGAAGAAACAAGCACTAATCATTATATTATTTTATACTAAATGTAGATGGATTCTATAATTTTGACGAATGAACTAATTTCCTTTTGAGACAGTATTTTACTTCAGTTGAAAATCTAACTTCCCAAACCAAGCTTTATATGGAATTTGAACCGGTACCTTTCAGATGAATATGCTAGACAATATACCGAACTGGTGGAATCCTTTTTGTCTTAACGCTGTGACGATGCAGTTATGATTTGATATACCACCGAAACAATTTTAAGTTTCAACATTTGCTACGCTGTTGCAGAATTTAAATTTCATTTTGTTAAACCGTCTTAGCCAGTTCGCCTATTTAGCTGGAGAAGATTCAGTGTATCCTTTCATGTGGTTGAGATAGGGAAATAAGTCCAGAATTAACTAATTACACATAGCATTTCATCTTCAGAGAAATAAATATAAACTAAAAAAATATATATAGCGGTCAAAGTAATTGAGACTCAGAGCCGAACTGTCAAATCAGTTCAAAATGGTCGAATGGTGTCAGAAAAAAAGTTTGAAAGGCTTTCAAAACTTTAAATTCTTTCTCACAAAACGGCTCTTACTCCATAGTGGACAATCAGGAGATTTCTACTGATCCGAGTCTGTCTCAGAAGCTCCCCCTCTCTTCTTTCTCATTTTTCACGGGGTCAATTTCCTCCACTCCCCTCTTATTGGCAATCCACTGAAATCCTTCACCCCACGGCCTTCGTTTGATGTTTGGAAAAAACGCCTGAAAAGAATTATCTAGTGGTATAACTGTCTCCAAAATGCACGATTCGGAGACATTATGACTTCTTTAGTTGGGTGGCCTTTACCACAGAGGACACGTGTTGGAGAGGTCATGAGTTTACTTCCAATAAGCAAGTGTACCGCACCACACATATTGTCCGATCGGTCATGGGTTATCCAAATTTTATACATTTGATTACATAGTAATTTTTGTTCTAGAAGTTACTAGAACATTCTTGACTCTACTAAAATAGTTTTCCGGAAAATTTCAATACTGTATAAAATAAGATGTTTCTCAGTAGACATCTTAATTTCCCGTTCTGCTAACCAAGTGTTGAGTACTAAATAAAGAGTGTTGATTTCTTGATATTCGAGTTTTCATTTACTTTACAACTATCTGTGGACAATATAATAACAATAATTAAATTATTTGATATAAAGTTTGATATATCATTCGTATATCAATGCATAAAATTTCTTAAAACAATTAGGAATATCATACGGAATATCATATATATTAATCTGCTTTGAAGCGTTACGGTGTACTGTTTTGCTATACGAACGATAATAAGACAGGGACCTACTGTTAAAGGCAATTCCGAATGGCTGCAAATATCCATGACATTACGGGACTCGAACTCCCGAACTCCGGTACCGTACAGCAGTGATCTACCCTTCAGCTATCATTCGGCGATTATCATGGAGAAAATCTGAACATAGAAAATCAGGGATAGAAGATGAAGAAAATTGTTTAATCTGTTATAATTGTCATTTCATTTGAGAGATGGCAAGGTATGAAATTTGTGTAGAATGTTTATACAAATTAACTTATGAAAATGCATGAGGATTGATAGAGAAAAAAACGGAATATCTCCTATATATGGATGTAAAAAGAGAAAAAAAGCTAGTTGAACGATATAACAGTCCAGTGAGAAAAAAAATTAATGACATTACTAGATATGCAGTTTTTTGTTTTCTAGTGCATTTATCATGAAGGCTCCTACTCAGAATTTCATTTTATTTAGTTTCCCTTCCCATGCCATTAAAAGAGAACATTAATGTCCATAGACAAAATTAATCGACATGCAATTAGTGTAAATGCAAAAGTTATTTCTTAATAACGTAGGGTTACTTGATAATTCAATGCCGAGAATTCTATTGACCATTTTATTACGGGATCACATTATTGCCTCAGGCAATACAAACAATCAAAGTGGGTCTCCTTAATTTAGAAGTAGGACCAAGTAGAAGTCACCCAAGCTTGGCCTGCCACCTCTAAGATTATCGTTTGGGAACTTGAAGAATATTGCGACTACGAACCTATCTTACATGACTTAGCCACATTAATGAATACAATACAGTGAATCTTTAGGCGGCTCGATCCCACAACTCCTTTACTGACTGAGCTACCGCTGTTCTTAAATGTAAAACTTTGACCTTGTACAGTTATTTATTTTCCTGTTATACGAGATACATACTTACATACAGACGTCTAGTCGAAATTAGTCAGTGATGACGTCTAGTCAAAACTAGTCAAAATTCATTCAGTGATGTTCAAAAGGCATATTTAAAGTTGAAAAGTTAAGGTGTTTTGTACGTTTATACAGACATAAAGGGAAAACTCGGTAAAATTTATTCAGGTATAGTTAAAATAAATTATTTACTTCGAGATATAAACATTGAATTTTTTTGCGATTTCAATATTTCCTTTACTTTGTATGAAGAAATAAAAATACCGTTTCTAGCCTTTTTTTTTGTCCCTTTCATTCCTGAAAAAAAAAATTTATTTTTCTCAAGTCCTAAAAAAGGTTTAATATACTCTCTTTGGCAATTCATTATCATTTCATTAGTTCTCATAATATCATGGTAGAATAACGTTACATGTAATTAAGGAAATATTTAATTTATAATTAATACTAGTAAATTTAAATTTACACATTTGGATAAAAAGCCAAATTATCTGTAGCTTCAGCTTATAATGTTTTGCCTTATTGTCTAGACTCTGGATAAGGTTTCCTCACGCGATGCATTTGGAATATTTAAATCTTGTTACACAGTTTTACGATTTATTATTTAATACCCTTTTAATTTTCAAATTCAATTTCTAACATACTTATCAAAATTATGTTAATCTTTCCATTTCGAAAGGATTAAAGGTTATTAATTTGGACAAGAGATGGCAGTGTACCTCTCATTTAAAAGCTAAATTTCCTGAAGTATTCATAAGCATGCCGTTACATTATTGCAAGTGTAGATATTTGGTGCATATTTCCATGTTTGTTAATTATAATTTACTGCTATTAAATTTTACAGTAATCTCCAATTAGTTTCGCTTAAGAGATTATGGAACTATAAATTAAAAATTCAATATGTATAAATTACTATTTTTTACTTATACGAAGTTTTAAAAAATATTTCATCATTAGCCTGATATCAAATTAGACGGTTTGCACTAAATTAGAGCTGTACAGCAACATTTTCACTTCTTATTCATGCATTAAGGCAAACTGGAAAAAAGTATTTTTAATATATCGTCAGTGCATCTTACAATTCGTCAGTCTATTTTTACTATTTTTGATTAGGAAAGTTGTGGTTGCTTCTCAACACACCCTAACTTTCACCAAAAATATCCTCTTATATTGTTTAATCAATCTTCAATAATGAAATAAAGCTAATTTTTGAATGAATCATAGTAACGAAAAAGTATTTTCGATATATCGTCAGTGCATTCTTTAGATTCATCAGTGTATTCTTACGATTATTTGTTAGGAAAGTTGCGGTTGCTTTTCAATGCACCCTAACTTTCACCAAAAATATCCTCTTATGTTGTTTAAGCAATCTTCAATGATGAAATAAAGCTAATTTTTGACTGAATCATAGAAATAAAGCATTAGTAGCATCGTTCTCTTTAACCCCTTAACATGAACGCTAGAGTTAACTCGAGTGCGCTAAACGAGCGGCTTTGTACTTTTGTAAATATTGCGCTGCGTGTTCTGCTAAAAAGATAACAAAGGAAAAAGGAAAATAAAAGAGAGTCGCTACATGTGTCATAGTTGCAATGCTGCCCTATGTGCTGCACCTTGTTTCGAAATATATCACACAAAAGAAAATTTTGATTAATTTTATAAATACTAGTATTGTTATTATTTATGTTTTAAAAGTATAAATACACATTTTTACTGATAATGATGCTTATTCGGAAATGGGAATTCGAAAATAAAAATAAAAAATGTCGATGTGCATGTAATATTAGAATATTCGACTATTGTTTGCAATGTTATCAAAATCCGAAACTGCGTTAAAAATTTCAATTATTTTTGTATTTTTGTAAATTTCTTGGAAAGGCAATGTTATAAATTGTGTTTTTTACATTAAAAAATTGGTTTTCTTTGGCCGGCCTCTTTAAAAAAAACTGTGCATTAAGGGGTTAACTGTATAAATCTCTCTCTCTTTAAAAAATTCTTAATCTTTAAAAGTTTTCTTTAGGTCGGTTGGGAGCACTACGGTCTACTTTTTGCAACACGAGGGACAATGAGACCGGGACCTACTTCTTAAAACCGATTCCGAACGGCTACGAACATTCACGACTCAGTGGGATTCGAACCCACGAACTCTGGTTCCGAAGATCAGTGCCCTAACCATTCGGCCATCGTTCGGCGTAATGTTATGTTTAAGTTTATCTGCTATTTATGTTTTTATAATACTTATCACTTATTTCTATACAGCAACTTTCAATGATCTTTTATTTAATTAAAAATATAAAATATAAAATAGCATTCATATAGTTCAATTTTGCATCAAAATTAGTAAGGGGAAGCAATCTACTGAAGGAATTGATTAAAAGCCACTGATAGGTCTTTGAACTGTGGAAAAAATGGTTTGAGGGTATCGCAATCTAACAAATTTTGTGAATTTTGCAACATATATTAAACCCTACTTCTTAAGGCCTATTCAATTACCAGGTTCTGAATGATAGATGCCTACAAATTTGGTGAAAGTTCAGCCTTAATTAGAGTTGAATCTCATGTAGATTATATTACTCTAGGAACAAAACTAAATGTATCAATAACACAAATTTTAAAGCAACAGTATAAAAAGTTAGAAATTTCAAGGAAAGTTCTGAATAGTTCCCAAATAAGTTAAGATATCACAGTTTACTTTAATGTAAAAATTAAACAGAGTGAAAATAGAAATAAATCAGGTTTAGACTTTTACTTTTTATACGTGCAACTACATAGAGATATCCAAATGCAATCTTTTGGAGTGCTGCAATATATCTTTTATTTTTGAAATTAGACTTTGGCTTTCTCACTTCGAATCCTTGAGGCCGATTACCGTTGCTTGCAAAGAAATATTTTGCAGTTCTATTGAATACGTTTGAACAATTACTGAAGTGCTGTAAAATTACCTTATGTAAATGTGGATTTAATTCTCCTAATAATCAAAATAACAGACAACTTCCAGTGATAAATTAATGAAATTGGAGTAAAATACTACTAAATGTTATGATATGCAAATAAAAGTTAAAAAATACGTTTGGCAATAGAATTTTATACACACACATACATACATACATACATATATAATATATATATATATATATATATATATATATATATATATATATATATATATATATATATATATATATATATATATATATATATATATATATATATATATATATATATATATATATATACATATATATATATATATACATATATATATATATATATATATATATATATATATATATATATATATATATATATATATATATATATATATATATATATATATATATATATATATATATATATATATGTATATATATATATATATATATATATATATATATATGTATATATATATATATATATATATATATATATTATATATATATATATATATATATATATATATATATATATATATATATATATATATATATATATATATATATATATATATATATATATAT
>CM063508.1:60554500-60562000 GCA_032207245.1 Pardosa pseudoannulata
GCAACGACTTTCTATGAATTATTATGGTTTTGACTGTTTAGATCTATTAACTTTTTGCGAAACTATTTTTATTTATAAAATTCAAATAATTCGGTAATAAAAAATATATGGAACTGTTTAGAATGATTGCATGAAACGGTATAAAACTGCATGAAAAGTATACAATACCCTAAGATGCACAATGAAAATAAATAAGAAATAATTAATTTACTGCAACGACTTTCTATGAATTATTATGGTTTTGACTGTTTAGATCTATTAACCTTTTGCGAAACTATTTTTATTTATAAACTTCAAATAACTCGGCAATAAAAAAATATATGGAACTGTTTAAAATGATTGCATGAAACGGTATAAAACTGCATGAAAAGTATACAATACCCTAAGATGCACAATGAAAATAAATAAGAAATAACTAACTGCAACGACTTTCTATGAATTATTATGGTTTTGACAATTTAGATATATTAACATTTTGCGAAACTATTTTTATTTATAAAATTCCAATAATTCTTCGGTGATAAAAAATATATGGAACTGTTTAAAATGGGCATGAAACTGCATGAAATGTATACATACTAAAAATACAAAACTAATAGTAAAATAAATAAAACTGCAATCACTAATAATTCTCTTTTAAATTTAGCACGTTAAAAAGCAACTGGTATAATTTGCAATTCCATTTTAGTCAGCAAAGTCTTCTTGAAACTGGAGGAATGCGGATACCTGAGCTCGAGCCGGCCTAAGATCAACCACTTGAGTGAAAAAAAGTTCTAAAAGACAGGGACATTTTATTATAGCACTCTCTAAAATTCTATACGGAATTGCCTCAAAAAAGTCTGAAAATTACTTTATCATATATATGTGGGAGTATGATTATACTTATATAGCAAGTGATAATAATTAAAATTAAAAATTGAGTCTTCATCACGCGTTAGTATATACTCGTTAAAAAGCAACTGGTATAATTTGCAATTCCATTTTAGTCAGCAAAGTCTTCTTGTAACTGGAAGAATGCGGTTACCTGAGCTCGAGCCGGCCTAAGATCAACCATTTGAGTGAAAAAAGTTCTAAAAGGCGGGGACATTTTTTATACACTCTCTAAAAGTCTATTATTGCCTCAATAAAATTCTATTATTGCCTCATAAAAGCCTGAAATATTAGTTTATATTATATATATATATATATATATATATATATATATATATATATATATAATATATATATGTGTGCGTATGATTATACTTATATAGAGAGTGATAATAAATAAAATTAAAAAAAATTGAGTGGGGCACGTAAAATAGGTTCGTTGTCACAATGTCGTCCAAGTTCCCAATCAATACCTCTGGGGTTGACAGGCTAAGCCTATGGGACATTCTGTTTGGTCCCTGCTTTAAAATTACGATGTCCCACTGCAGCAAGAAATCTTACTTTCACCCTTGATGTGCTAGTCAAAACGAAAGGAGCATCTTTCAGCCTTAATGTCGTAAAAGACCACAAGAGAATACAGTACAATTAAATCAATAGGCAAAGCAAAGAGGCCTTCCCTCCAAATTTCCGAAGGTACTGCTTCTCGTCAATATTGTCCCGGGCCGTGCTGTTATTTGTTCTTTGATAAACACCTTGATTCCGTGTTTGGCATTAAAATAATACATTTGAGGGGAAAAAGGAATAAAATTTATATACATTTAAAAAGGAATTACAGAAAACTATGTACATGTAAAAAGAAAGGCTCGAGAGAGTTCATCTCGACCGTTTACACATTCGTGGTAGACACCGACACCTGAGTTCTTTCGTTACGGTTACAGTTAGTTCGCCGGGGGATTTCCCACACTTAATATGAGTAGCGTATGGCTCAATAGTGCTTGACTTGGCATAAGTAACAACAACAACATTTTAAGTATTTGAAATAAAATGTTCCAAAATTCGAGTAAATATTAATTAAAATGAAGTTATTGAGATAAAAAGATTAATTCCTTTAACAAAATATTTTATATGCCCAGGATTTAAAAATATTATTTTAATCATCCTATTCTTATGATGTAGTAGTATTCGGTTCTTCTAAAGGCATTGTTGATGCGCCGAGCGGTTACGCTTTTTTATGTCCAATGTCCGTCACACCCTAGTTATTTAGGATATGACTTAGCCTGGGTCTCGTATAAGGAGCAGATATGTAGACGAAATAATCAGTCGTAGATGATTTCAAACTTAACAACTGTTCATTTATTTAACAAAAAGCATTTAAAGAAATATTAAAGTGTAAAAGAAAAATCGTCCAGAGAGGAGATTACTCTAGACAACCTGCTCAATTCAAAGTTCAGCCGGGAGTCCCCTCCCATTTCTTCTTTTCCAAACAGGAAACCTCGGTTTAGGGGAGATCGACATCCCCTCTCTTTGTCCTTTGTCCTTGGAGTAGCCGAAACGCCCTTTGGCGCAGAGCCGATGCGGTCACACAAAGCACAATTTCTTTTCTCTGTCGGTGTGTTGACAAAACGGCACACTTGACACCTCTAATCGTCCGTTCGTCAAAAGGACCATTACTGGTACAATACTGCCGTCTTTCAATTGTTCGGCGTTTTGAAATGTTCGGCGTCTTACAATGAACAAAAGTTCGCTTTAACCAATGGACGCGATGCTTACAGGCATCATAACCATTTAAAATACCTTATCACATATCAACATATACGAATTGAACAGATTACAACGTGTTTACGTTCTTTTCCCCGATGAAAAATGCTCGGATTCCTCATGTGATAGCGAAATATTTTCAAGCTATTTATTTTGGTTCATTTAACGTACAATAAGAAATCCATTTGAAAAATTTCCGCTATCCCACCAAAAAATCCATCGCATTCTTAATCGGAAAAAAATCACTGTCTTTTCTACAGGAACAATTTGATGCGTTTTTTCCCAACGCAGCTGGCAATACAAGGCTGACAGGCTATTACTCATTTAGTACCACACGGAGAGCATGTGTAGATTAAGTGATGCTAAGGACCCAATCACCATTACCTCCGCTGGTTCCTCGTAATTTAGAAAACAGGGACCAAGCAGAAGACATCTAGGCTTTGTCTGCCACTCCCAAAGGTATCGCTTGTGAACTTGGAGGACATAGTGACCACGAACATTGTAAACTCACCGAGCGGTTTGCTAAGTTTCTACTTCCGATTGTAAGTCATACTCTAATCATCTGGATAAGATTTCGCATGGGTCACGTATAAGGAGCAGGTATGTAGACGAAATAATAATTAAACTTAACAATGTTGATTTATTACAACAAAAAAAAACATTTAAAGAAATATTAAAGTGTATAAGTAAAGTCGTCCAAAGAGGAGATTACTCTAGATAACCTGCTCATCTCTGAAGTTCAGCCGGGAGTCCCCTCCCGTTTCTTCTTTTCCAAACAGGAAACCTCGGATTTAGAGGAGATCGACACCTTTCCTCTTTGACCTTTGTCATTGGAGTAGCAGAAAAGCCCTTTGGCGCACAACCGACTCGGTCACACAAAGCACAATTTCTTTTCTCTGTCGGTACGTTGACAAAAACGGCACACTTGACACCTCCAATCGTCCGTACGTCAAAAAGGACCATTACTGATACAATACTGCCATTTTTCAATTGTTCGGCATTTTGAAATGTTCCGCGTCTTACAATGAACAAAAGTTCGCTTTAACTAACGCTGTTTTTGACTCCCGACAGATACGGACGCGATACTTACAAACATATTTTACGTGCTCCAGTCACCTTTAACTAACTCGGCAGATATTAGGTTCCTAGAGACTGCAATTAGCAACTTTTCAGTTACGAGATTGCTGCTTTTCCTTATTAAGCTACCGCAGCTCCATTTTAATACGTGATATGACCTTTAAAATACTACCTTAAAACCATTAATTTTTATGACCTAACATTTCACCTGGGTATATGTGCATTAACAAGAGTAGGACTGTCAAAAAATGTTTTGAAATGCTTTTCCATATACGTGTTAAGCTCTTCATAATATAACGATTCACATGCCAATTAAAATAGATATCGGTTTATATGTAAGTTACAAAATGTTCTTTTACTCTTCACATTATATTTGTGATAAAATTCTCGGCCCATAACTTTCCGTTTAACTACTGTTTAACACATTTGGTTGTTTTTAAAAACGTTTATTTGCATTATATTAAACTATTTTATAAGTAATTTTTATTTTGAAGCATTTTTGGTTCTTCAAATTAAAAATTTAGACAATTAAAGGTACTTTTTATTTACAATGACATCATTGTAGCTAAGAATTATTAAAATAATTTAAAACCAAAAGTCGAACATTCCTTACTATTTTCAATATAATTTACTATAATTTATTACTCGTTCTTTGTGTTACCGTAAAACATATTAAAAAAATTTAAATATAGATATATACTATAGCAGAGTCAGTATTCATATTAATGCATACCTCTAAAATATTTTAGCAGTCTGTCGCATTCTAAATTGGGAATTTATGATATGCAATATCTAAAAAGTTTCTTACGCCGGTATACAGAAACACAGGTTGCAATAAAAAAATATAGATATAATTATATCATAGTCAATACTCGTATTAATTCATGCCTCGAAAATATTTTAGTTGTGTTGAATTCTAAATTGTGAATTTTGTAATACGCGATACCTAAAAAGTTCCTTACCACCGGTATAAAGGATTACAGGTTACAAAAAATATATATAGATATAATTATAATAGTTCCTTATTGCTAGTATCGAGAATCACAGGATTCAATAAAAATGTATAGATATAACTATATCATAGTCAATACTCGTATTAATTCATACGTCGAAAATATTTTAGTATTCTGTGGAATTTTAAATTGGGAATTTTGTGATATGCTATATCTAAAAAGTTCCTTACCACCGGTATAGAGGAGAACAGGTTTAATATATATATGTTACTGTGAAAGACCGAAATTTGTAGAATGTCGACTTTCACTGGTGAATGTCAACATTCACGTAGTCGTTTGGTATATGTCCGAAATATTTCCTAAATACCCGTATTTCTGACTTACACCGGTAAATGTCGACATTCACCATGCACTAATGGTGAATGTTGAACATGTCGGATATTTATATTTTCTTCTTCGTAATTCAATCAAATATATAGTACTAGCACATGTAACTGTTGAGCTGAAAACAAACCGAACTCTCTTAGAACAGAAAATAATACCATTAATCATCTTAATTATGTGATTGACGTTATTCTATCTTATTAGTTGAAACAGTTAAATTGTTATAGCAATTTGAATTCTACAACAGTCCCCTACATTTATAATGGCATTTAGTAGTGAAGCATTTCTTTTTGCAATGACAACGTTTGTAGCTTTGCCCTTTAATTCTCGAATTAGCTGCAGTGGCTGTTCTCAGCGATATTTCTTGAGAAGAAATCTCATCTATGGAGAGTAACTTTTCTTTATAAGATATAAACTGATTACGGGTGTAAAGATGCTTGAGGGTACCATTTTTGTTTACTTATTTATAAAAGTCGGAATCTTCTATTCCAACAACAACCACCAATACATTTCGGGCATCTGTACAACTACGGTCGACATCAGGGACCTGTATTCGCACAGTGTCATCAATTTGAGAAGGAATAAATTTTCTTTTTGAGGTTTGTAACATTTTCTTTGCATGCATTAGAAGATTATCTTTTGCGGCCGCTCTTTTAATAGAAATAAACTTCTCCTGTTTAGTCAGGGTTTGATAAAACTCTTAGTAGGTTTAAGCTCTTCTTCGATATTTTAATTTGGAATGGACTTAGGGAATTTGGAGTATTCCTTCATGTTATATACTATTTTGACGTACATAATTATATGTTTTAATAAAAGTGTAAGATTTAAAAATGTAACAAAAATATTTTTTTCAACATTCACCATCAGTGCATGGGGATTGTCGACATACGCCGGGGATAGTCCGAATATGTAAGAATATAGTCAAATATTCGGTCCTTCACCCAGGTATTTGGTGTATGTCGACATTCACCGATGAATGTCGACATTCTCCAATTTCGGGCTTTCACAGTAACATATATATATATATATATATATATATATATATATATATATATATATATACATATATATATATATATATATATATATATATATATATATATATATATATATATATATATATATATATATATATATATATATATATATATATATATATATATATATATATATATATATATATATATATATATATATATATATATATATATATATATATATATATATATATATATATATATATATATATATATATATATATATAGTATATATATATATATATATATATATATATATATATATAATATATATATATATATATCATAGTCAATATTCGTATTAATTTATACCTCTAAAATATTTTAGTAGTCTGTGGAATTCTAATTGGGAATTTTATGATAAGCAATACCTAAAAAGTTTGCCAAACGCTGGCCGATTGGTTAGAGCGAAGATGGTCGGTACCAGAGTTCGTGGGTTCGAATCCCGCTATGGCATGGAAGTTTGTAGCCGTTCGGAATCGGCTTTAAGCTGTAGGTCCTGGTCTCATTAGCCCTTGTGTGCAAAATAGTAGACCGTAGCGCTCCAAACCAAACCAAACCAAACCTAAAAAGTTCCTTAAAGTCGGTATAGAGGATCACAGGTTGCAATAAAAATATATAGATATGAGTAGATCATATTTAACATTCGTATTAATTCATACCTCTACAATATATTAGTAGTATGTATAATTTTAAATTGTGAAATAAATTGTGCGTATAAATATATCATAGGCAGTGACTTGTACCAAGAAACTTTAAATAAACAATATGTAATAGTGACCTGGGATTTCCACAAGTAACAAAAGTGTTGCTAAATTCAGTACACTAGAAATTTTAAACTAAATTAATTATCATATTTAACAGTAACTTTAATCGCATAACGAGTGTAGCTCGTCATTGTGCGGTATGGAATGAAAAACCAATGACGAACTAGACTCGTTATTTTACCGGAAGGGGTTAATTCTTACCTGTAAAATATTTTAGTACTCTGTGGATTTCAAAATTGTTAATTTAGTAATACGCGATACCTAAAATATTCCTTACCGCCAGTATAGAGAATCACAGGTTGCGATAAAAATATACAATTTCATCTGCTACTTTTGATCTTCATTTATGTCTAATATACAATTTGGTTTCGAGCCAAAAATATTGATAACCAGACTTCTGAATTGCAAACACAAAACTAAAAGAAAAAACCCTATATTCTATTTAAAAGTACTGCACAAAGATTAAATGTAACGGCATCTTTACAGGCCGCTTCAATATATAAGGTTCGTCTGAACGAAAAATGTTTGAAGCAAACCATGTAAAGCTTTGTCATTATAACTGGTATGTGCAACTCATTTTTGTTCAAATGGTGTCTTGCCCGTAGCAATTTTATAAAAATAAATAACAGGATAGATTGAATGAATAACATAAAT
>CM063508.1:60567000-60612352 GCA_032207245.1 Pardosa pseudoannulata
TTAGATTAGGTACATATGTGATAATTTTAATAGATTATTTTTGTTGAAAGGTAATTCTCAAGCAAAAAAACAAGCCATTTTTTAATTGCCTCATAGGGCTCTTTACAATTCTGGAAAAATAAAAATTTTACCTATCCATCATATGACGGGCTATATGCTAGTGATTTAATAGTTCCAAGATACTTTAAGTATGATTAAAAACGCTAGTACTGTTTATTATATTTATTATTTTGGTATTTGGATATTTTAGTGCATATTATTTAATGTAATATACTTATTTAGTGTTAACTTAATTAACTTATTTACCTCCTATAGCAAGATTAGATATCTTAAGCGGAAGCAAGTTTAGATTTTTAGTAGCTTTTCTGTTTCACACTTACCTTAAAAATTCAATCTAGAGTATTATTTTTTTTTCGAGAAATCCTTCTTAGCCGTTTAATATACATATATAAGCTCTCCAAAGATTATTTTTTCTTCACAAAATAAAAAAAGAGAGTTGGAATTCTCCATCTGTTGCTGTACATATTTGTCTGTATACGGAATTCAAATTTGAATAATTCAGCAACTTTGACTGAATTGAAAATCAGGAGCATATTATATTCAGAATATGTTATTCAACAGCATATTATTCAGAAGCTATGAAAAATAATGCAATATTTATGCATTCTTTTAATGGTATACTTTTTTTTTGTTTCATTTAATCCACGCTTTAAAAAATATTGCATATCCAATATGTAGCTAATGTAATTATATATTTTAAAATAAAGTTTTCTGTGCATAAAAATCACTTGAAAAAAAGTGATATAATTTTGTTTGTTTCAATATTTTGTTTAATACATAAAAATATTTTCATATTTTATAAAACTCATTTTTGTATTTATTAAGACAATATTAATTAAATATATTAATGATAACTAATAGTTTTATAACTTATTTTCAGAGTCGTAAAAATATTTTTGCAGCATTTATAAATCTAAAAATATTTTAAAGGTGTTTATAACATTTTTTTTATAATCATTATAATATAATGAACATAGGATTTCTCTAACATTTATTACTATAAATATCACAAAGCCTATTATACATTATAGAATGCAATAATTACCGATTGCTAAAAGTGTTCCTGTAAGAAAAATATTTTTGAAATATTTATAAACATCAAAAATAATTTAAATTATAATCATTAAAAAACATTTTATATGTTCATTGTAATATATATGAACGTAATATTTTGTAATATTTACAAATATCACGAAGCTGGTTATATAATGCAACAATAACTGTTGATCTTCCAAATGTATATCGCAATATTTATAAATGTCACAAATGGTTTTAATGATACTTTTTTATATGTATCATTAAAGCCATTTGTGAGATTTATGTATAATTATAATACTATGAACTCAATATTCTGTAATATATATAAATATCAACAAAACATTTAAAATGTTATAAAAGGTAACAAATAACTGATGATCTCTAAAAGTATTTCACAATATTTATAAATATCACACATGGTTTTAATGATATAAACACGAAAAACATTTTCATAATCATTATCAAATTATGTACGTAATATTCTGTAATATTTTAAATATCAAGAAAACAGTTACAAATGTTGTAAAAGGTAACAATAACTGATGATCTTCTAAAAGTATTTCACAATTTTATAAATATCACACATGGTTTTTTAACGATATAAACACGAAAACTTTTCTTTATAATCATTATCAAATTAGGAACGTAATATTCTGTAATATTCTGCAATTATTTTAAATATCAAGAAAACAGTTACAAATGTTGTAAAAGGTAACAATAACTGATGATCTGCTAAAAGTATTTCACAATATTTATAAATATCACACATGGTTTTAACGATATAAACACGAAAAACATTTTAATAATCATTATCAAATTAGGAACGTAATATTCTGTAATATTCTGCAATTATTTTAAATATCAAGAAAACAGTTACAAATGTTGTAAAAGGTAACAATAACTGATGATCTTCTAAAAGTATTTCACAATATTTATAAATATCACACATGGTTTTAACGATATAAACACGAAAAATATTTTAATAATCATTATCAAAATAGGAACGTAATATTCTGCAATTTTTTTAAATATCAAGAAAACAGTTACAAATGTTGTAAAAGGTAACAATAACTGATGATCTGCTAAAAGTATTTCACAATATTTATAAATATTAAACATGACTTTAACGATATAAACACGAAAAACATTTTAATAATCATTATCAAATTAGGAACGTAATATTCTGTAATATTTATAAATATCAAGAAAACAGTTACACATCTTGTTAAAGGTAAGAATAATTGATGATCTACTGAAATTATTAAAAGATTTTTTTTTGCCGTATGTACAAAAATCGTAAATGTAAAAAATATTTTAAATGTGAAATATTTATCAAAAATATTTTAAATGCTTTCATATAAGTCAAAAATATTTTTAATAATATTTATAAACGTCCAAAATATTTTTAAAGTCATTATAATATAACGAATCTAATATTCTCTAATACTTATAATGATCATGAAACCAGCTATACATATTGTAAAATAAAAAAAGTAACTCATTATGTATAGATTATTGAATTCTTTTTTTTCCCTATACACCAGTATGTGAGTGACTAAGACTCTGTATAATAGGATCTTAAATGTTTACGTTCTTAGCTAAACAGATGTCTGTTAGTTCTACTATCATTCCTGGCATGTATATTTATAGCTTCTGGAATCGTTAAAATCAGCACAGCGTAGTTTAATGAGCACTCATCTTGGCCCTAGCGCTTTAAACAAACGAAACTATACGATGTTTTTAACTTGGAAATTGGAACGCAGGATTCCATACAATAAAGCAAATACTTTGAAGTCGAAACTAACGAATGCAAAAAAGTTTTAAATTTTTTTTGAAAAACTTATCTTTAGCTAAATTGGTTTTTCATTTCTGAAAAATTTATATTTCATCGAAATTATTAACAGTTTTTAAAGTTAACGATTTCTTGATATTATAATAACGTTTTATTTATTACTAATCAGTTTTACTTTGTCCTAACCTGGAAGAACATAAATACATTTCGACTATAGTGTGTATTATCATTTAATGAGACCATATGTGTTACAATGAATGCCATACCACTAAAAGAAATTAAATATACATTTCTCTGCGATTTTTTCTGCATTCATTTCATAGATTCTGACACTATACTTTATTTAGTAGCATAAAGTAGAAATTAGAAAAAGGAAAATGATCAAAATACTAACTTCTGTATTCACTAACTAAATCATAACACACAAATAACGTAATAATCCGAGGATCTGTAGTCGATTCTATTACGCAGGATCTTTCGTAAGTGGTATTTTTCAAGAATAATTATCTGATTCTAGAATTAGCAGTTCTTTGTTTGTCAATATTAGGTAAACAAATGTATTTGATGAGAAGATATTTGCGTTTAGATTCACTCCTTAGTAGTGTGTACATTTTGCACTAATACTCATATAAATTTCTGCCAAGTGAATTTTTGCCACCATAAAAAATGATAGTTTATGCAGTAGACAAATCCCCTATATAATAGTAGCCTAAGTTATCTGTCCTCGAATTTGTGAAGCGGTTAGCCCTGGAATGGATACAGGTTTCCATATTGGATTTTTTATGAGTTGGGGTTAGCAAAATTCAAAACGAGTTAGAAATCCACTCTATTCGAGCGTATAACGCTATTATTTCAAGTCTTATTCTCCTTCTTATTCTATACTAAATTCATTCTTGATATGAATTTAGTATAGAACAAGAGGGAGCAGCGAGGGCGAAACGTAATATTTAAACTGGACTGTGTTTACTCGACGCTCATATACTCTAATTAGTTCCTTTACCATTTGAAGGCCTAGCACGTTCGGTAGAGGGTCTACCCATTTCATTCTCGTACTTCTCAGGTTGACGGTTCTGTACCCGACACAGTCAAAATTTCCTAAATGTCTAATTAATTTAATATTTAATGCTTTTTCTTTTAAATTCTTATTCCTTAAGTTGTTTTATTATTTTCAATATTGTTTTACTATTTTTAAATTAAATGTTTATTATTTTTTCAACTTTTTATGACTTAAACTTTCTTCTCGTAATGTAATAACAGCCTAAGGTATCTGTTTGTCTGTCCTCGAATTTATGAATCGTATGGACCTGGAATAGATGTAGCATCCTTATTGGATTTTTGATGAGTTAGGGTTAGCAAAATTCAAAGCGAGTAAAGTTTATCTTTTCCTAAACTATAGATCCGATATATATATATATATATATATATATATATATATATATATATATATATATATATATATATATATATATATATATATATATATATATATATATGCATATATATATATATATTTATATATACATATATATATATATATATATATATATATATATATATATACATATATATATATATATATATATATATATATATATATATATATATATATATATATATATATATATATATATACATATATATATACATATATATATATACATATATATATATATATATATATATATATATATATATACATATATATATATACATATATATATATATATATATATATATATATATATATATATATATATATATATATATATATATATATATATATATATATATATATATATATATATATATATATATATATATATATATATATATATATATATATATATATATATATATATATATATATATATATATATAGTCTATCTAGTAATAACAACATGGATTCATATTACTCAGGGAAGTCCGTGGTTTAAGGTACATCGGAACAATAAATCCGGTTTTATTGTTAAATATTGTTATTCGAAAATTAGCAAAATGAGCCACTCAGAAGCCAAAACACAAAAATTGATCAAATTAATGTTTTTTCATACATTAGTTTTTAAAATTCTTGGTTTATTAATTTAATTAAAAAAGTGTATATAATCTTTCGTGGTGTAAACTCTGGAAAAAAAAACAAGATATGTATAGGATGTGTAAATAAAAACGTAAGTATTTATTGAAATAATAACAGCATCTTAAAAATTTTAGGACTTATATCTTCTGGCAGCTGAAAA
The DNA here is from genome assembly GCA_032207245.1 of Pardosa pseudoannulata. Classification (NCBI taxonomy): domain Eukaryota; kingdom Metazoa; phylum Arthropoda; class Arachnida; order Araneae; family Lycosidae; genus Pardosa; species Pardosa pseudoannulata. Next base: position 60,572,125 of record CM063508.1, read on the forward strand.
AGATAAGAAATTTATGTAAAAATAATAAAATAACATTTATTGTTATAAGTTTTATGTTTATGTTTTTCAGTGTTACCAACAAATATCGAAAGAATAATAATAATTTAATTTTTATTTCAAAGTTTATGTAAAAAAATATTGATAATAGGTGGAATTATTCACAATGGCTTCTGAAACCATTATACAATATATTCAGAAAAAAGTAACCAACGAGTAAATCTTTTAATAACTAAGAAGATTATTATTTATTTCATCAAAATTTCCAAAAATCAGAAAATATCAAAAAATGGACTTAACCTCATAGCCTTCTGATCGGCTCGAACATAAAAAATAAATATAATAGGAAAATTTTGACAGAGAAAAATGTTTAAAAAGAGCTTTTAAACTAAATAGTATAATTGAAGACGGACATATCGGAAATTAAAAATTTTAAATTAACGATAATTAAGAAATACTAGCTTATCCATACGAGAACTAGTTAGAACTTATCGTATAATATTTAACAGTTATGTTATAGTTTTTAACATTATTTACTTTCAGTACTTATTAACAGTAAGTACATAAATAACTAAAAAATATTAGCATACATCACAATTGAAACCGACTGAACGTTGATTTTACGCCATATTTATTCAACGGGGAGAAGATCTACGCGTGCAGGATAAATAAATTTGAGTATTAACTCTTCGATCCGATGAATCAAAATCAGTTTATTTGATGCAGTAACCAGAGGATAATGACGTTGTAAATAACGACTTTGTCTTCACACTTGGGTAACACATGAATCTCGTTTAACTCGTTCTGGTAAATACTGCCATAGTCCAGTTGGTTTAATTTTGAAGATCGTTTTGGTGTCTTGGTCTTCTTCCATTCTGATCAAATGTTCTGTCCATTTTAGTCTTTGAATTGAAATATTTGTTTAAGTCTGACTCTTAGTATTGATAGTCAATCTAATTTAGTCAAACTAAAATTTAAACAAACTTCTTAAACAGTCTTAAATTGTAAAAAAAAAAAAAAATGGAATTGTAAAAGTTATCATTGCAGAGTATCAGCTATGTGTTTCAAATGTAAATGAACATAAACAAACTTTTAAAAATAAAACTAACGTTTAATTTACTTAAAACATACAAAGAAAAGGTTTAAGGCAAATAAACATAGTATAGAATCCTTTAAACTGGTAACTTAAACTGTTAAACAATATTACTACTAGTAAAAGAAAAACATTGAAAACGATTACAAAAATGAATACATTTGACCTTACTAAAACTTAGGCTAACCCAGAACCAGGCACGAGCAGAACCTCATAAAGCGAAGTTGTTTTGCACCCCTCATTACGCAGATCGACTTCTCAAGCAACAAACAAGTTAAAATGAGCCGCTTAAGTAAGAACTTGTATTATTAAATTCATTGGGGTAAATTTCCCTTACCCAATTAGTAGCTGACTATTTTATGGAGTTGAGAAGTCGGCCTGGCCAATGGTTAGATTAAGACACGTACTTTTGATTAGTATTTTGTGTATGAGTGAACAAACCAAGGTGTTTCATTTGACAACAAGTATAATTTATAAATTAGGGTACTTTAACATTGAAAACGTTTTTTAGCCTTTTATGTCATAACATAAATTATCAATTCGTTTTGAGTGACTGATACCATATAATTTCATGGATTTAGGTATTTCATTGTTACAACAGTATTTACAATAGTTCGAAAATTATACTTTTCACACAGATATAATTTACCCAATATTTTCACTTAAAGTACAGATAGACGGTAAATTAATTACACATCCAAACATTGTAGTCCTTTGAATTAAAATGGTATAAACGACCAGTAGTTATTCGCCGCCTTTCGAAAGTAAAATAAATTGTCAGCCACAGCTGCACTGCTTCTCTTTAGATATCCATGGGGGTCACACAGTTCGCATTCTTTGATTTATATTTCGTGTATTAGCGAAACGCATTACACAGTCTTCGATGTTTTTATTAGCAGTTTAAAAAAATAAATAAATAGATCAAGACATATCCGATTGAATTGGGTTAAGGCGAAATGAAAAAAAAAAATAAATAAATCAGCTATGGAAAATTGAAAAAAAACTAATACCGACAAAAATTTACGCTATTTCCAGATTAAATTAAGAACGAAATTGTTTATATTCCGAATGTAATTGTTGTTATCGTATACTTGATAAACAAATCTTCCGCTTATTTTGTTTAAAGAACAAGTATAATTTGATTCTGTAGCAAAGGGAAAGGGAACAAAAATAACACGAGAATTCATCTGACAAAATATGATTCAAAATCATTCTTCTTCCAAGAGGGAGTTACGTCTCTTTTCTAGGAAAGATCATTCGAGATTTCTGAATACTAAATTACAAGGGGCAAGTCGGAAATAAATTTGTAGATTCATTGATTAAATATTTATTTTCAGGATTAAATTGAATTATTTTTCCATAATACTTTTATTTATAATCTTAAGTATCAGACTGTGCGATCTTTGATAAAACTTGCAATGTTTGACTTATGACCACAATGATGATTCCACTTGTTAAAATAGCAAAACATTTTATTCATTTGCACACAATTTGTGCTACTCCTAATTTCCTTTTTTTGTGTGTTTTCCCTTCATATGGATTTTGAAGGATTCGTTATCACTTTCTTTTCACTTTCATCACAGACTGAATGCAAGCTCACTATTGATGAGTGGGTAATTAATGCATATAAAAAATACAAAGCAAACCATAGAGGCTTTGTTACAAAAGCCCTGTTTACATGTGCCAGTACAGTTATTTTTCTTTTTAAGAGGGATTTTATATAGAGCGTCAGAAAAAACCGTGCACTTGAGCAATGATTTCAACCTTCCTTTTTGTCCGGATTGTTGTCAGAAATCAAGTGATCATACAGGAAGGTAATCCTATTCTTCTTTATAGTGCTTTTGTTTACTTGTTATAAATAGACTTTCACGTTTCATTTTACTATTTTTAATGAATCGTATGAGAAATGCATTAACTTATGATTAAAATGTTAGAAGCAGAAGAGCGACGACGATGATGAAATTAATTCGATCCGTTATTGTCATTATCAGTTACAATTGAGTTTGTGACGAATTTTCAATTTGAAGTTTTCATCTCTGTACTTCTTGCAGGAGAGTCCACCATTTTAAAATCTAGCGATACCAAACGCAAAGGCCCACGGGAAAGCAGGTTAAACTCAGCAATTATGTTGTTAGTAAAGGGAAATTTTTCTACACCTCAGTTTTTCCCTAGCTAGGGATAATTCTTGAAAGGGTAGTGCAATTCACCGATTTACCCTGCATTTATGCTGCTTTTTTCACATGGTTTGGTTTGGTTTGGAGTGCTACAGTCTACTTTTTGCAACACGAGGGCTAATGAGACCGGGACCTACAGCTTAAAGCCGATTTCGAACGGCTACGAACATCCATGCCACAGTGGGATTCGAACCCACGAACTCCGGTACCGAAGGCCAACACCCTAACCAATCGGCCATCGTTCGGCATTCTTCACATGTAAATTGGGTTATAAAGCTAGGAATAAGAATTTCAAACAGGTAACAAAGATAACCAATAAATTCATATTAAATTTATATACACTATAGAACAATCATTCCCCCGAATATAATAAAATTATTTCCAAGAAAAATAGAAACTTGAATTTAACTTTGTATAACATTTAAATTTTAAATTTTGTTATAATGAACATGAATAAAGCTGTGACATAAGATGTGTAAGGTACCAAATTTATAAGAAAGAATTTATTTAATTAAAAAAAATCCTGAAAACTGAGTTTTTTAAAGTCATCAATTATGTCAGATGTATGTATTTGATATTAAATAACTCAGTCATTAAAGTCTGAGTTATTTAATATCAAATATGTTTCTATTCTACTGCATACAGGGAAATTACTTTAATAATCATTCTAAGTGTACATACACCACGGAAACATTTTCCTCAAAAATTAAGTAATGGTTATTTTTCAGTACAAAGACATTAAGAAACTTGAATAATCATTTTTTAAATATGTAATTTTAATTACATTGTTAAAAGGAATATGAATAACACTGTAACGTAAATTCATATTAAGAATTATAATTTATAAGAAGATACTTTGTTTTAGATGCAAACATATCATGAAAATTGAGCCTCTGAACAAACATCACTTAACAACAAATACATTTCTATTCTATTGTGTATTCACTAACTGCTTTAGGATTTTTTCCTAAATATTTAGAATCTATATAAAAACTGAAACTTAGAATTGATTTTCACCGACTTCAAAAACAGTTTATATAAATTTATTTAAAGTTATACAATGTTTAAGAAATATATTTTGTACTTTAATAATTACTTTAATACTTTAATATTACTTTAAAACTTACTTTAATATTTTAATTTTTTACTTTAATACTTTTTTTAATTAATTACTTTAATACTTTATAACTCGCAGACTCATTGTAAGTAAATTGAAATAAATAGTCACGAATTTATTTATTTATGTATATATAAAATTGTCCACTAATAAAAAAAGTTCAGGACATTTTATTTTTTATTAAACTTTTCGTAAGACTTTAAACGTTGTCCACGCTTTCCAAAATAGATTTTTATATATCATTTACTCCTCGGCGATAACACAGACCTCTGGAAGTCCTTAGGAACATTTTGGAAACAAATGTATTATATTACAAATTTTATTCTTGAATGGATCATCCGAAGTCAGTTTCTCAAGATTCGTAAAAAAAAGGTCCTCCCCTCTCATTTTTTAAAAACATGTTCATGAACATAGTTTGATCGTTTGTATTTCAACAACGCTAAATTTAAAAGTATTTCCTGGAACTTCAGAACATATTATTTCAAACATTGAAAAATTAAAAATATAATGAAATTTATTCAGATAAACTATTTTTTACAATAAATATTACGTAATTATTAAAATTATTTTTCACAAAAATAATCTTTAATAAAAATTTTAAAACTATTTTTGTGAAAAATCTATTTTTAACGTTGTTACGCTAATTTAAAAAATTAAAAAATCCAAAGTTTTATATATATATATATATATATATATATATATATATATATATATATATATATATATATATATATATATATATATATATATATATATATATATATATATATATATATATATATATATATATATATATATATATATACATATATATATACATATATATATATATATATATATATATATATATATATATATATATATATATATACATATATATATATATATATATATGTATATATATATATATATATATATATATATATATATATATATATATATATATATTATATATATATATATATATATATATATATATACATATATATATGCATATATATATATATATATATACATATATATATATATATATATATATATATATATATATATATATATATATATATATATATATATATATATATATGTTTATATACATATATATATATATACATATATATACATATATATATATGCATATATATATACATATATATATATATATATATATATATATATATATATATATATATATATATATATATATATATACATATATATATATATATATATATATATATATATATATATATATATATATATATATATATATATATATATATATATATATATATATATATATATATATATATGTGTGTGTGTGTGTGTGTGTGTGTGTATGTATGTATGTATATACATGCAGCATAAATATATTTTCTAAAAAGTAGAAAAGTCATAATTTTCACTTATTTTCAAGTCAATGCTTCCTCAAGCCAGATTATAAGTATTTTTTTTTCATTATTTTTGCAATGTTATACGAAAGAACAAATACATATTTTTGATTTCCATTTTGCAATAATTTGTAACCTAAGTTTACAATAACTAATAAGAATTTCTATACAAGTATAAAAAGGAAATATATATAAAAAGTAAGTTATATTAAGAGTAAGTTATGGAAGTTACATAAGTTATATAAAAATTAGTTATGTAAGAAAACTTTTGTTGAAATACGAAAATGTTTGTTAAAATATTTGATTCCGATTATGACCGGCTACCATTGTGAAAACTCTGCGAAAACTAGGAACTGAGTTGTATTGCAGATTAAAAAAATTCAGAGCTACAGCTAGTTCAGGGATGCACGCACTACCATACATCTAAATATATCATCATATCAGTCTGTCAGTTAGTCATTTAAGCAGTGAAAGAGTTTGTTACTCATCGGTTGGATTTTCTCCTGAAATATTTAGAATTATGACGACAGAAAAAAAATGACGAAATGAGTCAACGGAAACAAGCATGGAAGGTATTTCCAAAATTGACAATGTAACCTTCAGATTCCCCCTCCCCTCTCACGTTTTCAAAACTTCTTCATGAACATAATTTGATCGTTTGTATATCAACAACGCTGAATTTAAAATTATTTCCTAGAATTGTAGAATACATTATTTCAAACATAGAAAAATTGGAAAAATTAAAAAATATAATTAAATTTTTTTAGCAAACCAAATATTTTATAATAATATTACATAATTATTAAAATTATTTTAAATTGCTTTTGACAATAAATAATAATAAAATTTTCACTTTAATAAAAGTTTTAATAATATTTTTTCGAAAAATGTACTTTTCATGTCGTTACGTTGTTTTAAAAAATTGAAAAATACAAAGTTTATTTCAGTAATGAATGTATTATAGAACTATAGATAAAATTCTGACTCGTAAATTGTACTTTGAATCAACTTATAAAATTATATTTAGAAAATATTACTAAATTAAAAAATGAAAAATAAATTATAAAAAAATATTATAAGCATGCGTAAATTATATTTTGTATCACCCTATGAATTTTTATTTAATAAGAATTATAAAATTATAAATCATAAATAAGTTATAAAAAAAGATCATAAAGATACGTAAATTATATTTTGTATCACCCTATGAATTTTTATTTAATAAGAATTATAAAATTATAAATCATAAATAAGTTATAAAAAAAGATCATAAAGATACGTAAATTACATTTTGCGTTACCCTATAAAATAATATTTCATAAGAATTATGAAATTATAAATTAAAAGTAAGTTATAAAAAAGAATTAGAACTATGCGTAAAATATATTTTTATCACCGTATAAAATTTAATAGGAATTATAAAATTATAAATTAAAAATAAATTATAAAAAATGGATCTTAAGGATACCTAAATTATATTTTGAATTACCTTGTGACAAAGATTCTACGAACAACTTATAGTAACAACGGTTTACAAATCAGTCTTTCGAGCTCATTATAAAATTAAGATACATCTATTTTTATGTATATTGTAGAACTGCAACAAGGGGATACAAAGGCTTAAAGTAAAAAAAAAAAATTGAATGTATAGAACATCTAGGAAAAACTCAGTACCCTTTGGACTTTTAAGATGAAATATTTTTATAAAATTAAGTTTAAAATGATATTAAATGAATTAATTTTGAAAATTTTTTTTACGACATTTAAACTAAAATAAGAGAATTAAAAACTTTCTTTACATTCAACTCGGAGTATTTTATCCTTATTTTTCTCCTTACATTCCAACAATATTCCATTAAAGATTGAATTTGAAATTATTAAATTTCTCGAGGAAAAAATAAAATGTCAATTTATATGTAAAAATTGAATAAGAATAAAAATTACTCTAAATTAAAAAAAAATCCAATTTCTTGTAAAATCTCTCCTTAATTCTCCAAGACAGGCATTTTCAAATATGTTTAAAATATGAAGTCATTTTGTTCATATATCTCTTATCATTTTGAATAAAGCTATGTTTAAGAAGACTAACAAATCAATTCAATTTAAAGTTTTCAATTTCAAATCAATATTGGAAATATAATCGTTAAAATGATATCAACATTGAATATCTTGTTATAGTTAGCACTTATAACAACCATATGTTTATAAATTTATTTCTTTATTTTAAAATATTGATATATTTTATAAACTTAAGAAAACCAGAATTATCAAGAAAAATCGGTAAAACATATTATAAAGCATGTATTTACATCCTCACATTACTTTATACTTATTTAAAATAATTTTTTTTCTAAAATAGTATAAATGCGTAATGTAAGAAATTTAATATTAATATTTGAAGTTATAAAACATTAATATTAAAAGTTATTCTCTACGCTCCTAGAGCCTTACGCTTCTAGATACTTATTTTAAAAGCATTCAGTAGTATAACTGTTTTTTTTCAATCTTTTTTTGAAAATTCTTGTTTCTTAGTTTCATTCTCTTATTTTAGAGCCATTTTTAAAATTCATTGAGTTCAATGAATTATCAAAAGTACAGTAAGCAAACAATTTATAGGGACTAAATTATGATAAAAATGGTTTTTCTTATACATCTAATTGTGTTAATATATCCAGAAACCTGATTTAAATTTTAAAAAATGTGATTCATATGATTTTTTAAAATAAAGTTTTTTGTCAACCCTAGACCCAGAAGGTAACGAATTTCTTTTATATAGCTATCACTTCATTTAAAGTATGGCAAAACTAATGGTATCAACGCACGTTTCAATTTGCTACATAAAAAATTTAAAAAAAATGGTTATATTTAAAATTTAATAGTTCAGGAAAATCCTAACGGAAATTAATAACATTTTAATTTACTATACAGCATGGCTATCTTGATGTACTCTTTGGCAGTATTTGGCAGTATTAATAGAGGAAATCTCAATGAATGTTCCTTGACCAGTTGCATTAATTAACTTCATATAAAAGTTCTTCCTCCTGTTTGCACGCGCTTTCGAAAATCTAATTTTAAACTTCTTTGCTTTTTTTCTGCAATGCCATTTGTATGACAGTTTTCGAGAAGATTATATCCTACAGGAAAGAAAAAGTTGATTTATTTTCTTAATTGAAACAAAAAATTTTTTCATAGATTTACAATAACTTTTCAGTAATGGTACACTATTTCTACTCTCAAAGTGATACGAAAACCTGGTAATTGACATTATGACTTGCATAAAGCTATGAGTTCTTACAAATCTGAAAACCCTATACTACATGACTGCAATTGATTAATCAGATAATTTGAACATTCTTATATAATTGTCGCAATTATATTATAATGGAAACTATAAACTACTTTTTTCGCACATAAAACAAGAAGAAACATTTTAAAGATTCTTAATAACATTTTATTATTGCAAGCCACACTTTGCTGTGGTAAAGAATTTTTCTTTAATTACAAAGCCGTAAGGTTAATAAATGTTTTAAGTAGTCCAATATGCAAACCTCGTACAATCTGTCCTGGTATATTTCTAAGAAAATATGCATAAAACCATGGAACTAATTAACATCTTTTTTACACCTTGATGAAATCTAACACAAATGCTCTTTTAATTTAGCGAGAAATCCAGTAGAGTTATTTTTTACTCTCCTGAAAAATACTAGAGTATAAACAGTTGTGTCGAATTACGTCACACCACTAGGTTGATAATTCATAATCAATCCTTTTTTATGAATTAGACATAAAGTATAGCCATTTCGGATACATTCGTAACAGAACTTTTAATTCAATAATATAATTTCAATTAATATTTCTTGACTATATTCATTATATCGGAATGAACTGATTTTAATTCCGAAATTCTTTGGATGTTAAATCACTGCATTGATTTGTCAAATTGATTGATCTTTTTCTTTGACAGATTTGATATTGTAATAGAAATGAGACTGTTAATCAGTTTCCGTAATTTCTACAGAAAATTCTTTGTCTTCCCTTAGAAAACATTAGAGTAAGAGTGATTATGTTGAATTGTATCGTATTGATCGTTTTAAAATGCACAAATAATTCTTTGGACATTAATCATAAGTGTAGGCCTTTCTGATGCATTCGTTAACAGCGATTCTAATCTAAAACTGAAATCTTAATTAATACTCCATGAACAAATCCGTTAATATCGGAATAAACTGATTTCAATTTCAAAATTCTTTAGATGTTAAATCACTGCATTGATTTGTCATATTGATTGCTCGTTTTCTTTCGCGGACTTTATATTGTAATAGAAATGAGAGTGTTAATTAGTTTCCGTAATTTCTAATGCTAATCCATTTTATCACTGGAAAACATTATAATAACAGCTATTGTGTTGAATTGCAATGTGCTGCTGGGTTTAGAATGCATGATATAATATTTCTTTGGGAATTAGTCATATATCTAGCCCTGTCTGATGCATTTGTTAACATAGATTGTAATCTAAAGCTGGTATCATAATTAATACTCATTTAACATATCTATTAATTATTTACAAAATGAAGATATGTATAAAATCATGTAACTAATTAACATCACTTTTAAACGTTTATAAAATCTAACGCTTATGTTCTTTTAATTCAGCAAGAAATCTAGTAGAGTTACTTTTTTCTCTCCTGGAATATACTAGAGTATAAACAGTTGTGTCAAATTACGCCATCCTGCTAGGTTGAAAATACTTAATTGATCCTTTTTTATTAATGAGCATAACGTATAGCCATTTCGGATACGTTTGTAACAGAAATTTTAATTCAATAATATAATCTAAATACTTCTTGACTATATTCATTAAAATCTGTATGAACTGATTTCAATTTTGAAATTTTTTAGATGTTATATCACTGCATTGATTTGACATATTGATTGATATTTTTCTTTGACAGGCTATTGTAATAAAAATGAGACTGTTAATCAATTTCCGTAATTTCTACAGCAAATTCTTCTTTTTCCCAATAGAAAACACTAGAATAAGAATAATTATATTGAATTGCAACGTATTGCCCGTTTTAAAATGCACAAAACAATAATTCTTTGGAAATTAATCATATGTCTAGCCCTTTCTGATGCATTCGTTAACAGAGATTCTAATCTAAAACTGGAATCTGAATTAATACTTCATGACCAAATCCATTAATATTGGAATAAACTGATTTCAATTCTGAAATTCCTTAGAAGTTAAATCACTGCATTGATTTGACATATTGATTAATATTTTTCTTTGGCAGACTTGATATTGTAACAGAAATGAGACTGTTAATTAGTTTCCATAATTTCTACTGCGAATCTATTTTATCACTGGAAAACACTAGAATAACAGCAACCATGTTGAATTGCAATGCACTGCTAGGTTTAAAATGCACGAGATAATATTTCTTTGGGAATTAATCATAAGTCTAGTACTGTCTGATGCATTGTTAACAGCGAACATAATCTAAAGCTGGTATCTTAATTAATACTCCTTTACCATATCTATTAGTTATTTAAGAAATGAAGTAGTTTTATTCCCACATTTTTCAGTATATTTCTTAAAATATATGTATAAAACCACATAAGTATTTTACACTATATTTTAATATCTACAGACGTTAAAATCATTGGACATTTATCTTACATTAGCTACAGATTGTGCAGTGAATTTGCTTTCTTTATGAAACAGTAAAATTATGATAAATAAAACCCATGAAATATTTTTAGACCTTTATCATACATTTTAGCACTTCCTGATATATTTGTAGATAGCATTTCTAACTTAATTTTTATATTTCTTAGACTATATAAATAAAATAACGTAATTAGGTACTGTACACCACATTTAAACATTTACAGGCTATTACAATTATGTTTTTAATTTACATTAGCCAAAAATACTAGAGTTAATTTTTTTCCTCCTTGTAAACACTAGGGATTAGTACACACTAGTAAACAGGACTATGGTGATTTAAGCAGTACCGAAAGTTTTAAAATACGTGCGATAATAATTATATAATAATTAGTCTTGAAAGCCTAGCTCTTTTTGATGCTGCAATTAACAGAAATTAGTCCAGCAATAGAATCTTAATTAATGATTCTTGACCATAAGCAGTAGTTAATATTAAAATAAACGATTTAGTCGATTTGAACACTTTTATTTGGAATATTTAACAGTATCTATAGAAAAAACCGCTTTACTAAGTACCCCATTTAAATATTTGAAGTCTAAAACCATTGTGCTTTTATGTTCGAGAGATTCTGAGTGGAATTTCTTTCTCAATGAAACAATAAACATGATGAAAAAAATTGATGAACATGAAATTTTTACAACATACACAGAGGAACATAAAAAACTTAAAACATTTTTTAGTAATTAGTCAGAAACTTTAACTCTATATTATCCACTTGTTCACAGCATTTTTAACCTAATAATTACAGAACTTCAATTTTCCTCGACCAGATCCATTAATTAATTTTAGAATGAACTAATTTTAATTCTTAACTTCTTATGATGCTAAATCATTTCAACTGATTGATTTACTCTGACAGATTTCTAGCCGATTATATTGTAATAAAAAGTGCGATTAATTTGTTAGAATGTTGGAAGCAAAAAATCCATTCTTTTTGCATTTTTTAAAAATATTTTTTGTTGGAAATTACTCTGTCGTAGTGCAGGATTAGTTTCAAATTACCATTAACACAAAACAAAAAAGAATATATTGATCTTTTAAACTGGACGAATACCCTTGAATAGTTTTCCTCAATATATTTCCCAGAAGTTACAGATAAAATTTCACAAAAAAAAAATTTACACCAATTTCAAATTTACAAACTATTACGATTGTGCTTTTTATTAACTTTAAAGAGAAAGTCAGTAGAATTATTTTTCTGTCTCCTAGGAAGCACTAGAATAAATGCGACTGGTGAAAGTTACCCTGTACTGCAAGTTTTAAAATACGAGCGATAATAATTCTATAACAATTAGCCTTAAAAGCTGAGCTCCTTCTGATGTCTCGGTTAACAGAAATTAGCACAATAATAGAATCTTAATTAATAATTCTTGACCATAACCAGTAATTAATTTTAAAATGAACGTTTTAGTCGATTTGAACACTTTTATTCGGAATATTAAGCAGTATATATGCAAAAAACCGCGTTTGTAAGTATCACATTTAAATATTTGAAGTCTAAAACCATTGTGCTTTTATTTTATGTTTGAGAGATTCTGAGTGCAATTTCTCCGTGAAACAATAAAAACGATGAAACATTACACTGTTGAACTTGAAATCTATACAACATAGATAGAGGTACAATAAATAATTTGAAACATTTTTTTGTAATTAGTCAGAAACTTTTACTCTATATTATCATTTGTTTACAGCATTTCCAAGCTAATAGTTATAGAATTTTAATTTCTCCTCGACCAGATCCATTAATTAATTTTTGGAATGAATTAATTTTAATTCTCAAATTCTTAAAATTCTAAATCATTACAACTGATTTACTCTGAGAGATTTCTAGCCGATACAGTAAATAAAATTTAGATTAATTTATTAAAGCTCTGAAAGCAAAGAACCAATTCTTTTCGCTTTTTTAAAAATATTTTTTTGTGGGAAATTTCTCTGTCGTAGTGCAGGATTTGTTTCAAATTACCATTAACACAAAACAAAAAAGAATATATTGATTTTTTAACCGGACGAATACCCGTGAACAGTTTTCCTCTGTATATTTCGCAGATGATGCAGATGAAATTTCATAAAAAAGTATTTTACACCAGTTTAAAATATTTACAAACTATTACGACTCTGCTTTTTATTAACTTAGAGAAAGTCTGTTGAATTATTTTTCTGTCTCCTAAGAAACACTAGAATAAATGCGACTGGTGAAAGTTACGCCGTACTGCAAGTTTTAAAATACGGGAGATAATAATTCTAAAACAATTAGTCTTGAAAGCCGAGCTCTTTCTGATGTCTCGGTTAACAGAAATTAGTCCAATAATATAATTTTAATTAATAATTCTTGACCATAATCAGTAATTAATTTAAAAATGAACGTTTTAGTCTATTTGAACGCTTTTATTTGGAATATTTAACAGTATATATCCAAAAAAGAACTTTACTGATTATCACATTTAAATATTTGAAGTCTAAAACCATTGTGCTTTTATTTTATGTTTGACAGATTCTGAGTGGAATTTCTTTCTCAATGAAACAATAAACAAGAGGAAAAAAAGTTGGAGGACATGAAATTCTTACAACATAGACAGTATTGCCAAATTAATAATTGTAGAATTTCAATTTCTCCTCGATCAGATCCATTAATTAATTTTTGGAATGAACTAATTTTAATTCTCAACTTCTTAAGATGCTAAATAATTGAAACTGATGATTTACTCTGACAGATTTCTAGCCGATTATACTGTAATAAAAAGTGAGATTGTGTTGAAAGGAAAGAATCAAATTTTTTCGCTTTTCTTAAAATTTTTTGTTGGAAATTCCTCTGTCGTTGTACAGGATTTGCTTCAAATTACCATTAACACAAATCAAAAAAGAATATATTGATCTTTTAAACCGGACAATTACCCTTGAATAGTTTTTCTCAGTATATTTCTCAGAAAATGCAGATGAAATTTCATACAAAATTACTTACACCCATTTCTAACATTTACAAACTATTACGATTGTGCTTTTTTATTAACATTAGTGAGAAAGTCTGTAGAATTATTTTTTTGTTTCTTAGTAAACACTAGAATAAATGCGATTGTGGAAAGTTAAGCCGTACTGCAAATTTTAAAATACGTGAAACAATAATTTATAACGAATTTGTGTTGAAAGTCTAGCTCTTTTTGATACATTCATTAAAAGAATTTGTAGTCCAAAATAGAATCATAATTAATATTTCTTCACCATATCCATTAATGAATTTTAAAATTATTTTTCAGTCAACTCGAATACTTTTATTCGGAATATTTAACAATATATATGCAAAAAACAATGCTAAGTATCACATTTAAATATTTAAAGTTTAAAACCATTGTACCTTTATTTTGTGTTAATGAGGATTCTGTATTGAATTTCTTTCTCCGTGAAACAATGAAAAGAAAGAAGCATAAAACTGATGAATTTAAAATCAATACAACATAGAGGTACAATAAAAAACTTGAAACACTTTTTTAATAATTAGTCAGAAAATATAACTCTTTATTATTGATTTCTTCACTGCATTTCCAGTCTAATAATTATAGAATTTCAATTAGTACTCCTCTACCAGATCCATTAATAAATTTTGGAATGAACTAATTTTAATTCTCAACTTCTTAAGATGCAAAATCATTGTAACTGATTGATTTACTATGACAGATTTCTAGCCGATTATACTGTAATAAATAGTGAGATTAATTTGTTAAATTGTTTTAACACTTTAACAAACGATCTTTTTTGAAATCAAGAAATCTTTCAAGAAATTGATCTTTTTTGTTTTTTTAATAACCTTTGTTGGAAATTTCTCTTTTGTAGTACAGTATATGTTTCAAATTATCATTAACAAAAAACAAAATAAGAATGCATTGATTTTTTAAACCGGACGAATACTCTTGAACAGTTTCCCTCTGTATATTTCTCGGAAGATGAAGATGAAATTTCATAAAAATGTATTTTACACCAGTTTCAAATATTTACAAACTATTACGATTGTGCTTTTTATTGACATTAGCGAGAAAATCTGTAGAATTATTTTTTTTCTCCTATTAAACACTAGAATAAAAGTGACTGAGAAAATTTTAGCCGTACTGCAAGATTTAAAATACGTGATACAATAATTTATAACGAATTTTTCTTGAAAGTCTTGCTCTCTTTGATGCATCCATTAATAGAATTTGTAGTCCAATATAGAATCCTAATTAATATCCCTTGACTATATCCATTAATTAATTTTAAAATGTACTTTACAGTAGACTCGAATACATTTGTTTGGAATATTTCAAACTATATATAAAAATGACCACTTTGCTAAATATGACATTTAAATATTTGATGTCGAAAACAATTGTACTTTTATTTTATGCTAGGGAGTGATTCTCTATCGAATTTCTTTCTTCTTGAAATAATAAAAACGATGAATCATAAAACTGATGAATTTGAAATCCATATAACATAGTCAGAGGTATAATAAAAAACTTGAATCAGTTTTTTAATAATTACTCAGACACTTTATATTATTATCTATTTGTTCACAGCATTTACAACCTAATAATTATATAATTTCAATTATTCCTCGACGAGATCTATTAATTAATTTTGGAATGAACTAATTTTAATTCTGAACTTCTTAGGATTCTAAATCTTTACAACTGATTGATTTACTCTGAAAATTTCTAGACGATTATACCGTAATAAAAAATGCGATTAATTTTTTAAAGTGCTGAAAGCAAAAAAACAATTCTTTTCGCATTTTTTAAATATTTTTTGTTGGAAATTCCTCTGTCGTAGTACAGGATTTGTTTTAAATTATCATTAACATAAACAAAAATAAAATACATTGGTATTTTAAACTGAACGAATACCGTCGGATAGTTTTCCTCAGTATATTTCTCAGAAGACGCAGATGAAATTTCATAAAAAGATTACTTTTCACCAGTTTCAAATATTTACAAACTATTACGATTGTCCTTTTTATTGACATTAATGAGAAAGTCTGCAGAATTCTTTTCTGTCTAAGAAACACTAGAATAAATGCGACTGGGGAAAGTTACGCCTTACTGCAAGTTTTAAGATACAAGAGACAATAGTTTATGATGAATTTATCTTGAAAGTCTAGCTCTCTTTGATGCATACATTAACAGAATTTGTAATCAAAAATAGAATCTTAATTAATATTCATTGACCATATTCATTAATTAATTTTAAAATGTACTTTTCAGTCAACTTGAATACTTTTATTTGAAATATTTAACAGTAAATATGCATAAAACAACTTTGCTAAGTATCTCATTTAAATATTTAATGCATAAAACCATTGTACCTTTATTTTATGTTAGGGAAAGATTCTGTATGGAATTTCTTTCTCCGTGAAACAATAAAAACGATGAAACATAAAACTAATGAACTTAAAATCCATACAACATAGACAAAGGTTCAATAAAAAATTTTGAAACAGTTTTTTAATAATTAGTCAGAAAATTTAACTCTTTATTATTTATTTCTTTACTGCATTTTCAGTCTAATAATTATAGAATTTCAATTAGTACTCCTCTACCAGATCCATTAATAAATTTTGGAATGAACTAATTTTAATTCTCAACTTCTTAAGATGCAAAATCATTGTAACTGATTGATTTACTATGACAGATTTCTAGCCGATTATACTGTAATAAATAGTGAGATTAATTTGTTAAAGTGTTAAAAGCAATAAATAGACCGTTTTTTCTCTTTTTTAATACCCTTTGTTGGAAATTTCCCTGTTGTAGTATAGGATTTATTTCAAATTATCTGTAACACAAAACAAAAAAAGAATACATTTGATTTTTTAAACCAGACGAGTATCCTTGAACAGTTTTCCTCTGTATATTTCGCAGAAGATACAAATGCAATTTCATAAGAAAGTATTTTACACCAGTTTCAAATATTTACAAACTATTACAATTGTTCATTTTTATAAACATTAGCCAGAAAGTCTGTAGAATTATTTTTTGTCTCCTACTAAACACTAGAATATAATCGACTGCGAAAAATTAAGCCGTACTGCAAGTTTTAAAATATGTGAGACAATAATTTATAACGAATTTATCTTGAAAGTCTTGATGCATCCATTAACAGAAGTTGTAGTCCAAAATATGTAGTATGCTAATTAATATTTCTTGACCATATCCAATAACTAATTTTAAAACGTACTTTTCAGTTGATTTGAATACTTTTATCCGTATTATTTAACAGTAAATATGCAAAAAACAACTTTTCTAAGTATCACATTTAAATATTTAAAGTCGAAAACCATTGTACCTTTATTTTATGTTAGTGAAAGATTCTGTATGGAATTTCTTTCTCCGTGAAACAATAAGTAAGATGAAACATAAAACTAATGAACTTGAAATCCATACAACATAGACAAAGGTACAATAAAAAACTTGAAACAGTTTTTTAGTAATTAATCAAAAACTTTAACTCCTTATTATCCATTTGTTCACTGCATTTCCAACCAAATAATTATAGAATTACAATTATTTCTCCTCTACTAGATCCATTAATGAATTTTGAAATGAATTCATTGTAATTCCCAACTTCTTAAAATGCTAAATCAACTTATTGATTCTTTACTTTGACAGATTTCTATCCGATTATGCTATAATAAAAGATAAGTTAATTTGTTAAAATGTTTAAAACATGAAATTCTCTCTAAATTTTCTATAACTTATTTTTGAAAATACTTCCATAAATTTCTCTTCTATAGTAAGTTTTTATTTCATAAAATCATTAAGAAAAAATGAAAAATGAACACATTAATTACTTAAGCCATAATAATATGAACAGATATTTCGGTATATTTTTTAGAAGACATAGATGAAATTGTGTAATTAAATACTTTACACCACTTTTAAACATTTACAAACTATCACGCTTGTGCTTTTATTTTATATTGCTTAGAATGTCTGGAGCTAAATTGGATTCTTTTTTTCTAGAAAACACTATAATAAAAAGAAGTATGTGGCATTATAACACAACGGTAGTTTTAAAATCCACTAGACAATACTGTTTTAGAAATCAGTCTTGAAATCTAACTATTTTTGATGCATTTGTAAATAGTTTTTCTGAACTAATAATTGAATCTTAATTAATATTCACCCATATCTTTTAATTACTTTAAATATGTATTAGTTTTAGTTGCTCTATTTATCAATCCATGTGTGTAAAAAAAAGATAATTATATTACATCATGTTAATATATTAAGTCTAAAAGCATTATATCTGTCCTGGAAAACCGTTTAATAAAAGCAAGTTGGTGAAACTATGTCATAACACTAGTTTTAAAATCCGCTAGATAATAATTTTTTAGAAATCAGTCTTAAAATCTAACACTTTTCGATACTTTTATAAATAGCATTTCTAAACTAATAATTGAATCTTAATTAATATTTCTCACCATATACCTTGTATCAATTTAAATATGTACTGCTTTTAGTCGACTGAAAACTTTTAATTTATTTATCAATGCATATATCTAAAACCGTGTAACTAAATTATATCATATTGATATATAAAGCATTATACTTTTATTCTACATTAGCGAGAGATTCTGTATCAAATTACTTTTTCCTCGATGAAAAGAAAACCATGAAACATAAAACTCATGAAAATAGAAATCTGTACAACATAATATTGAAACATAAACTAACTTGAAACCACTCTTTAAGAATTAATTAGCATTTTTATCTCTTTTAGATGCTCACGGCATTTCCAACTTAATAATTACAGAATTTCAATTAGTACTAATTGACCAGATCCATTAATTCGTTTCGGAATTAACTAGTTTTAATTTCTAACTTTTTAAGAAGCTAAATCATTGGATTTGATTCATCTTTTCCTTTGACACATTTCTAGCAGATTATACTGTGATAAAAGTGAAGTTAATTTATTTTGAAACAAGAAATCTGTGACTTCTTTTAACAAATTGATAGGAAACTATGCCGGAAATTTTTTTTCTATGGTACAGTATATAATTCAAATAATCATTAAAACAGAAGAATATATTAATCTCCTAAACCAGACTGATACGATCCCCTTGAACACTTTTTCTTAGAAGATATAAATGAATTGCATACTTAAATACTTTAAACCAGTTTTAAACATTTACAAACAACTACGATTATGCTTTTGATTTACATTGCGAGATATTCTGTAAAATTATTTTTCATTTATTTCTTCTGAGACAGACTAGAATAAAAGCGTATATCTGGAATTATACCATAAGGCTGGTTTTTGAATATTTGAACCATTAATTATTTAGGAATTAGGCCTAATGTTTAGCTATTCCCAATATATTCATTCGCAGAATTTCTAGTTCAATAATAGAATTTTTATTAATATTCCTTGACCAGATCCATTAATTAATTTGAAAATGAACTACTTTTAGGCCATTCAAATAGTTTTCTTCGGTATATTTAACAATATACCGGAGATACTATATTTTTTACACTACACATATAAAGTCTAACTATTTTTGATGTATTTGTAAATAGTTTTTCTAAACTAATAACTGAACCTTAATTAATATTTCTCTTCCATATCGTTTAATTAATTTAATTATGTACTAATTTTATTCCACACAATACTTTAAGTTGGCCTATTTATCAATGAATATATGTAAAAACGCGTAATTATATTACATCATGTTAATATATAAAAAGTCAAAAAGCATTATATCTTTTCTAGAAACGCTATAATAAAAGCAAGTATATGAAACCATGCCATAACGCTAGTTAAAAATCCGCTAGAAATTAATTCTTTAAAAGAGTGTTGAATTCTAACACTTTTCGATACCTTTTTAAATAGCATTTCTAAACTATTAATTGAATCTTAATGAATATTTCTCACCATATCCCGTATATCAATCTAAATATGTACTGGTTTTAGTCGATTCAACACTTTTAGTTATTTTATTTATCAATGCATACATCTAAAACCGCGTAACTATATTACATCATCTTGAGGTATTAAAAGTCTAAAAGTCTAATGATTTTATTCTACATTAACGAGATATTCTGTATTAAATTACTTTTTCCTCGATGAAAAGAAAACCATGAAACATAAAACTCATGAAAATAGAAATCTCTACTACATAATATCGAAACATAAAAAAACTTGAAACCACACTTTAAGAATTAATTAGCATTTTTATCTCTTTCAGATGTTCACGGCATTTCCAACCTAATAATTATAGAATTTCAATTAGTACTAATTGCCCAGATCCATTGATTAATTTCAGAATTAACTAGTTTTAAATTCCAACTTCTTAAGAAGCTAAATCATTGGATTTGATTGATCTTTTCCTCTGACACATTTCTAGTAGATTATACTGTGATAAAAGTCAAGTTAATTTATTTTGAAACGAGAAATCTGTGACTTTTTATAACAAATTGGTAGAAAACTATGACGGAAATGTCTTTTCTCTTTTACAGGATATAATTCAAATAATCATTAAAGCTAAAGAATATATTAATTTCTTAAAACAGACTAATACGATCACCTTGAACACTTTTTCTTAGAAGATATAAATGAATT
The DNA here is from genome assembly GCA_032207245.1 of Pardosa pseudoannulata. Classification (NCBI taxonomy): domain Eukaryota; kingdom Metazoa; phylum Arthropoda; class Arachnida; order Araneae; family Lycosidae; genus Pardosa; species Pardosa pseudoannulata. The sequence goes on from CM063508.1 coordinate 60,593,208, forward strand.
GCATACTTGAATACTTTACACCAGTTTTAATCATTTGCAAACAACTACGATTGTGCTTTTGATTTACATTGCGAGATATTGTGTAAAATTCTTTTGCTTTTTTTTTCTTCTGAGACAGACTAGAATAAAAGCTTATATTTGGATTTACACCGTGAAGCTGGTTTTTAAATATTTGAGCCATTGATTCTTTAGGAATTAGACCTAATGTCTAGCTATTTCCAGTATATTCATTCGCAGAATTTGTATTTCAATAATAGAATTTTCATTAATATTCCTTGACCAGATCCAATAAATAATTTAAAAATGAACTACTTTCAGGCCATTCAAATAGTTTTCTTCGATATATTTAACAATATACCGAAGATACTATATTTTTACACTACATTTGTAAAGTCTAACTATTTTTGATGTATTTATAAATACTTTTTCGAAACTAATAATTGAATTTTAATTAACATTACTCAGCCATATCGTTTAATTAATTTAAATATGTACTACTTTTAGTCACACAACACTTTTAGTTGGTCTATTTATCAATGAATATATGTAAAAACGAGTAACTATATTACATCATGTTAATATATTAAGTCTAAAAGCATTATATCTTTTTTCGAAAACACTATAATAAAAGCAAGTATGTGGAACTATGCCATAACGCTAGTTTTAAAATCCGCTAGATAATAATTCTTTAGTCGACTCAACACTTTTAGTTAGTTTATTTATCAATGCATACGTCTAAAACCACGTAACTATATTATATAATGTTGATATATTAAAAGTCTAAAAGTCTAATGATTTTATTCTACATTAGCTAGGGATTCTGTATCAAATTACTTTTTTCTCCATGAAATAAACCCTGAAACATAAAACTTATAAATATAGAAACTCCTACAACATAATACTAGGAAACAATAAAAAAAACTTGAAACCACTCTGTAAGAATCAATCAGCATTTTTATCTCTTTCTTTCAGATGTTCACGGCATTTCTAACCGAATAATTATAAAATTTCATTTAGTACTAATTGAACAGATTCATTAATTAATTTCAGAATTAACTAGTTTTAAATTCCAACTTCTTAAGAAGCTAAATCATTGGATTTTAATGATCTTTTCCTATAATGATCTTTTCCTTTTGATATAAATGAACTGCATACTTAAATACTTTACACCAGTTTTAAACATTTATAAACAACTACGACTGTACTACATTAGAGAGATATTCTGTAAAATTCTTTTGCTTTTTTCTGAGAAACACTAGAATGAAAGCGTATATGTGGAATTACGCAGTACAGCTGATTTCTGGAATTACGCAGTACAGCTGATTTTTGAATCTTTGAGCCATTAATTGTTTAGGAATTAGGCTTAATGTCTATCTTTTTCCAATATATTCATTCGCAGAATTTCTAGTTCAATAATAGAATTTTCATTAATATTCCTTGACTAGATCCATTAATTAATTTGAAAATGAACTACTTTCAGGACTTTCGAATTGTTTTCTTCAGTATATTGTTAAATATACTGAAGATATTATATTTTTTACACTATATATGTAAAAATAGCTTAACAAAGAATTTTATTACGCATTTTAATATTCAGAATCTAAAAGCTTTGCACATTTATTCTACATTAGCTATATATTTCATATCGAATTACATTTTTTATGCTTGAGGCATAAATTGATAAACAATGAAATTCATACAACTTACCGAGGAACAACAAAATGTAAAAACTTCTGTTAGAATTAGTTAGCAATTTTAGCTCTTTTTGATGCATGTGTTGATAATATTTCTAATCTTACAATAATACAAATCTTATTTTTACTTTTTGACTAGACCTATTAATTAGATTATGAATGAACTGTTTTTAAATTTTCAACATATCCTGCTGAAATAACTGCAACTGACTTAGCAGATTGATCTTTGTCTTTTATAGATTTAAAGCAGATTAAGCTGTAATGAAAATGAAAAAAAAATTAAGTTGTGTAGTGCAGGTTAAAGGGAAAAACTCCCAAATATTTCCAAAATATTTATAAATGTGATATTTATTTATAACAAATTATATGATATGTTTTACATTTGACATGATCATTGTAAACAAATATATTTGGTTTTTGGTTTTGGAGCGCTACGGTCTACTTTTTGCAACACGAGGATTAATGAGACCGGGACCTACTGCTTAAAGCTGATTCCGAACGGCTACGAACATCCATGCCTCAGTGGGACTCGAACCCATGAACTCCGGTTTCGAAGGCCAGCAACCTAACCATTCGGCCATCGTTCGGCCAAATATATTTGAATTCATTCTATTTTCTTTTTGAATCATCTTTTTAGGTCGTATAAAGGAAGCATTTAAAACAAGCTTCAGCGTGTACAACTTCAACTTCACGTCTGGACATGTTGATATTGTACTACGTTCAGTAATCGCACATAGCTATAAAATTTTACATCCCTGATTTCGTGTATCTTTTGAATCGTGTAACCCTGTAATTACCTTATTTCAAACAGTATTTGCTGGGCAATATATTCACAGCATTCGTATTTGAAAGAAGTCAGGTCTTGTAAGATATTTAATACCTTGTACAAAGTAAAGGAAGTATTGTATTTTCATTCAATTTCAAGGTTAAAATTTCAACTAAAATATCTGATTTAATATTGAACATTTTAAGCATTATACCTGTATACATGTGCAACAAACTTTAACTCTGAAAGTTTGAAGTCTTATTTTGACCATTCCTCAGCTGGATATGACTAGTTTATTTTTGGTTTGGTTTGGTTTGGACAGCTAAGTTCTACTGTTCATCCTGCATCTACTGCTTAAAGCCGCTTCAGAATGGCTACGAGTATTCATGTTACAGTGGGATTCGAACCAAGAACTCCAGTACCGAACATCAGCACCCTAACTAGACGTCATTGGCCGGTAACCTGCTGTAGTGCCTAGGAAAAAGAAAAAAAATAAAGAAGATGCTTTTACAGTCTCTTCCATAAGAGCGTGTCACTCATAACTTTGTCAATAGATAGCGCGCAGATACCAGCTTAATTGCACGTGTTCTTCAAACATTAGAGAAGAATGCTATATGGTTATATTCTTTATTCAATTTGTTTTGCTGTGTTTAAATCAACAATTCCAAAATGAATGCCGCGTGTCCGAGCCGTTTTGAGGTAGTGTTTCTGTGTAACCATCCAAAAGGACCAAAAATGTCTTGTGCAGCTGCAGCAGCTGCACAAGACATAAGAAAGTCGGAGTCGTTCGTCAAGAAGTAAGTAGCACGTTATAAAGTGGTACAAAATGTTGACTACCTATCGAAATCAAATGATAAAGTGATTCTTGCATAATCGATAATAATCGGGACTGGATAACTTATTAGGTAAAATGCATTTCAGTTTAATATGTATACTACACGGTACAAATGTTTTTTAGCTAATTCGTTTGTATTTTCAGAGAAATAGACGACAGGCTCTTATTATGGAACAGACTGTAATTAAACGTCAGAGAGAAAATCCGGGGTGAATTTTTTTCTCTCTGGAAAACATCAAAATAAAACCAATTTTGCGGAATTAAGATGTATACGAACTACTTTTAGAATAGTCTAAAGAATAATTCTTCATGAACTACTCATAAAGCTCATTCAGACTAATTCTTCAACAGCCTTTCTAATTAAATAATATACTCTAAATTAAAACTCCTTTCTCTAACTCATTAATTAACCATTTGACAGTTTCATTTTTTCCAGAATTCGGTCGAAACATATCACATTTTATATTGCATTTTTTTTGTTCATTTTACATTTTTAAGCAAAGATATGTTATTAAAGTTAACATTTCTAATATTTTTAAGCATTTATTACAACTTTTTTCTTTCTATGAAAGCATCATAGAACTGAAGTTTACCTTTAGTCTCATCGATATCCAAGTTAATTTTTGGAATTCCATTGAAAGCTAATCTAGGAAGCGGATCCGAAGGATTATCACAATTAATTTCAAAAAATTATCTTGCTTGACTGATTCCATCTGTACCACTACCAGAGTCACTACTATCCAGGTCATTTAGTAAACTTTCGCTACTATCGTTTACAGATAATTCAGTTTCTGATTCCGAGTCACAGTTCGAATCACAAGAAATTAGCTCCATACGCTCTGAATTATCCATTATTTAAAATTAAAAATATATTATTCAACCCTTACATCAATAAAATTATCAGGTGATTAGTAAAATATAAACAGAAAGTTATACACTGAAAGATAACAATTCGTCTTCTGATACAAAACATGCGATAAAACCTGCAATTTTGAACCAATCAGAGTAGAAAATACAATAAACTGCAAATAATCATTTACTGGATCTGTACAAATAATTTGTTTCTAAAATTTGAAAAAGTACGACCTAAACAGTGCTAGCAAAAATAGAAATCAGATTGCCCTACGCCGTACAGGGTAAATTAGTAAAGGCCTGAAAGCTGTGTCCGTAACGCCGTACGGGCAAATCAGGGAAGGGGTTAATATCGAAATGAACTTTATTTAATTTTCAAGTTCTTATACTGCTAAATGATTGCATTTGATTTATCAGATTGACTAATTTTTTTCATTGAAATTATTGAAATATATTATTTTGCAGTGGAATTGAAAAAAAAATTCCGTGTTTGAAACAAGTAGTCTGCTTACTTAGTTTTTCTTTAATGTGTTGTATTGCAAATCATACAGAAAATTTCTTTGCTGTGGAAATGCTTTTTTCAAACGTGAAAAATGAAAACATTAATTTTTTAAAGTAGACTAATATGATAACGTTTAACAGATTCCCTCGGTATATTTCTCGGAAGATGTATCTAAAATCGCTTAAGTAAGTACTTTGCATCACTTTTAAACATTTACAGAGTCTAACATTATTGTGCTTTTAATTTACATTAGCGAGAAAATCTGGAGATAATTCTTTTTTCTTTTTCCTGGAAAACAGTAGAATAAAAGCGATTATGCGGAATTACGCCGTACCGCTAGTTTTAAAATCCATCGATTTAAGGGAGTTTACTCAAGAGATTATCGCGTTTACATAAGTAAAATTTCCTCTGAATGAAATTCTTTAACGTATTAATATTTCGCTCCGACAGGACAGATTTTAACCAAGCGTGCACATCTCGTAAATTGAGACTCTCTAAATGCACGATATTGTTCAGAAATGTACTGCTTTTGAGTCTAAATTAATCGAGTTTTATTTTGGAAAGCATAGAAAGCGTTTAAATGAAACATTCTAACATTATTTATGTTAATTTATACTGTCCCATGTTTTTAATATTAACGGGACAAGTTTTAGAGTATGAAATTCACCATTTTAACAGCTTATGTTTCGATACATTATATTACGAAGATAATCAAACGTGTACTTCTAGTATATCAAGACTCTTTCAAATGCATTAAATTCCTCTGAAATGTTCAGAAATGTACTGCTTTTGAGTCTAAATTAATCGAGTTATATTTTGGAAAGCATAGAGAGCGTAATAAATGAAAATTCTAACATTATTTATGTTAATTTATACTGTTCCATGTTCTTAATATTAACGGGACAAGTTTTTGTATATGACATTCACCATTCTAACAGCTTATTTTTCGATAAATCATATTACGAAGATAATCAAACGTGTACTTCTAGTATATTAAGAATCTTTAGCATGCATTATATTCCTCTGAAATGTTGTTCAGAAATGTACTGCTTTTGAGTCTAATCGAGTTATATTTTGGAAAGCATAGAGAGTGTTATAAATGAAAACTCTAACACTATTTATGTTAATTTATACTGTCCCATGTTCTTAATATTAACGGGACAAGTTTTTGAATAGGACATTCACCATTCTAACAGCTTATTTTTCGATACATCATATTACGAATATAATCAGACATGTACTTCTAGTATATTAAGACTCTTTAACATGCATTATATTCCTCTGAAATGTTGTTCAGAAATGTACTGCTTTTGAGTCTAAATTAATCGAGTGATATTTTGGAAAGCATACAGAGTGTTATAAATGAAAACTCTAACATTATTTATGTTAATTTATATTGTCCCATGTTCTGAATATTAACGGAACAAGTTTTTGAGTATGAAATTCACCATTCTAACAGCTTATTTTTCGATACATTATATTACTAAGATAATTAAACGTGTACTTCTAGCATATCAAGTCTCTTAAAAATGCATTACCTTCCTCTGAAATGTATTGCTTTTGAGTCTGAATTCAAGGAATTTTGATTTTGAAACGTAATCAAAGCGTTATAAATGTAAGCTAATATAATCTTAATTAATACTCCTTGATCAGATCCATTAATTAATTCCATGAACAGTTTTGAACTTTTAACTTTCCACGAAGCTAAATAATTGAATATGTTTTGTAAGAGAGATTGATCTTTTTCTTTCACATTATTGAAGCATATTTTTTGCAATGGAAATAAAATTTTTTTTTGCATGTTTGAAACAAGTAGACAGTTAACTGAGCTTTTCTATTTGATTTTGTATTGCAAATAATGCAAAACATGTTTTTGGTTTGGTCCTAGATTGTTTTCAAAACAATCATAAGAATAGAAGAAAAATAAATACCTTAATTTCTTAGACTAGACTAATATGATACCTTTGAACGCTCTTTTTTCATTTGTACATTTTTCAGAAGCTAGAAGTAAAATTGCTCATATAAGTACTTTACTTCACTGCTTAACATTTACAGACACTAATATCATTGTAATTTTAATTTACATTATCAAGAAACTGTGGAGCAAATTCTTTTTTTTTCTGTAAAACAATAGAATAAAAGCAGGCATTATATAAAATCAGATTGTACCACTAGTTTAAAAATCAATCTATTTAAGGGAGTTTACACAATAGATTAACACAATAGATTACGTAAGTAAAATTTCGATTAATAAAATTATTTTATGTATTAATATTACGCTAATAAAATTATGTATGTATTATTATGCATGTATTATGTATCTATTAATATTGCATGATAAAGTTCTGTTGTTTCTCATCCACTTTGATTTAAAAAAAACAATCTAAATCAAGTCCAGTATATCCTGTTGCTTAAGGAGAGGAGCCAGCCAAACAGTGAAACAGGTCATAGGTTTTCTGGACTCTATTATAGACGATACTTCGTATAAGGCAAGTTCTTTGTCTGTGCTTTTCTCTCTTTGATTACCGCCAGAGACAAGCATGGGCAACTACCGGCATACCAGTCATGTTCAGGGGGAATCCTCCATTTCGCGTAGGGTTTTTGTTTAATCATTGAGTAGATTTCTGTGCCCTGTAGTTTAGAGCGGGGGTTATCGGTTTGAGGCTTCCATCCTTGGCCATAGAATCAGCTATCTCATTTCCGTGGAAGTTTATATGGGAAGGGATCCATTGTAAGATCACCGACCTCTTCTTTTCTAATTTGGCTAATTTGAAGATTATGTCCTGGCCCAAGTTGTCTAAAATGTGCGGACAGTTCCTTAAGTATTGGATGGAGCTTTTGCTGTCAGTGAGAATCCAAATTTGGGAATTTTCAGTTTCTAATGTGAGGTCCAATGTGTCGTCAACGGTGAGGAGTTCAGAAAGAAAAACTGAAATATGGTCTGTGTTTCTAAAAGAAATACTGAATTCACCTTTACTTGTTTTTAAAAATCTGCCACTTCCTGTTTTCTCAGTCTCCACTTTGTTTCCATCGGTATAGATTCTCAAGGCTTGATAGTGGATATCACCATTAACCTCCAGGGCATGCTAGAGCAAATCTGGATGTTCACAGTGTTATGTAATATTAGTTATTATGTCTTCTTTAAACACAATGTTATCAAACGAACTACTTGGAGTAATTTTCGTAAAAGGAATGCAATGATCGACATTAATAACCATCAATGACCGTAAATCTGTCTCCACATCAAACCAAAACGTGTGTACTGTCATAATTGTTTTAAGATTTGTGTTGGCCAAGCTTAAAAGTTTTGTGCCCCAAAATTGAAATTAATTTTTTTGCTTAACTGAACGAACAATCAGAGGCTGAAAAAAGTAATAAGATTTAATGTAATGACTCTTTAATGTATCCATATTATAATTTACATTAACAAGAAATTCTGGAGTAAATTCTCTTTTCCTGGAAAACACAAGAATAAAAACGATTATGTGGAACCACGTCGTATTGCTAGTTTTAAAATTTATCGATTTAAGGTAGTTTACAGAAGAAATTATCGGGTTTCCATAAGTAAAATTTCAGATGAATAAAATTCTTTAATGTATTAATATCTCTCTTCAAGAGGAAATATTTTAACCACGCTTGCACTTTTGGCATATTGAGACTCTCTAAATGCACGATATTGTTCTGAAATATAAAATGCATATCTTTTATAAATTTATGGAGTTTTTTTCTGTTAAATTTATGGAGTTTTGATTCTTAAAAGTACGTAGATGATTGCGTGTGAATTTAAAGTTGGGATGATCTTTTTCTTTGACATATTTGAAGAATATTTCGCTGTAATGAAAAAAATAATAATTTTTTTATTTGTTTAAATGTACTGATTCGTTCACTTATCTTTTCTATACCATTTTCCCTGCAAATCAGTCCAACATTTCTTTGCTTTGATCCAACTTTTCAAACCATCATAAGGACGAAAGAAAGTGAATATATTAATTTCTTAAAGTAGACTAATATAACAACCTTTCACAGTTTCCCTCAGTGCATTTCTCAGAAATTTAGTTAAAATAGCTTAACTAAGTACTTTACAACACTTTTAAGCATTTACAGACTTAAGTGTTAACATAGAAACTCTGGAACTACATGTTTTCTTTCTTAAAAATACTAGAATAAACGAAGTTATGCAGGGTTACATAGTACCGCTAGTTTAAAAGTACATTGATTTAAGGGAGTTTAAGTAAGAGATTATCGAAGTTATATAAGTAAAATTTCCGCTGAATGAAATTCTTTGATGTTTTGATTTTTCAGTTTGAGAGAAAATGTTTCAACCAAGCATGCATTTGCCAATATATTGAAACTGTCAAAATGCAAGATATTGCTCTGAAGTATAAAATCTATCATTCTTGAGTCTGAATTCCTGGAATTTGAATAGCCTGCAGATCATTCAAAAAGTAAAATTTTAATCCGCTTTATGTTAAATTATACTGTCCTTTGTCATATAAAAGGGAATTCCCACACCAAACGAGTCCCATTTAATCGTAAGATCCTTCAGGCTGTAACGTACTGACTCCAAATGAGCTGGAAAAAGGATAGCTGAGGCCTACATACAGACTAAAGATCTTTATAAGAAACACAAGATGTTGAAATTATGATGAAGAAAAAGATGAAAACGATGTTATCTACAATGAAATGATGATCGTTACAGGAATCTGCTTCCTAATCGTTCGGAGAGAAAAGGGGGGTTGAAGGAAACTCTCAGTCGCTCTCCGAACGCTATCAGCCGATGAGGTCACAGGAGACTCTATCAGTCAAAAAATCCCCCTGGGCCATGAACTCCGGTCTTTTTATATCGCCGTCTGCCCGCAGATTTCTATCTCAGCTGGTCGGATATTTGGTTGATGACTTGGAGGAACTTCTTGCAGAACTCTAGCCGCACAGGTGTAAGCCCGGTTCCAAAGGGAGTTTGCAGTAATCAGGAGCAATATAGATGATCATTAATCGATGTCTCTGGACAAACCGTTGGAGAAGAAGCGAGGAAAATATAGCTGCTTCCCTAACAATGTAGATGATTTCTGTCGTGTGAGACTCTTTCTTCGGGATACCATTGAAACTAACACTGGAATCACTTCGCCAGCATCCTAATGAATTTCTCAGACAGAATGATTGAGATAGTCTTCGATGCTAACAATCCTCTATTCAGCATCCTATTATGCGCGAAACAACGTCCTTTCACTATGTAAAGATGAGCTCAGTTCAAGTGCTCACAAAAGGCGAGTTCAATATTTCTACCTTATGCCTTTTTTCTCTCACGGTAGTAAATAAGTCTGTAATTGGGAAGTTAATGTAAAGAGAATTTGTTACAAGGCATATCCCGGCAGTGGTTGGCAGATTGCAACTACTGGACCGTGCCACTCGACAGACCTCCTACGAAGTACCTGGAGTACGCCTGTAGTATCTTTGAAGAGTGGAATTATTTCGTTATCTATCAAAATTTCACGAAAGGACCCATCAAGAAATAAAATATTCTGTTCGTTTTAGTTTGGAATTTCGATTTTTCTTTAATAAGATTCTATCTTAAAGCATTTAGTTTTGTCATTGAAATTTGCATAATTTTCATAATGACAAAAAATATGCATCAAATAGAATGGAATTTTATTTGGTTCATGTAAGAAATGAATTCGTTAGTCTAATAACCTTTTCTTTTCAAAGATCTACAAATAAAATGTTCTATTCTTTTTAGTGTGAATTTTTGAATTTTCTTTAATAAGATTTTACTTGAAAAAATAAAAAGCATTTAGTTTTGTCTTTTAAATTTGGCTGATTTTCATAATGACATAAAAATTTTACACCAAATAAAAAATATTAAATAAACGTAAGGGAATATTGTATTTCTTGGATAATTATAAAGGATATAATATTAAAAAATAAATTTTTATATGAAATAAAGCTATTTTATAAAAACATAAACTATACACAAAAGGAAAACAGATGCATTCACTTATCCACAAAGACAACTATTGACATTTGTAAACTAGAAATTAATTTAAAATAAATAATTATAATTTATATTTTATAATTATAATTTATAAGAAATCCTTTTTTATTATCTAAATTAAAAGTCTTCAAAATGTATTTTGCTCTTTAAAAATTTGTAATTATTGATTCAAATTTACTTTAATGTATTAAAAGCATCGCTAGTAACTGGCTATTTCAAATTTATTTCCTTTGCCGCAATGAGCAATTGTATGTTTAGTTGTATTTAATTCTAATCTTAATCTATTTTATCTGCTGTAAGAAACTTGTTTTCAAATATGATAAACACAACTGCCTAAATATACTAAGTCACCTCAGGAAAAACAGAGGGAGTGTTGACTTATAATTGTTCCTTTAGTAAGTAAGGAAAGAGGAAGTCCTATTTCTTGTTGATTTTTAAATCAAGTATTTTTCTGTTTTAAAATAAATACAATTAGTGAAGCCCTTAAAATACTAAATTATTTTCTTACTCCATCAAAACTTAAAGAGCTTCAAGTGTGAATTAAGCAAACATTTTCTTAGAGCAGCGGTAAATATTTTCTAAACTGAGAATGAAGCACGATTCTTTTATGTATTGCTTTATGTTAAAAACATTTTCTCAACCTAAGTAAGCGTTAGTTTATACACAGGCTGTTACTTAAATGTTATAAGTAGTTTGTTATTTAAGATAGTAGATAAATATTATTCATAATTAAAAGTGTTCTACAAGAGAAATAATCATGTAATGATTTATGCGAGTGTATAAGGGAAAAATGTAATTTTTGGAAACGCAGAACGTACCTTTTTATCACTCTGTTTAGTGTAAATTTATATTTTAAGCCTGGAATCTCGCTGAGCAGAGTTTGAATAATATTTATGAAGTCTTCTGTATACTTCCATATAAAGATTTGTGATAGTGTATAAGGGAGAAATATAATTTTTGATAATGCAGAACTACTCTAGATCACTTCACTTAGTGCAAATTTATATTTTAAGCGGGGAATCTGGCTGAGCAGGGTTTAAATAATCTTTATGAAGCCTTCTATATACTCAGATGTAAAGATTTGGGAGAGTGTATAAGGGAGAAATATAATTTTTAATAATGCAGAACTACCTCTAGATCACTTTAATTAGTGAAAAATTATATTTTAAGCGTGGAATCTGGCTGAGCAGAGTTTGAATAATCTTTATGAAATTTCCTGTATATACACACAAATAAAATTTTGAGAGTGTGTGTAAGGGAAAAATATAATTTTCAATAATTTATGTACCTCTAGATCACTCTTTTTAGTTTAAAAGTATATTTTAAGCTTGGAATCTGGCTGAACACAGTTTGAATAATATCTATGCGATACTCCTGTATACTCACATATTTGCGTGAGTCATCAAGATTTGTGCGAGTGTATAAAGGAGAAATATAATTTTTATGACGCAGAACATATCTCTAGATCACTCTACTTAGTGTAAATTTATAATATAAGCGTGGAATCTGGCTGAGCAGAGTTTGAATAATCTTTATGAAACTCCCTGTATATAATCACACATAAAGATTTATGAGAGCATGTAAGGGATAAATATAATTTTTTATAACCCAAAACGTACCTCTAGATCACTCTGTTTAGTTTAAAAGTATATTTTAAGCGTGGAATCTGGCTGAGCATAGTTTGAATAATCTTTAGGAGAATCTCGTGTATACTCACAAATTTGTGTGAGTCATTAAGATTTTTGTGAGTTATAAAGAAAAAAATATAATTTTTTAAGACGCAGAACGTACCTCTAGATCACTCTTTTTTCGTATAAATTTATATTTTATGCATGAAATCTGACTGAGCATAGCTGAATAATCTTTATGAAACTGCTTGTACATACATACTCCTGTACATCCTGTCATACATTTTTGTGAGACATCAAGATTTGTGTGAATGTATAAAGAAGAAATATAATTTTTTATCACGCAGAACGTAAATCTAGATCACTCTATTTAGTGTAAATTTAGATTTTAATTGTGGAATCGGGCTGAACAGAGTTTGGAACCTTATAAAAACCCCTGTACACTCATATATAAAGATTTATTTGAATATAAAAGGGAGATATATAATTTTGATAATGTGTACCTCTAGATCACTCTTTTTCATTTAAAGTTTTATTTTAAACGTGAAATCTGGCTGAGCATAGATGAATGATTCTTTAAGAAACCTCCCTACAATCATACATTTGTGTAAGTCATCAAGATTTGTGTCAGCGTATAAAGGGGAAATATAATTTTTTATCACGCAGAACGTACTTCTAGATTACTCTATTTAGTGTAAATTTATATTTTAAGCGTGGAATCTTATTGAGAAACGCTTGAGTAATCGTTATGAAACCCCCTGTATGTGTGTATGAGTGTTTAAGAGAGAAATGGAGCTTTCTACGATGCAGAACCGACCACTAGATGTCTCCAATCAGTGTAAATTTATAATATTTCTCATGAAACCAATAGTACATGGCATACTATGTTTAACATCCAGTTTAATATTAAACTACATCCGCATCTCTGGATAACAGAAAACCTATAAAGCTCAATAGTAATAGCGTGACCGTGTCCATAGTTTATCCTTCGTACGTAATGTAAATAGCGAACAAAATATTGCTTTAGATTCTGGAATAGAATTGCCAGAAGCATGTTCTGTTATTGCATTGGATCAAATATCGCGCATCTGCCTGAACCACATTGGGCTCAGACCTCGAAAATCAATTCCCAGAACTGTTAAAATCCCAGAAAAGTACTGCGGGATGTTTAAATAAACTTGTACACTGAGAACTTCTTAATCGCCATCGAATTGAATTTAATCTTAACTGTAGTACTATTTAACGATGTAAAATTTTAAAATGAATTTTATTTACATACATGACAAACACAGTCGTTATTTATTATTTAGTTTATGATGTTCCTGAAGGAAGATTAATGTAAGATTCCTATGAAGATGGGGAAAGTAACAATAAATGTGAGAAAATACTACAGAATACAAACTCTGTAATATTATAACTGTTACTCCTTTCAGGTCTATGCTATTTCAATTTTATGTCTCTGTCGAATTTTGGGTATTCTTTATATTCAGAACAAGTATAACGTGAAGTCTCTACTTTATATATACATACACACACACACACACACACACACACACACACACACACATATATATATATATATATATATATATATATATATATATATTATATATATATATATATATATATATATATATATGTATATATATATATATATATATATATATATTTATATATATATATATATATATTTATATATATATATATATTTATATATATATATATATATATATATATATATATATATATATATATATATATATATATATATATATATATACATATATACACACACATATATATATATATATATACATATATACACATATATATATATATATATATATATATACATATATATATACATATATATATATATATATATATATATATATATATTATATATATATATATATATATATATATATATATATATAGAGAGAGAGAGAGAGAGAGAGAGAGAGAGAGAGAGAGAGAGAGAGGCGTAACTTGGCAGTTACAACTGGGGGGGCAAAAATTTTCAGTAATGAATATTCGATAATCCTAAAATGGTTATGTTTTAAACCTTTTTTTAACTATTATTTTTATTATTGTTTATTTAGTTATAATGACAAAATTTTAACAAATCTGTAAAATCTATGCAAATTACAAAACATGATGGTTCATTTCGTTTATTCTTCCGGAAAATATTATCACCAAGCTCGCAAATATATCTGTCGCGATTGAAGGGGAGGTCAGATTAAGCGGTAAATACCTGATAAATCAAATAAGTAAAAAAAAATTCAATTAAGTAAAATTGAATTACGCTGGTTTTTTCAATTAAAGCACAAATTGATTGTTACCAAAGATATAGACATAATTTATTTTCTTGAATGCATAGTACTACATATCTATCTCAAATAGTTTGTCTTCTTTCTTTCTCCTCTTCAATCAAACCGAACGATGGCCGATTGGTTAGGGTGGTGGCTTTCGGTACCGGAGTTTGTGGGTTCGAATCCCACACTGGCGTGAATGTTCGTAGCCGTTCGGAATCGGCTTTAAGCTGTAGGTCCCGGTCTTATTAGCCCTCGTGTTGCAAAAAGTAGACCGTAGCACTCCAGACCAAACCAAACCTCTTCAATCAAACACACGCTATCATTAAAATGTAAGTATTATTTTACTTTTCAAATAAGTTTAAATATCAGTGTTTCGTTCACCAACGGAACACTAATATTAAGATTTCAGTATATTCTGAAGTTCTTACATATTATAAAATGTCTAAATTTAAATTTAGTTTTGATAACTGTAATAAATTCAAATTTAAAGTGGATAACCCAGATTTTTTAAAACAAAATAGAAGTATTTGCTAAACATTTTTTTAAAAATCTTTAACAAGTTAGGTCGCTAGGACGAGGGGTATTTTAAATATTAAAAAATATTCGTAAAAAAACTGATTTTTAAACACATCGGATTTTAAATTTAAAAAAATCTGTGATTAATTTACAAATACTTCAATTTATACGTATATAAAGTTTCATAACTCAGAGTTGATATTTAAATATAAATTTTCGTAATATCCACCAATATAATACAATTTTAATGACATTCAACAAGCATAAATTATAAAGATATATATGAAAAAATTAATAGACAAAATTTAAGATATCAATAAAAAATAATAGGTATACAAAAATGTTATATATACCATGAAAATGCTTTCAGTTAAATTAAATTAAAATGCTAAAACTGTAAAAGTATTAACAGCATTTTAGTATTTAAAACATTAAACTCCAAAGAGATATTTTGCACTAAAATTTTATTTTTTATAAACTAGGAAACCAAACTTCATAATGAATTGATATTTTGAAAATTTTTCGTTAATTAAATATTATAATAATTCAGAAACGACTGATTATTTCAACATACTCAAACTTTTTTCACTGAACAAAATCTTTCCTAGCATCAACATTCAAATTTTTATATACATATTTAAATATGTCTCCTTAATATTAATTCAACGATAAGAATTTTGTTAATCGAAATTTATAATACATATTATCCAAAAACTACATACTATTTCAATACATAGATATTTTTTTCTTTCACTTATAAAAATCATTTATAGCACAAAAACTATACAAGTGATGATTACTTATGCGATTTAATGAAATAATACAGATTAAATAATACAAAGAATAGAATCTGAATCAAACAAAATACGTCCCTTTTTGGCATGAAAATTTAAGGAATTTATAATTTTTTTAAAGATTTTCTTATGGGACCTAGTTTAAAATTAAAGATTTCAAGAAAGCAATTTTTAAGGATATCGATGATTGAAGTAGTTTTTAAAAAGTTTTGATGACCTTTTAATTCCTGTTTTTTTTCCAAAATATATAATACTTGTACTTCTATATAGATACACAAACATTAAAGCTAAACATTAAAAACTAAAAATATATATATTAAAAATACTTGCCAGTTCGCTTGATGTTTCCTATTTCAGCGGAAGTCTATATCCTTTAATCAAACATAGCTAGTTGTATCAAGCATATCTAATTTGAAAATCTGAAATTGTCGAAGGCTGGCAATATCTTTTTTTTTAAGCACAACTACTATCACCTAAAAGAATGATGGACTCCCTTGAACTAGTCCTTTTAAGTCTGTCACTTAAAATTTTATTGTATAAATCGTCCGTTAGTCTGATAATGAAGTACAGCTGCAAGAGGAATCCCCCCTACAAGCTAGGGTGGAATATTTGTAAGAATTATTTATGTTTAAGACTTAAATCATGCCTTTACTGTTTAACATGATGTTTATTTAATGAATTAGTAATATGCCTAGTCCAGCCTTGCAAACGATTCCAGGAATAGTAGAGTCTTAGGTTACACAAAACTTATGCCAACCAGATGTGCAATTCCCTCTCCAAGGAGAAAAAGTTCAATTCAAGGGAAGATTTTTTTAGGGGGAAATGGCTTTTTAATCAGTTTTGCTCCTAATGTCTGAATCCCATACGCACCTCATATTGTGTCCATTTATCTTCCTTACCGGACTTCCTGGGCATTTTCAACACCCGTAGTGTTTAAGAGAATACTATCCACAAACATACAGACATTTCTCGAACCATTTAGACCCTTCAATTGTTCATCGGTCAATGTTAAAATGAATGTCAAAGATTACGGAAATTAGCACAGACTGTTTCTTGACCACACTTGGTGGAGAAAGCCTGTAGGCCCGCAAAACATTTCTGAACGAAACGGTCTTTTTCTAAGCAAACTGTTGTCTATAGCCAAGCAGAGAATCCATTTTCTTTCCAAGACACGGTCTTATAGAATTTTAGAATTTCGAGGAAAGATAAGGAAGGACACTTGTCCCCTGGACTACGGATCTGAAATAAGAAATCTGTTAGTTTCTTCTTGATTCCTTTTTTGGTAGCATATATTTATTCTTCAAAAAAGGTCTTGAAAAAATCGAGAAGCATACCGTTATTAGAATACCTATATTTCCTTTAATAAATTAGTAAAACCTTAAACATCGGCAGGGGCAAAACTACAAGTTTAAAATCTTATACTTGCTTTAAAAATATCCCACGAAAGGAGGATTACCGTAATTAGAATAAATCTTAAGCACACTAATAAAAACAGGATAACTTTAACATTCTTTAAAATGTGAAAAATTCAACGTGTGAATAAAACCGAAAACATTTCGAAGAGAAAAACTACAAGTTCGAATACCTATACTTGTTTTAAAAGTGTCTCAGAAAAGGACGATAACCGTAATTACAGTAAGTCTACATCAGACTAATGAAAACAAATTAACTTCAACATTCCTTAAAATGTTGAAATCTGGAGGGGCAAAACTACAAGTTCGAATACCTATACTTGTTTTAAAAGTGTCTCAGAAAAGGACGATAACCGTAATTACAATAAGTCTTCAGCACACTAATGAAAACAAATTAACTTCAACATTCCTTAAAATTTTGAAATCTGGAGGGGCAAAACTACAAGTTCGAATACCTATACTTGTTTTAAAAGTGTCTCAGAAAAGGACGATAACCGTAATTACAATAAGTCTTCACACTACTTAAAACAGATTAACTTCAACATTCCTTAAAATGTTGAAATCTGGAGGGGCAAAACTACAAGTTCGAATACCTATACTTGTTTTAAAAGTGTCTCAAAAAAGGACGATAACTGTAATTACAATAAGTCTTCAGCACATTAATGAAAACAAATTAACTTCAACATTCCGTAAAATGTTGAAATCTGAAGGGGCAAGAGTACAAGTTCGAATACCTATACTTATTTTAAAAGTGTCTCAGAAAAGGACGAGTAATTACAATAAGTCTTCGGCACACTAATGAAACCAAATTAACTTCAACATTCCTTAAAATTTTGAAATCTGGAGGGGCAAAACTACAAGTTCGAATACCTATACTTGTTTTAAAAGTGTCTCAGAAAAGGACGATAACGGTAATTAGAATAAGTCTTCAGCAAACTAATAAAAACAAATTAACTTCAACATTCCTTAAAATGTCGAATCAACAATTTGGTATATGAATAAACCTCTAAAAATCTGGAGGGGCAGAACTACAAGTTCGAATACCTAAACTTGCTTTAAAAATGTCCCCGAAATGGTTGATAACTGTAATTAGAATAAGTCTTCAGCACACTAATAAAAACGGAATAACTTCAACATTTATTAAAATGTGAGAAATTTAGTGTATGAATAAAACCCAAAACATTTGTCGGGGCAAAACTACAAGTGCGAATATTTATACTTGCTTTAAAAATGCCCCATTAAAGGAAGATAACTGTAACTGGAATAAGCCTTAAGAACACTAATAAAAATAAATTAACTTAAACATTCATTAAAATGTCAGATCAACAATTTAAAAATTAATGATTTAATATATGAATATTAAAATATGAATTAATACAGGAATAATTATATGAAAATATATGAATAATATCTGAATAAATAATTTAATATATGAATATTTAATATATGAATTAATAATGTAATATATGAATACAATATTAAAAATCTGGAGGGGCAAAACTATATGTTTGCCCCTCTTCTAAAAATTCTGGGGGGGCAATTGCCCCCCCTTGCCCCCCCAAATTACGCCCATGTATACATATATATATATACATATATATATATATATAGATTATATATATATAATATATATATAATATAAATAATATATATATATTTTATATATATATATATAATTTATATATGTATATATATATATATATATATATGTATATGTATATATGTATATGTATACAAACATCATATCTGTCAGTATGTATATATATATATATATATATATATATATATGTGTGTAATATATGTGTGTGTAATATATATATATATATATATTATAATATTATA
>CM063508.1:60614952-60672452 GCA_032207245.1 Pardosa pseudoannulata
TGCTTCCATATTCCAACAGCTTCATATTGAGATTGAATCTTTTTTATGTGCGTCAACAGATTCTGAAAATAAAATAAAATTATAAATAAAACAAGTCTGCAAAATGGTAAGTTTTGGCTTATTTGAATCTGGTGTCTTAACTCTTTGTGTTATCTCAATATGTCCTGGTATAAGTCATTGGTACGTAATAGTTTGAAACTTTGTAGTTTGGTTGCACAAGATCTAATGGAATCAGGACCTAATGCTTAACCTTTGCACAACGCGATGTTTCTTCCCCTTCTTATATACAAGAACGAGATGTTTAAATCAAGTGATTTCCTCGTTTGGAACAATTTATTTGTATTTGCAACTACTGGCATAAGCAAAGTAAAAATGTATGTTGTTAGAATGGTATGAAATGTAACTCTACGAAAACAAGTCCAGAAGTGTTTGTTATTGATAATGATGGCTCTGATCCGTTCCGTATGGCAACATAATTGTGGAAAGTACGGGAGGGAAGTATGCCTGTACTTTTGAAACTTGCTTGTCTTGGTGATTTTATAAACCACCGAGAGCACAGTTATAAAGAAAGTTTTCAAAGTAAGGTGAAAAATCCGTCCAGTTGTAAAAGTGATTGATAAAGTTGGCTTGCACAAGATCCGTGTGACAACAGAACTGGGACCAATAGGATAAGGCAGTTCTTGGTACATATTTCAACCATTCCCGTAATTTTGAAACTTCCTTGCCTTTATTAATATATCCGCCACAAGGAGTGATGTAATAAAGAGACTTTTGAGAGTAGTGTAAATTGTAATCCAACACAAACACGTCCAGTTATTGTGATGATTAGTAACGATGTCTCTGTTAGTCTCCAGAGAACAAAGAAAATGGGGAAATTGCCTTAGTAGATATATGAGACTTTTTTCTATACAACCATCACTTTCCTTCATACGGTTAAAGCTGTAAATCCAAGAGCATAAATCCTAGAAGTTGTAATTAAATCCACGAACTTCATTGTCAAAGTGCAGCCTCTATTCATTTGGACATTATTCAGCTATTTAGATCACGAAGAAATACGAGAGAGAAATGCAGCCGTTGAGATATGATGTAAGTTTTCAGGAACCAGTAACAAAATTAATAAAGAACCAATAATAAAGTTGAATCCATAAATAAATAAATCAGAAAGCAGCTCTTTGAATGCAATAATCTGTATAGCAATGATCTCGCGTAGCGAATGTCATTCTAAAACTTTTTAAGGCTGGTATAATCAAATATTATGACAAATAACAGAAATGACAATCCGGGAGTTAATTAAATATTTTACAACTTGAAATTTAAAAAAAATGTTCTCTTTCTCAGTTTTACAACATTTTTTAAATGGTTCAAAACTAAGGAGTATTTTTCTGATTCATCAAAGCCGTTTTATAAGTCAATGGATTGATCCAGGTTGACTGCAGAACAGGGAAAAGTATAGAAACGCACCATTTAGTTTTCATTCGCCAAATCTAGCTGATTAGACTAATTGGAAATAGTAACAATGTTTCCAAGTTTTTCAAACTTAGTTCTATGTCAGATTTCATTAGTTGTATTCAATTATGACGTATTTGATAAATGTTCTTGATCACTTTCTTTCAAATTTTTGTTAGTTTTTTTACAGACGACACTATTATGTTGGGGAGATTCTCCATTCTACTTAATCGTATTTCTTTGGCAAAAACTAGTATGGCGGAAAAGAGACCCAAGCTGTTCCCCCTCCTCCAACTTCCGCGACTAATCTTAATACACTTGACTTATACTTGGTTTACACTTGAAACATCTGAAATTATGCTTATGTCGTACATTCAGAGAACACAAGGTTTACTGAACATCCAGATAAAACAAAGGAAATTGGACATTAAAGAATGAATTTATTTTTGACAGAATTGTAAAATAGAGTCAAAATTTCAAGCAATGTTGTACTGAATGTTTCACTCTTTTACAGTGACACAACTAAATAAGGATTATGAGTTGTTGTAGAAAGTACTCCATTACTTAGATGTTTTTATCATTAAGAAATGAGACTCGGTAACTCAGCCGATGAAGGCGTCAATTCATATTCTCGAGGTTATGGATTCGAGGTCCTAATTGGACAAAGGCGGTCCTATACTTTAACGGTAGCTGAAGCAAAATAGGTTCATAGTCGCAATTAACTCAATATTCGAAAGCTTCCCTTGGAAGTGGCAAGAACAATCGGAAACTTTTTTACTATTTCCTTGCATCCAAATTATAAAGACCTAATTTGAGCAAAAAATGTACTTTTATCTTTACGATGCTTTTCTCAATCAAATGTATACCCTTTCGCCTTACTAGAGATGTGAGAATAGGAAATGAGTGTAAAAATAAATTTAACAAAAGTTATTGTTGTACAAGATAAAAAATAAATAAAATTGCTTTCAGTTATACCTAAACCCAATTATAATCTTTACCAATTAGCAGAGATAAAAGAAATACTAAATTGTAGTCAATTTATATCACTGATTTAAGTAAGATAGTCAACCTTCATTTTATAAATAGTGGATATTTATATCACTTTATTTTCAAAATGAATAAGTTTTATATTATTTGTTATTTTAAAAAATCCTCTTTAAACTCTCATTAAACTTTAATACTACTACCGTTATATTTTGTTCATTATAGCAAATTTTCTCGTCGTAAAATATCTCGAAGAAGCTAAATTTCGCCGACTTTACATTTTCTACAGCGCAGTAGCGGCGAATCTGTTTAATGAAAAAAAACAATTTTTAAACCAGCGTTTAATAAAATCTCGAGTCAGCCCAAATTATCAGTCTTTCTTCTAAACATTCATCGACACAAGTGAATATATTGGATGTTACTTTTGGCGATTTTATTCTTTAGCGAGATAGTGAAACTTCATGAATTCAATAAATTCGTAATCTTCTTTTTATTACCTTTAAATATTGGACGCTGATCACACTTTTATCACTTATGCGGTGTAATAACTTTATATCTACCAAAATTTACTTTTTATATCATAAACCAGGTTACATATTAGTTAGAGTAGGGAGGATTTCTAATAAAGATCTTAGCTTTGCAGCAACGTTAGGTTATTTACGAAAATCAGAAATTTGTATTAATAATTTTTTTTGACGAATTGCAAACTTTTGAAAAGCTAAAAATTTTGAAGACATCTTGGCTCCCTAAAATTCTGGGTCCGGGTACTATAGAACTAGTATCCAAGACGGTAGTCTTGTACTAGAGTCTTGGTTTTCGTAGCTAGATTGTAAAGAGTACCTTAGCAGTTTCAAATATTCGTAGCCAATAAGATTAGAGTCTAACTTGCTTTTTTAATGAGGAAAAATACTTGGTAAAAATAGTGATAGTGATAAAAAAAGTGTTTTTTTAAGTTAATAATTCAGTGTATAACATTAAAATGAATAATGTCGAAAGGTTCTCCCCACCCACTTTGGCTTATGCATCCATAAACTTCTTCAGTTGGATGTGGGTGTGGGTCATCTAAGTCTAATTTGCTAAGCCCTTCTCGAATATAGCCTACATACACATAGTCATATGTCATTAGTGAAACCTTCCACTTACAAGTTTAGGAATAATATTATTTTCCCTCTGTTAAAAACAATAAGCTAATAAACAAGCTATGTAAAAGATACTAGTTGTGTTAGTTTTATTTAACTGTAGGGTGACCATTTCTATCTGATTTCCTATATAATTATAGCCTAAGTTATCTGTCGAAGTTATCTATCCTCGAATTTATGAGGCGGTTGGACCTGGAATGGATAAATACATCCATATTGGATTCTTGATGAGTTAAGTTTAGCAAAATTCAAAGTGAATAAAGTTTATCTTCTCCTAAACTATCTATCGTATTCTAAAATAAATTGGTATAAATATGCTTCATATCACAACAAAAAATACTGTCGTCTTTCAAACGTTAGAAATCCACCCCTTCCCTCCGTTTTGACTGTTTAATGCCATTATTTCAAGCCCTATTTTCTCCGTATAAGAGCGGGCGATTAAATTTATCAATTTATCGATAATAAATAAGCAAAAATAATATTTATTTCTAGCATTATGACGTCATTCCTTTAACCATCTCATTTAACGATTTCTTATTTTAAATTATTTAACTATCTGCATTATTTTCATACGTTTTATCACTGATTTTGAACTAAGGTATTACGTAAATATTTTTTTTTATATTTCACTTAAATAATAAATAAGGTACATATGGGATAGTTTTAAATTTAATCATCGATTATTTTTGTTGCAATGAAAATTTTATCAACGGTATGAACAAAAAATTCTCTTCAGAAAGTCTAGGAGTCAATTTCATGGACTAATAAATATCTAGTGTTTAAATTATAAATTTTTGAAAATTAAGAAGTTTGTTCGTTTGTGTGTTTATTTTTAATACACAGCAACATGGTTTGACTAAATTAATTCAACGTAATTCTAAACTTCATTTACAGTATCGGTATGAAGATAAATTATTGAGCTTGTACCAGATAATTCTCAGCCAAAAAACAAACTATTTTTTTGCTTGCCTCTTAGGGTACTTTACAATTCTGGAAAATTAAAAATTTTACTGATACCGTCATATGACGGGCTAAATGCTAGCAAGGTAATAAGAAAATAAAACTTTCTACGTTTAAATAACGAAGTAATTTTCATATTTTTTTTACCTTTTGTTCCTCTCCTGTAATTTACAATAAATTTCTCTAAACATTTTTATTTGTATTTCATAAGAACCATCTAAGACCAGAGAGCTTTGAATAAATATTTGATTTAAATATTTTTAGCTATTCAGATTACTGATTAATTTGTAAGTCCTGCTTATATTAATCGTATATATACAACGGCAGTAATAAAAAACATTCGAATTTTAATGACACATTTATATATAACGTTGTGTTCTTTCCGTTAAAATTAATAAACCAATAAATAATTTAAAATAAACTAATTAAAATTTCGTTTTTTTATCAAGTTGTTGTATGACTACTATACTTCAATTGAATTCTAACAAGAATTTTTTATATTACCTTTTATTCTACTCTTGACTTTGTTACGAAATATTTCAATATACATTCTATTGGAAGCATATAATAATGATCAGAATTTTACAGCAATGTTATGTTTATTTATAAAAACATAAGTTTCAAAATCCAATAAAATTTTATCTCTCTTCGGCGATGTATGTATTTTTTTACATTTTTCATTTATATAAAGAAAACATTTTTCGGTTGAATATTTACGTTTCATACAAAGAATATAGCTACATATTTGAGTGAAATTACCAAGTACAATGAAATGAAACGAAAATTAAAATCCCACCTAGAATATCAAGATACATTTGCATAATTTCTATTCTATTCTGTATAGTTTATTCAAAGAATGAAATATTGGTTAGACTATTGGTTTACGTAACGAGATTGTAAATATTTTCCAAGTAGTCTTAAATATTTGTGACGATTCAGATTAGGGTTTTATTTGTAAGTCCTGCCTAAATGAGTCAGTACATACATTGAGAGTAGCGAAACCCTGCTGTTCTCCAGCTACAAATTTGGGCATAAAGCTAATTTCTCTATGCTACTAATAAACTAATAGAAGCTAACAAATAAGTAATAAACTAATAAACGGGCAAATGAAATATTAGCTAGACTATTGGTTTTCGTAACGAGATTGTAAAGACTTCCCATGTAGTCTTGAATGTTTGTGACGATTCAGATTACGGTTTCATTTGTAAGTCTTGCCTAAATATGTCAGTACATACACTGACCCTACTCTTTCATAGCCACAAATTTAGGGATAGAGCCTGTTTTCTCTATGTTACTAATAAACTAATAGTAGCTAACAAATAAGCAATAAACTAATAAACGGGCAAATGAAATATTAGCTAGACTTTTCGTTTTCGCAACGAGATTTTAAAGAGTGCCCCAGTAGTCATTTATGTTTGTAACGGATGAGAGTAGGGTTTCATTTGTAAGTCTTTCCTAAATGAGTCAGTACATACACTGACAGTAGTGAAACCCTACTCTTTCCCAGCCACAAATTTAGGGATAGAGCTGATTTCTCTATGTTACTAATAAACTAATAGTAGCTAACAAATAAGTAATAAACTAATAAACGGCAAATGAACTATTAGCTAGACTTTTCATTTTCGTAACGAGATTGTAAAGAGTGTTCCTTTAGTCATTTATGTTTGTAACGGATGAGAATAGCTTTTCATTTGTAAGTCCTGCTTAAATGAGTCAGTATATATATTGGCAGCAGTGACACTATTTTTTTCCAGCCACGAATTTAAAGATTGAACTGCTTTATCTGTGTTATTAATCAAACTAATAGTAGCTAAATAATAAGTAATAAACACATAGTAACTAATAAATAAGTAATAAACTAATAAACAGGCGAATGAAATATCATTTAGAATTTTTGTTTTCATAACGAGATTGTAAATAATATCCTTGTAGTCTTGAATGTTTGTAATGATTCTGATTAGGGTTTCATTTATACACCCTGCTTAAATGAGTCATATATATTCTCAGTAGTGAAACCTTGCTGTCACCCATCCATAAATTGAGGTCTAGGACTGCTTTCTCTATGTTAATAATACACTAATATTATCTAACAAATAAGTAGTAAACTAATCAATGGAAAAATAAAATATTAGCTAGACTATTGGCTTTCGAAACGAGATTGCAAAGACTTCCCAAGTAGTCTTGAATGCTTGTGGCGATTCATATTAGGGTTTCATTTGTAAGTCTAAATAAGTCAGAACATACATTGACACAAGTGAAACATTGCTCTTTCCCAGACACAAATTTAGGGATAGAGCTGCTTTCTTTATGATACTAATAAACTAATAGTAGCTAACAAATAAGTAATAAACTAATAAACGGTCAAATGAAATATTATCTAGACTTTTCGCTTTCGTAACGAGATTGTAAAGAGTGCCCCAGTAGTCATTTTTGTTTGTAATGCATGAGAGTAGTGTTTCATTTGTAAGTCCTGCTTAAATGAGTCAGTATAAACATTGGCAGTAGTGAAACTCTGCTTTCACTAAGTTACGAATTTAAGGATAGAACTGCTTTCTCTGTGATATTAATAAAGCTAATAGTAGCTAATTAATAAGTAATAAACACATAGTAACTAATAAATAAGTAATAAACTAATAAACAGCGAACGAAACATCATTTAGACTTTTGGTTTTCATAACGAGATTGTAAATACTATCCTTGTAGTCTTGAATGTTTGCATTATTCAGATTAGGGTTTCATTTATAAGTCCTGCTTAAATGAGTCATTTGTATTCACAGTAGTGAAACCTTGCTGTCACCCACCCACAAATTGAGGGATAGGACTGTTTTGTCTATGTTAATAATGAACTAACATTATATAACAAATAAGTAGTAAACTAATAAATGGGAAAAAATATTAGCTGGTCTATTGGTTTTCGTAACGAGATTGCAAAGACTTGCTGCTAAATAGTCTTGAAAGTTTGTGGGATTCCTATTAGGTTTTCATTTGTAAGTCCTGCCTAAATGAGTCAGTACATAGATTGAGAGTAGCGAAACTCTTCTGTTCTCCAGCCACAAATTTGGGGATAAAGCTAATTTCTCTATGCTACTAATAAACTAATAAAAGCTAACTAATAAGTAATAAACTAATAAACGGGCAAAGGAAATATTAGCTAGACTATTGGTTATTTTAACGAGATTGTAAAGACTTCCAATGTAGTCTTGAATGTTTGTGACGATTCATATTAGGGTTTCATTTGTAAGTCTTGAACAAATGAGTCAGTACATACACTGACAGTAGTGAAACCCTACTCTTTCCCATCCACAAATTTAAGGATAGAGCCGCTTTCTCTATGTTACTAATGAACTAATAGTAGTTAACAAATAAGTAATAAACTAATAAACGGGCAAATGAAATAGTAGCTAGACTATTGGTTCTCGTAACGAGATTGTAAAAATTCATATGTAGTCTTGAATGTTTGTGACGATTCAGGTTAGGGTTTCATTTGTAAGTCGTGCCTAAATGAGTCAGTACGTACACTGACAGTAGTAAAACCCTACTCTTTCCCATCCACAAATTTAGGGATAGAGCTGCTTTCTCTATGTTACTAATAAACTAATAGTAGCTAACAAATAAGTAATAAACTAATAAACGGCAAATGAAATATTAGTTAGACTTTTCGCTTTCGTAACGAGATTGTAAAGAGTGCCCCAGTAGTCAATTTTGTTTGTAATGCATGAGAGTAGTGTTTCATTTGTAAGTCCTGCTTAAATGAGTCAGTATATATATTGGCAGCAGTGAAACTATTTTTTCCCAGCCACGAATTTAAAGATTGAACTGCTTTCTCTGTGTCATTAATAAAACTAATAGTAGCTAATAAGTAATAAACACATAGTAACTAATAAATAAGTAATAAACTAATAAACAGGCGAATGAAATATCATTTAGACTTTTTGTTTTCATAACGAGATTGTAAATACTATCCTTGTAGTCTTGAATGTTTGTAATGATTCAGATTAGGATTTCATTTGTAAGTCCTGCTTAAATGAGTCAGTACATACACTGGCAGTAGTGAAACCCTACTCTTTCCCAGCCACAAATTTAGGGATAGAGCTGTTTTCTCTATGTTACTAATAAACTAATAGTAGCTAACAAATAAGTAATAAACTAATAAACGGCAAAAGAAATATTAGATAGAGTTATCCCCTTGTGTAACGAGATTGTAAAGAGTGCCCCAGTAGTCATTTATGTTTGTAATGCATAAGAGTAGCATTTCATTTGTAAGTCCTGCTAAAATGAGTCATTTGTATTCACAGTAGTGAAACCTTGCTGTCACCCACCCACAAATTGAATTCTAGAACTGCTTTCTCTATGTTAATAATAAAAATTAATATTATTTAACAAATAAGTAGTAAACTAATCAATGGGAAAATAAAATATTAGCTAGACTATTGGTTTTTTGTAACGAAATTCCAAAGACTTCCCAATTAGTCTTGAATGTTTTTTGGCGATTCATATTAGGGTTTCATTTGCAAGTCCCTAAATAAGTCAGAACATACATTGACAGTAGTGAAACCTTGCTGTCACCCACCCACAAATTGAGGGATAGGACTGTTTTGTCTATGTTAATAATAAACTAACATTATCTAAGAAATAAGTAGTAAACTAATAAATGGGAAAATAAAATATTATCTAGACTTTTAGTTTTCGTAACAAGATTGTAAAGAGTGCCCTTGCAGTCTTGAATGTTTGTGACGATTCAGATTAGGGTTTCATTTGTAAGTCCTGCCTAAATAAGTTAGAACACAGAATTGACAGTAGTGAAACTCTGCTCTCTCCCAGCCAAAAATTTAGGGATAGAGCTGCTTTCTTTATGATACTAATAAACTAACATTATCTAAGAAATAAGTAGTAAACTAATAAATGGGAAAATAAAATATTATCTAGACTTTTAGTTTTCGTAACAAGATTGTAAAGAGTGCCCTTGCAGTCTTGAATGTTTGTGACGATTCAGATTAGGGTTTCATTTGTAAGTCTTGCCCAAATGAGTCAGTACATCATTGTCATCATCGAGAGTAGTTAAACCCTGCCCTCACCCAGCCACGAATTTAAGGATATAAATGCTTTCTCTGTGTTACTAGTAAAATTAGTAGTAGCTAATAAATACCTAATAAAAACATAGTAGCTAATAAATAAGTAATAAAATAATAAACAGGCGAATGAAATATCATCTAGACTTTTGGTCGTCATAACGAGATTGTAAAGACTACCCTTGTAGTCTTGAATGGTTGTAATAAGTCAGATTAGGGTTTCATTTGTAAGCCCTGCTTAAATGAGTCATATATATTCACAGTAGTCAAACCTTGCTGTTACCTATCCCCAAATTTAGGAATAGCACTGATTTCTCTACGCTAACAATAAATTAATACTAACTAATAAATATGTAATAAACAGTTTAAAATAATCCAGTTAAATTTGTTTTTTTTTAATCTAATTAAAGAGTGACTATTTCTGCCGATTGTGATGAAGTAATTTCCATTTTGTATTCCTATTTATTTCCTGTCAATTTTAATCAATTTTCTCAGACATCCTAACATTATTTTTACCCGTTATACATTAATCCATATATTACTGTTTATTTAAGTCATGATTTACATTCATGTATAATTATTGCAAACACAAGAAAGCTGTGAAGAAAAGGCCAAAAAGTTCTACTACTAATTTGTTTTAATTTCTGTCTAACATTATTTCGGGAGAAATTTACTTAAGCTATAATCATAATGAACTAAAATCTCTTTCAACATCTCACAAACATTTTATGTCTTCTTTGATGCTAAAGTATAATGGTAAGGCCATTATACTCAAGCCATAAGACATTTTTATTAGTATATTTTTGTAACAGTTATCACGCTTTTACCATAACATTATGCCTTTCTCTACCTTACAGATATAGGCACTTTCAGATGAAGTAAATAGTTGCTGGAGAGTAATGCCATGACTAATACATTGTTTCTGTCACTCGGTGTTAGCCGAAATTTATTTTATTACCCATTATATAACGAATATAACTAATTATGGAAAATTTGCTGAATACTTGTGAAATATATTTTCATAAAGGGGCGAATAATAAAGTTTTTTCCCCAAAGAAAATTTTAAAATCAAAATTAAGCAAAAAACAAAATAAACCTAGTCCTCTGAGTTTTATATGTGTGACTTTTAGCTATTTTTTAATCTATAGAAAAAATTACGTTAAAGGCGTTTCTATACTAAATATAGGATTGATGATGCTATAAAAGCATATTGTGCATAGATTATAAGATATAGATGGCTTGAGACATTAAAACTTTGAAAATTCGCTTGCTAAAGTACATTGAAGTTAAAAGGTATTAGGGGAGACCGGGGCACCTTGGGACACTTTTCAGTTAAACATTTTTATGAATTTTTTTAAAGCTAATTAATAAAATAAGTATGCATGCATATATTGTCATCATATCTGCTT
Source organism: Pardosa pseudoannulata (assembly GCA_032207245.1). Lineage (NCBI taxonomy): Eukaryota > Metazoa > Arthropoda > Arachnida > Araneae > Lycosidae > Pardosa > Pardosa pseudoannulata. Next base: position 60,625,960 of record CM063508.1, read on the forward strand.
CTTATAAACATTAAACCTACTTAATATCTCATTTAGTTAAAGAGTAATAAAAGAAATAAAATACCTTTCCAATGTCCCAACCTGTCCCACTGTATAGTGTAGGTTGGGACACTAAACAACTAATACAAATACTGTTCAAATTATTTTTATTAACTGTTATAAAAGAGAAATAGCTGAAAATTGTTCAAGTTAATACATTTTTTTAACAAATCTTATATTTGCAGCTGATTCAAGCATATTAGCATTTACAGCAGAATACTTTCTGTTTGTTTTTCTTGTTCTCACCATTTTTTCTAAAAAAAAAGATTAATAAATTAATATTTTGACATGTTAAATCAATTAAAAATTAGACACCAAAATATTAATTATTTTGCTTGAATTGATATTTGTTTACACCTTTTAAAATGTCCTAAGGTGCCCTATCTATGTGTGTTCCAACCTGCCCCATTTTACATACTATCTTTTTGTAACTACTATACAGTTAGGCTTAACAATACAATTTATTTATTAGCATATAAATAATAATAACTGAATTTTCTTTCATAACAATACACTTTTTTTAAATATTTTAATTTTTTTCAAAAAAATTACTTTTTAAAATGCACATTGATGTAATTTTGGGTTATTCAAAACAAAGAAAATGAAATTGTTCCTTACCTATAAGCACTATTTTCATCAAAATTCTTTGAGAAGTGAAGAGGAAGGCCATCTATCAATACACATGAAAACTAATTCCTGGTTGCAAATTAAAGCCTGAAAATTAAGGTGTCCCAAGGTGGGCTATGTCCCAATCTCACTCCCCTAATCTCAAAATTTGGCTAATTAAAATTATACCATTTAGTCGTATCTCAACATGTTCACAGTAACCCTCGTATTTTCAATAATGAATCACTCTTTTTATATTTAATTTTATTGTTAGTTTAGACGGAATATTAATATCACTAATGTAATAGGTTCTTCTTTTCAAGTATTTTAATTCGTAAATATTAAAGTAAAAGTTTTCTATGAAATGGATAACATTTTAAACTTCAGAAAGAGTGGTTACTTTTCGAAATTTAACCAATGATTAAAATCAATGGATATATATATATACCCCTAGCAGATACTCAGCATCATAGATGATTGCACCCTTCCTTTTTTCAGGGTTTTGTCCCTGAAAGAAAAAAAATTTTTAATGCCTTTATTACATTGAATGAAAGAAATATTTAAATTCCATAAGTAACTGAAATATCAATTTTAGAATTCATATCGGAAACTATTCTCAAACTGTACCAAATCATTAAAAATGATCATTGGGCCAGGTTACAAACTCAGATGGGTATGCATTTTAAATAGGTATTTTTATTCAATGAAAAAAAAATGCTTTTATTAGGAAGTGATAGTTTTACGTACTGGTATTATACACATAGTTCTGATGCTTGGAAGGATATAAATTATTTAAAATAAATTAAAGTTTGTTTTAATGTGTTAAATGAAATTCTTTCTCCTGAGACAATTTTTAATCAAATCGTACAGCGAACTTTGTAGTTTTCTTTTAAGTTATCAAAATATTTGCCAGAATATTTCACAGGTGCATACACTAAGGCGTTTACTTTGTCTGAAGAACTACGGTGGAGCATTCGACAAAGGTATCCATCTCATAACTAAAGGACCGAAAGATGGCCGAATGGTTAGGGTGCTGGCCTTCGGAACCGGAGTTCGTGGGTTCGAATCCCACTATAGCATGGATGTTCGTAGCCGTTCGGAATCGGCTTTAAGCAGTAGGTCCTGGTCTCTGCAAAAATTAGACCGTAGAGCTCCAAAACCAAATCAAACCATAACTAAAGGGTTTTGAGTTGAAGGCTCCAGTGGGAAAAAATCCACCCTGTTTATTGATGACAGTTGGATCACCTAAAATAGTTTCGGGTTTGCAATATCCTCCTCCAAGTTTCAAATAAATTCTCTGGAGGTAGCAGGTTAAGCTTGGAGGGGGGGGGTCTGCTTCGTCCATGCTTCTAAATTATTATGACCCACATTGTAAGTGTTGCCATAGGAAGTAGAATTAGCCACTTCCAAAATGAAATGGACAGTATATAGCTGTGGATTAGAAGAAGCGAAAGCATCAGAAAGGCGTACTTCTGCATTGGAGCAAAATGAATAATTAATTGTGTCTAAAAGATAAAAAAAAATATGCATTGTTGCGCTACTTGGTCAAACCAAGCACGATTGAGCCGGGGGCTACTCGATTTAAGACAAAGGAGACCGCCTTTCGTTTTTAACGAGCTATTTATTGAGAATTTCGATTTTTACGGGTAAAAAAATTAGGAAAACTGAAAAAGTTATTTCAATTTCATAGTGACGAATTAGACACAAAAGAATGTGTAGGTTAGATTGGTCAATTACACGGTTATATTGCTGATAAATATTTTATTGAATTTATTCGTATATAGAATATATATAATATATATATATATATATATATTATATATATGTATATATATGTATATATATATGTATATATATATATATATATATATATATATATATATATATATATATATATATATATATATATATATATATATATATATATATATATATATATATATATATATATATATATATATATATATATATATATATATATATATATATATATATGTGTGTGTGTGTGTGTGTGTGTGTACAAACTTTTGCAGTCACATTATCAGACAGATTTTTTCCAGTTCAGCAGGCGATATAGACACCTAACACCATAACAAGGCTGAGAATCTGTTACTCATTTAGCATCACTCGGATAGCACGTGTAGCCAAAGTTATGCTACGGCAGCGAGTAACATTACCTTCGTTCGTTCCTAGTAATTTAGTAGCAAGGACCAAGCAGAAGACCCTGAAGATTGGCCTGTGACCCCCAGAGGTATTTATTGAGATCATAGACGACTCTCTGACCACGAAACTGTTTTACGTGACCCTGTCACCTTTGACGAACACCGAGTATCTTACGCCGGCTCGGCACCGAACCCGCAATCCCCCAGCTACGAGATCGTTACATTTGCAGACTGAGCTACCGTGGCTCAATATGCATTCTTATTCAATCAATTAATTTATGGAAGGGGGTTGATACTCAAAATTCCGCCTTTGTGTACACTACTAAATTTTAATGTAATAGAGTTCTCTAACTAAAAATTAAAATATTAAAATGTTCTTTCATGGTGCCAAATAGTTTTAAGATTTATAAAATTATTTTATAAGAACAGAATACATTATTCTGCAATATTTCGAAATAATATAAAGAAATTTGAATAAAACACTAATAAATGTGCAAAAATTCAATTCGAAACTCAAATAATGGAAGTCCAAAGAAATCAAAATTAATACCACCGATAAAATACAAATTCACGATGGTTTCGCTTTATCGACAGCAGTGACGCTATAATTAAATGGGACACCATTTTCCGGAAGATGTTTGATCTTTAAGATAAACATACCTTGCCACTCGACAATACTTCAGAAACAATGTGGTAAAAAGAATGTCGAGAATAGAAGATTTAGGATTCTATCTGGTTTGCTCACACCGGCTCATTTTGAAAGGGCTTGCTATACTTAAAGAATTCTTCAAAAAGTGGTAAGTCATTCACTTTTATTATTTCACTGAAAATGACTGTTTCTTCAAATAAAATTACAAGAAATATGAATTTGTAAGAAATACATTGTGTAATGGTATATTTGGCGTTTTTTTAAATGCGAGGAAAATTTACGGGCTATATTATTGATATAACATTTTAAAAGTGTTATATATATATATATATATATATATATATATATATATATATATATATATATATATATATATATATATATATATATATATATATATATATATATATATATATATATATATATATATATATATATATATATATATATATATATATATATATATGAGCCGTTTTTTTTAAAGTGGCGTAAGTATATTTTATTTTATATGGAGATATATAAGTTTTTGCACTTGAAATGTTTGAAAAATATGGATATATGTTATTACACTAGTTATATATTTTTATTTAAAACTTATTTTTATAAAAAGTTTATAGTAAATTGCATTCACTTTTATCATTAAATATTTTTTTACAAAATGGACTTACATCCCTTTCAGAGAAAACGGCTCATATATATACACATACACGTATGTATGTATGTATGTATGTATGTATGTAAATATATATATATATATATATATATATATATATATATATACATATATATATATATATACATATATATACACATATATATATGTATATATACATATATATACATATATACATGTATATATACATACATATATATACATATATATATATATATATATATATATATATATATATATATACATATATACACACACATATATATATATATATATATATATATATATATATATATATATATATATATATATATATATATATATATATATATATATATATATATATATATATATATATATATATATATATATATATATATATATATATATATACAATGCATAGAAATAATTGCTGTTAAAGTTTATCAGTATTATCCCAATGCACACTATTTTTTTTTCTTAACTTTACCAATCACCCATATTAAATCAAGGAAGTGATTTATTGAAACCTATTCTATTCACCATTCTTAAAATGTAAGTTTGAATTAATAACTGCTACGTGTCGCTTCAAATTAGATTTGTTCTAAATCAAACATCACTTCTCTGGGGAAAAACCGAGAGCCTTCGTGAATTTGTGCCATCATAATTTTACAGACACAGTGAAATGACTGTCTTAAGCTCTCTCCCATGAAAAGATATGTCCCGTGATTAGATGAGGACGATAATAACATAGCAACACAGATACACGGTGACTGTTGTGATTTGTTAGACGCGGATGGTATGTATTTGTTTAGGTGATAAAGAATTAAGTTCGTTTGATCAAAGTGTTCTATGTAAACGATGCATTAACATGAATCGTGTAGAAAAAAATCAGACGTCATTAATTAGAATATCATTTCTCTAGAAAGTGGAAAGTTTTTCATGTAAAAGAGTACTCAAATCAACAATTCTTTTGTAGGAATTCATTCATTTAAATTTTCTTAGTTAAAATATCGGTTCACTACAAAGGAGATAATTTATAAGAAAGCGTCCTTATACCAGCAATTCTTTTGAAGGAATTATCCTAAAAAATGTAATTCATTTTGTTTGGATTTCCAAGCTGGATGCATCTTTTATCAACTTCATATTATCCAGATTCAACCTGATTTCTATTTTTTTTCACATTTATTTTCAGAGGTGCATATTCTTTGTGTAAGTTTCGTTTGGTTTATAGCGATACGGTCTACTTTTTTGCAACACGAGGGCTAATGAGACCGGGACCTACTGTTTAAAGCCGATTCCGAACGGCTACTAATACCCATGCCAGAGTGGGATTTGAACCTACAAACTCCGGTACCGAAGATCAGCGCCGTAACCTATCGGTCAGTATTCGTCACACCCGAGTATAAGGTATAATTGTAATAATAATAATATTAAAAATAATAATGTATCTTAAATACGTAATTATTCCATGCATTATACGTGTATATGAACAATCGGTTTAACAATGTTCTATGAACTTAGAAAAGAACGTTTTGTGTCATGTCTTACAAAAAGACATTTTTAATTCTTCCAAACATTTATTTTTTCAAGCACTTTTATGCCTTCTTTTGAAATTCTAACTCTATTATAAAAGCACTACGGGAAATTCCATTTTCCCTCCCTTTCGACAAATCCAATTTTTCAAAAATATTTTTGTCGGCTTCGATTTCTCAGCTCTTTTCTAAAGTCTTCCCTCAACTTCACCCAATCTTAAGTCATTTTTTGGCTCTTTATAATAAATTACTTTCATTGTGTAATCTTAATTTGGCTAAGTCTGGCCGCCACACCGGACATGTATATTTATAAGTACTATATAACATAATTGTCAGTGTTCGCCACAGCGGACATTAATTATCTTAAAAATCGAAAATGATATATTTTTTTGTTTATTTTACAGAGATTCTAATGTCTATACAGGTATAGGAAAATAACAAATTAAAAAATATTAGGTTGGGGTAAAAGAAATCCATTATTTTTTAGGTAGATGGCTGCAGTGATCGATATCTCGTAAAGCATCTATCAAATAATTTCAAATTTATGCTCGTTGTCAAGGTGATATGTAACACTAAAATTTTTTTTACTGTTTTTTGTTTGGTCCATTCAGTTGTGAGTTACAGGGTGTTAAAAATGGAAGTCAACAAAGAGAAAATTTGGTACATTTTACAGTTTTTCCTTGATAAAGGCGAAAATGCAAGACAGGCGGCGAAAATTGAGAATGGTGTTTATGATGGTGATACTGTAACAGATAATTACATGCAATTTTTTATTGGGGAGAAACTTTGTAAAACATCAATGCATAACTGATGGTTGTTTACTTTAGCTATATCAAGTGGATTCTTTCCACTATTATTTTTAGCATTTACAATAGCTCCTTTATCTAGTAGCTTTCTGACAGCTTCTACATAACATCTAATTGCTGCAATATGAAGTGGTGTCTGTCCCTCCGTATTTGCAACATTCACACTTTCACCTTTTTCCAGCAAGAACTGAATATATTCTAAATTGTTGCAATATACTGGATAATAAAGTGGAGTTTCGCCGAATTCATTTTTAACATTCACATCGCTGCCTTTACTTAGTAACATTTCAATTATATTTATATGATTAGGAAAATTGCATGCACAGTGAAGTATGGTATCACCGTTTTTATACCTTGCATTTAGATCCATTTCAGTCCCATTCTCCAAAAACAATTTCACAACGTCCCAATAATCTAACTGTATTGCAGAAGGTAAAGCCTTATCTTTATCTTTAGCATTCAAATCAGTGCCTTTCTCGAAGAAATATTTAATAATATCCAAGTAACCTAATTTTATTAAGTAAAAAACAGGGGTTATTCCAAATTCGTCTTTAACATTATTCAGAACAGGTGAATTTTCAGCAAGCACTTTAATTAATCTATAATCCTTTAATCGCATTGCTTTACAGAGCGGGGTACTTCCAGTGTCATTTCTAATATTCACATCGGTTTTTCTTTCTAGTAGTAACTTAATCATTTTAAGATGGTTATTATACATTTTGTCATACTTAAACTGAAAATATCTTAGAATATAACAAAGAGAGGTTTGATTATGTGAATTTATAGCCTGCATGTCAGCACCATTGTTTAAAAGAAATTGTAAAAAAACTCTAATCTACCCAATTTCAATGCATAATGAAGCGGAGTTCTCCCTCTGTCATCTTTAGTATGTATATCAGCATTATTGTTTATTAATAGTTTTAGAATTTCAATTATATTATTCGAGATGAGAGCATTGCAGAGTGGGGTTTCACCAAACTTATTTTTAGCGTTTACATTAGCCCCTTTGCCTATTAAAAAATTTACTCCATCAAAATAACCTATTTGGACTGCATTATGAAGTGGAGTGACACGATATCTGTTTTCGGCATTTATATCAGCACCATTTCTGAATAAGAATTCAAGAGCTGCTAAATTTTTCAACATAACTCATAATGAACAGCAGTACGCTCATCTTTATCACATATAGCATTACTGCCATGACTTAATAAAAATTCCATAGTAGCTAAATCTCCCGATTGAACTGCATAATAAAGAGGAGAATTCTCAACATAACATGTAGAATTTACATCACTACCATTGCTTAACAAAAGTTCTATAGTGGCTAAATTACCTGATTTTACAGCATAATAAAGAGCAGTTTTCAGTGGAGATTTTAGATTCACGTTAGCACCTTTACTTACCAATAATTTTGCTACATCTATTTTGCATGACTTCACTGCTAGACATAAAGCGGTAATTCCATTACTATTTTTTATATCCACATTAGCTCCTTTATTCAATAATTGTTGAATGATTGATAAATCACCTAAATTTACTGCAAGATGTAAAGCAGAATTTTTATAGTTATATGCACTAAGCTTATTTATATCAACATTTATAAGGCAATTGAGTAGTTTTTTCACCATTGAGAGGTTATTCTTCAATACTGCCAAATGCAGTGCAGTATATCCATCATCATTGAATTAATTTACTGGAATATCAGTCATTGACCTCTACAGCGTTTATGTAGTTTTCACTAACCAATGTATTCGGCTTAGAATTATCTAGCACAAACTGGTGGAGTAAATTATTTCCATTGCAATAGGATACTTTAAAAGCTAGAGTTCTTAGCATTTCAGGATGAGGTAGGTCATTGCTCAAATTGCACTCCATACCACACTTACACAAACATTAACACAGCCAACTTGTATATTTCCGTACAAAAAAGTTTCACTCTATTTTCGATTGAGAAACCAATAGAATACTTTGGCTTACTGAATCGCTTTATTGGCTTCTTGGCGTTGTTTTAAATATCATTTAGTAAGGTATCCGTCTACGTTAAAAAGGTCATTTTTTTTATAAAACTCCTATTTTTTTATTTCTCCATTGAAACATTTCAACTTTTAGGCCTCTAAATATGTTTTTGTTTTGTCTTTATGGTATTTTAAAGAAAAGTTACAGCTGTTTAAACAGTTGTCAAAACAAAACGGAAGTAGCGACTTCGGAACCGGAAGTTGTGAATTTAAAGCCTTTTAAAGAGCATTTTTTGGACAAAACTTTTTAAAATTTCAGGAAGATTAGTTTAAACATTTTTATAGTATTTTTAATAATTAGCAACTTGGCAATTAGAAAGTTTTGAAGCAAGAAAGTCAAATGCGTTTTTCTCAGAACGGTATTTTTAATAAAATGTTGAAACTTGAAATGTGATTTCTCAAACAGTTCTTAAAATATTTTGTTGAAAATTATTTACTGATATTATATAATTATTTGTTGATAGTATTTACTAGTGAATGACCTAAAAGCTTTAAATTTAGATAATTTTAAATGATGTTACACTCATAGATACATATAAAGGTAATGAAAATTCGTTAAAAATTCAATGTGTATGATTTTAAAGGACCAAAATCTTTTACTAAATATAAATTAAACAAAGATTTTAGATGATTCACTAGTCCAGTGTATAAGAAATGTGTTGTATCAAAAAATATTGAAATAATTTAATTTATTAAAAAATTAGACCTTTTGAAAAAACCCGATTTTTTTACTAAATTTTCTTCATTTATTAGAAATTTTATAAAAACTTCTGCAGGAATAAATTTTTTAAGTGCAATTCTCTATGATAATATAAAAAATAAATATAAAAATGTAAAAACATGAACTAGTTTCTACGTTTAAAGAAAAAAGTTCTCCTAACGTAGACGTATACCTTAAAACTATTCGGGGGGGAGCTATTTTGTGCTAAACAGACAATAACTATGATTATAGCAACATATAATAAACGAAAAAATAAATTTATATAGTAACAATGTGCATTATTTTTACAAAAAGTTCAATAAAACTATCGTAGTGCAATTAATGATGAATAGCTCTAAAGATAAGGATAAATGTCTACCTTAACACATTGCGTGCGGGTACATTTCGCCATGTAATTGACCTGAAGCGGGCGTTTTGAGCGAAATTTAGTTATTCAGTTAAATCTCAATAGATCGAAAATTATTTAATTTTTTTAACCAACTTTTCGTATTTTAGATTGAAATATATAAACAAATATATAAATAGAAATATATAAATAACAACCATAAGATTTTTGTAAACAAAAATATATTTTTCAGTGGATACATTTATAATAGTATCGTAAATATGAAAAATCAAATAGAAATAATAGTATATATTTTTTAATTTTTTCCCGTTCTGTGGTTCCGCATCAACTGATGTAAAAACTAGTTTTTATTTGTCTAATTTTTTCCAGAATCTATGTAGTAGAGAAGAATTTCGTTTTCCTATATATACCGTTATTTTTGTACCCACAAGCTAAGAACGCTTTCCTACTTACCGACACGATAACGATAAATCTTACACGACTGTCCTTCTCCGACTTCGGCGCACATAAGATGCACTAAGAAGAGCTACTTGTTTTCTCACCAACCGATTCAATGACGATTTTGTCGTTTACGAACGGCCTATATCGTTTATCGGGCAGTTTTGTCGTTCCACAGGCGCTATTCCTTTTGAAACACCCGACATTTTGAGAGCTATCGCTACTCACGTTGTTTGCTTTGGATTAATAAATTATATTTTTTTAATACAGTGTTACATGACTTTATTATTGAATTCCTTATTAATATAATTAAATATTATACTTACTTGTACTTAGATTTCTTACGCATTAAATTGACACATTCTGCATTCAGATTTTAATGTTATGTTATTATCACTTGCTTGATCATAAAATGCAATTTTATCGTAGATTTGCTGCCATTAATGTTTGAATTTCACATCTGTTATATTAAGTTCTCATCTGCAATAATTAATAAATTCATACATCGCATACTGTTGCTTTTGAAAGCAAATTACTGAGTGTATCAAATTTTGATTTAAGATTGTTTAATGAATTTAAAGAGGTAAATTTACTAAAGAAAAAAAATGATCTGGTAAATGTGCTAATAGTTCAAATTAAGTAGATTTAAAAAGGGAAATGGAAAGGAAAAACTAATTACATAAAATTAGAAAAGAGCAATTAAAATTGAAAGCATTTTTATTCGTATTTTTTAATATATGATTGTTTTAAACAAAAATCGTTTTGATGAGATGCCAGAATTTTAGAAGATTTTAGAGAGTTACAGAAAAAAAATAAGAGTTTTAGAATGAAATAGTAAAAAAAAACCATCGGGAATCGAACCCGAGGTGGAAAAATGCTAGCGCAACGCGTTAACACTATGGCAAAACGACTCACACGTTGAGTTTTAAATTGACCCTTTAATAAAAAAAGAGGCGGAGCCAAAGCTTCACTACCATATCAGCGGTGTAAAGAATATAAGAAATTGATGCCTAGTATCCAATGTTTTTTAAATGTGTGCAATGAAATAGCGTTAAATAATTGTTGTAGTAAATCTATAAAAGCTACTGTTGCAGTCATTATAAAACTTGTGCGAGCATACCGCCATCTTTAACACTCTAAGCGGTTCGCACGTACAATTCCGCCGGTTGTGACGTACAATTTTCGACCTCCAAAAACGTTTCGAAAATGGATGAATTGTACATTTCTGCCATTGCTTTCTCCCATGGATTTTTGAGGTAGGAAGGTCAGGTCGATTATTTAAGAACTGCACCCCTCTTTGACTGAAATTTATTGAGGGATGCACCCCTACTTCCTGAGGTACAAAGTCGCTGATAGCTTCTCATGGCTTTGTAAATCTATATTTCGAAGAATTTCGTTTGCGGTAACAGATGTATATCTAATTGCACCACTTAAATATCTTGGATGACTTTCGTAAAAATATATAAATAATTCTTTTAAAAAAATTTTTTATTCGTACTTTTAGAATCCATTATTTCTTATTGGATGATCTTCGAAACTTGACGAGCTTTATGTGTATTTAAAATTAACAATATATAATGTCTATTTATATATCTATAACCGGAAGTAAAGGGACAATAACGAGGGTGGGTTCCCGTATCCAATCTAGTCGACAAAGGGTGAAGTAAAAAATCATAGAACACTTTGGTCACTGACACAATAAAACGTATTTTTTGGAGAATTTTTTTCCTCGGTGTGTTCCACTCGGAGGGTTAAATGAAACGATATAGGTAGAGTAGAAAAACTGGCTTTCTAGACGACACGATACCGTTTTGTCGTTGCATTATTTGCCGGCCGATACAGACGTTATCTTCTCGGTAAGTGGGAAAGCGCTCGAACCCGTACTAGTACGTGACCAACACTCAAGTATCAATCGCCAGAAAACGTACCGTGCTCACGTATAAATCGTCAGAAAATGTACTACTACATATCCCGGATATAATCTGTTAGTATTTCACTTCCCAATTTTAACCACTGATACATAAGTTTATTGAGATTAACATATTACTTTTCAAGCAATTGGATTAAAACAAAATTATTAGACCACGGTTGCCTTAAATTCCTTATTTTCGTACTATACTCTCTTTCTTATCAACGCAGTTCAAATTTAAGTCTCTAAGTAATAAATGATATTTTACCTACTTGTTTAAACTATATACATTTAGTTTACTTACTGTACCTACTGCAATCACCTACGAAGTGCCTTTAAGACACACTCCACCAACTACCTGTACCCTGTATAAAAACTTATTCCAAAGAAGCTGTTTCCTTTTAAAGTAACCTCTCCAATACTTTTCCCGGCTCAGCAGTTTTATGATCTTACTCACAAAGAATTCTTCACAAAAGGACACTCGCATTTTCAATTTAAAATATCTTCCTAGGCATATGTTTATATGTTGATGCTTTCAACTCTTTCTTTTCTACAGTTACTACCTAGGTATTTGCAGATTATTTCTACATTAAAATATTCTTAGGGTAGTTGAAAGTTTTTCAGGAGTTGAATTATTAAATTTACAGCATTCGAATAATCTAATTTTTTAATTGCAAAACGACTTTTTGTTTCCATTTATTTCTAATTTAAGGGAACGATTGACCGCAAATTTGAATCTAACTGCATTTTTAATAGAAACATATATAATAGTTTACATAAATTTAAAAGACACTAAAATCTTCGATTTGTGATTTTAAATTAAGAAGTTAAAACATATGTTTACATAATTTAAATTGCTTGACAAGATTAATTTAAAACGTCTCTAGAGATTTTTTTACCTACTTATTCGCTAAATTTATTCATTTACTAGATGACCCGACAGACGTTGTCCTGTTTAAATCCAAAAATTGTAAAATATTTTTAAATTATATTATAAACTAGCAAGTTTGCCCGTGCTTCGCTACGGTGAACTTAATATATTACTTTTAAACAAAGATTTATTTTTCGTGAATAACTCTCTAAATTCGTCACAGTTCAGTTCGAGTCATTGGCATGTTTATATATTTCTATCATAAGCGTATTATAACATTATTCAGTTTTTATAATCGAATTTGTCTTATATTAAATTTTCTCAAACTTTTTTTATTGTAAAATATAAGCTTAACCCTAAATTGCATTACTGTATTACTACTATACGTTGATTAGCAAAGTTAACAGATCTTGCCATATTACGTGATAGAATAGGAAGCACAGGTTTTGACAGCAACAGTGCTAATTTTGTTGGTAGTAATAAATGTTTTCCAAAATTAAGGAAATTTATGACAAACCTCATAGTTTTGTATGAAACAGAAACACACATTCATATCGACAACCATATGAATATGAAGATAACTATATAAAATGATAGGTTTTATTTGGCCATGAGAGTCACTGAAATTTGTACTTTTTGTACTTAGAATATTGTTGATATGCATTTCATTGTAACATAAAAATGAACCAAGAATTAAATTTAAAATTAGTTCTCATATAAAAATGCTATAATTTGCGTCACATAGAAATGAAAGTGAATCACTTTATATCTCAAATTTCCGTTCAAATCGAATAGATACTAAGCAGACGATTTTAAATAATATAAAATAAGAAATGAATAAATGAAATATTTAAATGAATGACGTCATAATGAAAGAAAAATATCATTTTCGCCTATTTATTATGTGATGAATTGAACATTTTAATCTCCTGCTTTTAACCGTGGAAAACTGCGTTTAAAACAATTACTTGCGATGACGTCACATTGCTAGAAACATTGCTTCTTTCCCTTAGATATGATGCGATAAATTAAAAACTTAATCGTTTGCGTTTAACCGGGGAAAATAATGCTTGGAATAATGACATGAAATGCTCGAAAAAGGGGGAAGGAATGAATTTCGAACGTTGAAAATTTACAAAAACCTTCCCAGGGATATACCTAAACATTTCCCAAATTTTCATGGCGATTGGATGCATAGTTTTTGAGTCTATTGAGTACAGACAGACAGACAGACACCCACACACAAATTCATTTATATATATATAGATTTAAGGGAACGATTGACCGCAAATTTGAATCGAACTGCATTTTTAATAGAAACATATATAATAGTTTACATAAATTTAAAAGACACTAAAATCTTCGATTTGTGCTTTTAAATTAAGAAGTTACAACATATGTTTATATAATTTAAATTGCTTGACAAGATTAATTTAAAACGTCTCTAGAGATTTTTTTACCTACTTATTTGCTAAATTTATTCATTTACTAGATGACTCGACAGACGTTGTCCTGTTTAAATCCAAAAATTGTAAAATATTTTTAAATTATATTATAAATTGGACTGTTTCGATAGAAAAGTAGGAAAATAATTATTTTAAAAATATTCATGCTACCAATCGTACAATCATTACAAACGTAATTAGATAAAGTTGAAATTCCCATACCGCCTGTACGGGTATTCGAAATTGGGACTTCTCGCCCTGAAGTCCGTTGCGCTGATCACTGCGCCACAGAAACGTTGGCATTGAATTGCTTAAAGCTGCATTATAATAATCTCAATAAGAGATCAACTCTGGATTTTTAATAAAACATTTTCTATCGGATCAAATTGTGAATTTAAATCATTTTCGAATTGTACCGAGGTATTTTCCCACGGTGATCTGCACGTGCATGCACAGCTGTGGGAGGATTTTCCTAGAGGAATTTAGGACTCCAATTGTTCACGTCAAGTTTAGGGGCCCATGCAGAGAAGGTATAGATCACTGAATGGCAGCGTAACGGTCAAGATAGCACAGAGCTGTAACCGTGAGTTATGGGAGCAGGGGCTAAAAAGTAATGTCAGCTTGCACAAAAAGGGCTGCTTTAATGAGCCCACCTGCACTCCCGAAGGGCATGAAATGTGGGAAAATTTGCCGAAGACAAAAAGGATTGGATAGGAAGAAAAAAGGGGCATTGGGACCGAGGTGAGGAGTTTGCAAACGAAGTTAAGGAGAGGAGTTGAAGTCGGGATTCGAAAGAAGTGGGACAAGAATCCACCAGCATTGACTCGTTCCGTGCGCCCGAACACCCGGACCGACTCACCGCATGAGAAAAGCCTCTACCTGACCCTCTGCACCAACTGAAGACTGACGTAGGGTGAAAAGCCCCTGCCTGCTCCCCTGTGACTTTAATGGAGGTAATTTATAAAATAATATTTACAGTCACTTAACTTAGGCCTCTGTTAATAATAATAACTCCTTATAAAGAGAATTGTGATAATTATAGTGTAAATAGAAGACATGAATAATTGATGATTATGATATATGATAACCAAGGATCTATTTGTAAATGAATGTATAGAATAAATGTCTGAATCTCAATATAAAGTATTATATTCATTCTGTGTTTCCCCCTTGTAACGAACACTGGTGTATAGGTTGTATGTGCATTACAACACGAATTAACTTAATTATAACCACAAAATTTCATTAAAATCAGTCCAGCCGTTTAGGAGGAGTTCTATTACAAACGCACGGACAGAAAAATTGTATATATAAAGATAAGATGTAGAATTACTATACATATAAAATCAAAACTTGTATCAATTTTCCCTTACTTTCAGAAAAAATTAAATAAAACAATTAATAAATATGTGCACTGTTTTTAGAATATTTTGTTTTACTCTATTAGGATATAAAGCATACTCAGAGAAAAAGAAGTTTTCGACAAATTTTTTTAAAAATGATTCTACTTCACTATTAATTATTCTCAGTTATTCGCAGAGATCACTCTGTCGCATAGCATTATAAAAAGAATATTATATAACGTAAACAAGAATTTTAGGAAGAAAATTGATTTTCAATAAATATTTCATTTTCACGAGATTTACAACAATTTTTTTTAAACCAAAACTTTTCTTTTAAACAAATCTCTGCTTAAAGTAAACTCCGAGAAGATTTTTTTTAGCTAAAATCTGTCAATCTTAATAAGTAAAATTTGCTAAAATTAAATTTCAGCCAAAATATTATTTTTTATTTCCGGGGTAAAGTCGTTAATTAAATTTTAGGATCTCATTCTTTTCCGAATTAAGAGATTTCAACTGTCATTTCAATAAAAAGAGAGCGTCCTAGCATGTCACTTTGCGGCATCTCTGAAATTGCAGAAATTTCTGGGAAAATACATTACATAAATGAATGAAATTTTCTACATTTAAATATAAATTTATATTTCTATAATGCATTTAAAAAGTAGTGTGTTTGCTTAGTCTGATTATGCAAACTTGGATGAAAATTTGCCTTTTCTGGACTAATTTAATTAGTTCTTATTTTTTCTTGTATTTTCTTTTGGAAAAGTCTTTAGTTTTCATAGGAAAATAATGTATACGAAAGTGATATAAAATATTGTTTTTCAGTAACCTTTTTAAAATTGCAGCTATATTATTAATATTATAATTCTAATTTTAAATTACTGTTATAATATTAGTAGGAAAAAGGTGATCCGAAAATTGTATCTGGAACTTACCCTCAAAAGGGGTGTGATATAATGTCGGGTGATTTAACAGTCATTTTGTCGGTTCAAATTGACCAGTCAAACAATCAGAAATGTTCTGTGTAGCTACGTTCAAATTATGGAATTTCAGTGTAGTTTTAATGAAAAACTAGCATATAGCTATTCATATGATGGGATCAGTAAAATTTTTAATTTTCCAGAATTATGAAGTACCCCATGAGGCAGATAAAAATATGGCTTATATTTTTGGCTGAGTATTATATGGTTCACATTCAATAATTTGTTTATATTCATACTCCTCTAAAGTATCCCGATACTGTGAATACAGTTTAAAATCAAGTTGAATTCATTTATAAAGATAATTCAAAGTTTTCTTAGCAACGTCGAAATGATCGTTAAGTCTCCCCAATTTTTCTTTCCAAAGTAATTAATGGAAGTAAAAGAATGAAACTATCCTTTCCACTACACTCTGGAGGTACATATAATTTGTTGTTAATACGGGTGATAAAATTTTCATTGCAATAAAAATTAATCGTTCATTAAATTTAAAATTATCATCTATGTACCTAATCTATTATTTAAGCAAAATAAAAATGAAAATTATTTTTGTAATATCTAAGTTCAGTGATAAAACGTATGAAAATAATGCAGACGACATTTAAATAATTTAAAATAAGAAATAATTAAATTAAGATGGTGAAAGGAATAACTTTATAATGCTAGAAAAAAATTTTGTTTTTACCTATTTATTATGTGACAAATTGATAAATTTAATTGCCTGCTCTTAACCTGGAAAAATAGGGCTTGAAATAATGACATTAAAGGCTAGAAAAGGGGGGAAGGGGTAGATTTTGAATGTTGCTTTGAATGTGCTAACCCTAACTCATCAAGAATCCTATATGTGGTCAGTAAAACTAAACAAATTATTGAGCCTGTACCAGGTAATTCTCATACAAAAAACAAACCATTTTCTTACCTGCCTTATAGAGTACTTTACAATTCAAGAAAATAAAAAAATTTACTGGTCCCGTCATATGACGGACTATATGCTAGTAGTAATAAATATGAGGTGTAACGCTTCTGCTATTTGTTTGCCATGAGCTTTCTTGGTCCTCTCCCAGTTGTAAATCAGGATCCCATATTAATTTCCCACGGGAACCTCTTCAAGTTGCAGGTGGCCACAGGTGCTTACCTTTCGGCTTTACGTGACCACTATACAATACATTTTAAAGAGTCACTCATCAACTTGTTCCTTTGGGTTCTGGAATTAGTTCATTCCTTCTGCCTTCAAAAATCTCCTTAAAAGTCACAACCTACTACGGATATCTTTGCTATTGGCGGGGTTAATCTGTCAAGATTTACTTACTGCAAATATACATGTTGTTTTCTTTTCTAAGGGCCAAACTACCTTATTATTATCATTTAGAATTATCGCATTTCAAAAAACCATAAATTCAAAAAATAAAAATTATTAGAGAGATGATGCTACTACTAATAATTAAAGAATTATTCATAAATTAATAAATATGTTTCAATTAGAAAAGTATATATTATATAAAAAATAAGTTTATATTATATTAAAAATATATAATTCTGTAGATGATTTATACAAGATAGAAATTTATCATGACACAGATTATTTTAAACGTTATAAAAATATAATAGAATTGTACGTAACAATAACGAAAACAAAAAAAAAGAACTCCAAACAATACTTCTAAACAGAAGATAACTTTCATGTCATTTGCTTTTATTTAAGGGCTACGATGATCTCGCAATTATCTTTTGTGGTTTATCTACGCTTCAGGAAACAGATCGTAGAAATCAAATAAAAAAAGGTCTGAAAGAATGACAGCACAGCTCGTAAACAAAGAAGTATAATAGATTTTTCTTGCAGTAAGTATATGGACACTGCTTCGATTCTTAGACGACTTGAGTATTTATTAAATATTAAATTAAGCATTGACTGGTGAAATCCGAGAGTTATCATAGTATTAAATTTTTCTTTAATCTCATATAATATTTAATAGTAATTTCGTGTCACTTTGAGACATCTCAGAAATTGCAGAAATTTCTGAGAAAATGAATGAATAATATTTTCTACATTTAAATATAACTTTATATTTTTATATTGTATTTATAAAATAGTGTGTTTGATTAGTCTGATTATGCGAATTTGGAGAAAAATTTGCCTTTTCTGGACTAATTTAATTAGTTCGTATTTTTTCTTGTATTTTCTTTTAGAAAAGTCTTTAGTTTTTATAGAAAAATAAAGTATACGAAAGTGATATAAAATTATTTTTCAGTAACCTTTTTAAAATTACAGCTATATTATTAATATTATAATTCTAATTTTAAATTACTGTTATAATATTAGTATGAAAAAGGTGATCCGATAATTTTATCTGCAACCTACCCTCAAAAGGGGTGTGATATAATGTCGAACGATTTAACAGTCAATTTGTCGGTTCCAATTGACCAGTCAAACAATCAGAAATGTTCTCTGTAGCTACGTTCAAATTATGTAATTTCAGTGTAGTTAAGCACCATTTTAATGAAAACTAGCATATAGTTCGTATGACGGGATCAGTAAAATTTTTAATTTTCCAGAATTGTGAAGTACCCCATGAAGCATATAAAAATATGGCTTATATTTTTGTCTGATTATTATATGGTTCACTTTCAATAATTTGTTTATATTCATACTGTGAATACAGTTTAGAATCAAGTTGAATTCATTTATAAAGATAATTCAAAGTTTTTTTAGCAATGTCGAAATGATCGTTAAGTTCTCCCCAATTTTTCTTGCCAAAGTAATTAATGGAAGTAAAGGAATGAAGGAGGTAGATAAAATTTGTTGTTAATACCGGTGATAAAATTTTCATTGCAACAAAAATTGATCGTTCATTATATTTAAAATTATCATTTATGCACCTAATCTATTATTTAAAAAATCAATAAACATAAGTTTCAATAAGAAAAGTTAATAATTTATATTATACTAAAAATATAATTCTTACATGATTTATACAAGATAGAAATTTATCATGACACAGATTATTTTAAGCGGTTTAAAAATATAATAGAATTGTACGTAACAACAACGACAACAAAAAAAGAACTCCAAACAATACTTCTAAACAGAAGATAACTTTCATGTCATTTGCTTTTATTTAAGGGCTACGATGATCTCGCAATTATCTTTTGTGGTTTATCTACGCTTCAGGAAACAGATCGTAGAAATAAAATAAAAAAAGGTCTGAAAGAATGACAGCACAGCTCGTAAACAAAGAAGTATAATAGATTTTTCTTGCAGTAAGTATCTGGACACTGCTTCGATTCTTAGACGACTTGAGTATTTATTAAATATTAAATTAAGCCTTGACTGGTGAAATCCGAGAGTTATCATAGTATTAAATTTTCCTTTAATCTCATATAATATCTAATAGTAATTTCGTGTCCTTTCCGAAATAAAATTTTATTTATTTTTGTTTAGCATGAATATTAAAGAGTTGATTTCGGACAGAATCACTTGTTTAATTTTAAATAGCGTAAATTATACTACGTACTTAGTAAACTTCTTAATTTAACTTCTTTCTTAGACATATTTATTAATTACAAAAATGTTTCACACAAGAGAAACATTCCTTTCATTGTATTTTAAATTTATAATTTCAGTTTTGCGAAAATTGCAATTAATTTTGAACAATAAATACATAAAAATATAAACTAATACATAGATTAAAAACAACTATTAAAGAAAAACTATCAGCATTCTAGTTACTTCTTTATATTAGAAAGTATTATAATTGCACAAACTTTCGTTATTCAAATTTTAGCAGCAAAATCCATTTTGGCTCTACCTGCTTTTTTTTTAGCTGATTTCTCTGTTTTGCTGAGTTAGATCTTAAGTTTTGGTTTATTTTGGAGCACTACGGTCTTTTTTTTTTTTTTTTTCAACACGATTTCTAATGAGATCAGGACATATTACTTAAAGCGATTCCTAAAGTCTACGAACATACATACCACAGTGGAATTAGAGCTCACAAATTCTGGTATGGAAGATCAGCACATTAACCACTCGACCATCCTTCAGTCTTCAACGTAATTACCAGAAAATTTCAAATTTGAATTTTGGTTATTCCTAAACAAATTTTGACAAGTTTCAGTCTGATGTCTGTGTATCTAGAATATATCAAATATGATTAACCGTAGAATGTTAAAATTTAAGTGTCGAACTGGTGTAAAACCTAATTGTGATTGTAATTAGCACTTCATATAACAAGAATATCAATTCAATGGTTATTTACTCTTTCTGGTATAACTAAAAAAGGATTTAGCTAAAAGTTGGGATTCTGTATTTTGGGCTAAAAATCTTGTCGCTTTAGACAATCTCATAGGATTTATAACTATAATATCCAAGGGAAGTCACCATAACTTGAGCTAGACCAACAGTCCCACAGAAGTAACAGGTCAGAAGAAGGTCTGAATTATAGGTACAACTACATTCTGATTTTGACAAAATTCATTCAAAATAATCAAAATTGGCTTGGAGAGTTTCGGTCTACTATATTGCAACACGAGGAATAATGAGACCGGGACCTACTATTTAAAGCCGCTTTCGAAGGGCTACAAACAACTATGTGACAGTGGGATTCGAACCCACGAACTCCGGTAAGTTAATTCTTACTCTGACCCATCCGAAGACATACAGCATCATGCAAACTGAAAACCAGAGGTCACGACAGCAACCACAACAGCTATTGAGCTGCTGCTGACCTACGAGAGTTCTATCATGGTCCAATTTAATGCTGTGAAACTTGGTAAAGAGCAAACACTACAAAAGCAAGTTCTAGTCTACCAGGAATAACTGAAGACTCAGATAATTTAGGTAAACCCCGGATGAAGTCCATATACATCTAAAGGAGGTATACCCCTGAGGTCTCTCATTTAGCACTACCCAGAGGACACGTATGGTTTGAGCTCGTGGCCGCGAACGTGACAGACACTGTCCCCCCACAAACTCTGTTAACGAAGATCAGCTCCTTAACCACTCAGCCATCGTTCTGTTGACCTCGACTGATAAGTAAAGAATCAAAGTTACAGTTGAGGAGTAACAAAGAAACTAGTGAAAATGGATGTAGGCATTGTCAAAATGGATAGTGTCGTTAAAATGTGAATGCTGAATGTTTTCTCAAATATAATAATTCCATCTCCAAGGAAGTAAAAGAATGTTAGAATGTTGACAGCTTGTCTACAATAGCTCCTCCAAAGGAAACATTACCTGTTGGTGTGAACAGGTTTTACGCACCTGGAGTACCATCGAACATCTAATATACGAGTGTAACATCGTGCAAGAAACAAGGATCTTATACTTTCCGGAGAACTTCATACAAGTTCCTCTGAAGAACCTCATCTCATCCGAGAAAAGCAAGGAAGGACTGATCCAGATTCTTCAAGTCTTCATGAAAATAGCTTTAGATGAAGACTCCTGATCTTATGGCATTTACTATTGTTGTTTACTATGATATGTTTTATGTATATATATTCCATTTTGGACTTTGTTTAAAAGTTGTATTTTTGTTTCACTAATATTGTGTTACTAACTCTGTATTCTACTTTATTATTCTGTATAATAACTTTGTTATCCTAATATGTATTATTGAGTTATCGATGTATCTTTTGTTAATAAAGATGTCCAGGGGCGTTTCGGTAGCCGCGGTGTGGTGTATAGTTTCTCGCGGTTAGGAAAATTCTAAATTCCGTTTAACATCCTGGCTTATTCGTTTGCGGAGGCCCCGTACTGGCTGAGTTGACGGAACTGTCTGAGGACTCGATGGCTATCGGGTACGGACGGTGGAGGTGTACAGATAGGATGTGGGTCCCTCGGTGTGGACATCGTGGCCCCGCGGATGGAAAGCAGCTTGAGGGCAGGATTGCCGTTGCACGACTTATCGTCAATTCTGGATGGCTGCGGCCGGGTCAGAGTGTAATACACTTATGCACCCGGAGTACCTGGAGTGATTTTTTTACTACCATTATTCCTCGTAGTCTTCAGCTTACCTTTGTAGAGTTTGCTCCTTTCTGGTTAGACCACATTAAATTTCGAATTATGACGGACCTCTCGTAGGTCAGCAGAGGCTTGGTAGCCGTCATGGGTCACTCTTGTGATGACTGAAATCAGTAGCAAGTTGCTGTTGCAAGGCCAAAAACACTGGGTCGTAAAACCAATTCTCTAGAATAGCTGTTTATTACAGCACTAGAATATAGCCAGTTACATGAAAGTATCAGTAAAATTTTTAATTTTCCAGAATTGTAAAGTACTTTTTAAAACAGTAAAAATAATTTTTTTTTTTTTTTTGTGGGTATTATCTTGCAACGAAAAATAATCGATGATTAAATTTAAAATTATCACGTATGTACCTAATCTATTATTTAGGTCCCAATATAAAATAAAATTATTTGCGTAATATATAATTTCAGTGATTAAACGTTTGAAATAAATGCATATGCTATTTAAATAATATAAAATAAAAAATGATTAAATGATAAACTGAGGTGGTTAAAGGAATGACGTCATAATGATAGAAAAAATGTTATTTGCACCTATTTATTATGTGATAAATTCAGAAATATTAACTTCCTGCTCTTAAAATGCTTCTTTTTATAATGGCATTAAACACTCGAAAAGTGGGGAAGGGTGGATTTTGAACATTTCAAAGACGACAGTATTTTTCGTTATGATATGAAGCATATTTATACCAATTTATTTTAGAGTCGGAGAAGATAAACTTCACTGATTTTGAATTTTGCTAACCCTAATTCATCAAGAATCCAATATGGATGAATCTATCTATTCCAGATCCAACTGCTTCATAAATTCGAGGACAGATAACTCAGGCTATTATTATATAGGGGATTTTAATATATATGGTAGTCATGTTTTACGCATTCATAGTTAAAAATTAAATACAATTTTAAACCATTAATAAATAATGAATACACATAACTTTTAACCATGGATAGAAATAAGTTCTTTACAGCATAACTTTTATAGAAATTAAAATAGTAGTTATATTACTTAACATATATCAAAGTACATACTTTCACTATTTGTTTTTAATATTATGTGTTGACTTTTTTTTAATTCAGAAAATATACATAACGCATTTAACTATAGTTATATACAAAAGCTATTATTATATTTTTTGTCTCTATAAGTACACAAATTAAATACAATTCAAACGAATTATTTTTATTCTGATGTAACATGCTACAAAATATCAAAGGCTTTGGATTTTAAACAACAGCATAATAAAAAATTCTTCAAATATGAATTTAAAATACGTAGAGGTAAAAGAAATTTGTTTATTTAAAAATTGTCGTCCATCTTCCGTTAACCTCTGACTTTGTTAATTATAAAAGAATAGCAATAGCTTTCGCATACTCTTCATCCAGCAGGCAGAAACATCATAAGAAATTATTCATATTTGTCGAAACATTTCCTCAGGGACGTTTGGTGTAAGATTAAATGCAATTACTTCTTGATGAAATAGAAATCTCTCTTTTTTCTCTCTCTGTAACCTAGTATTTCATAAAAACCTAACAGAATGACCTAACTTATAAATTGATAATATTAGTTTTTAGAAAAACCGAATATTTCTAGAATAGGAAAAGATAAAAAAAATCATTCGTTTTAATGTACTTACAACAGAGCTTTCATCCAATAGGGAGTTATGCAAGAAAATAAACTAATTTTACTTTATTTTTTCATTGCTGATTTCCCATTCTGGACTCTGATTTTGTCAGTTGGTGCTAGAGGGAATAGAAGAAAAACGAAAAGATTAGAATAGCAAATATTTTTTGGTTTCATTCGAGGCGCCTTAGAGGAGATTAGATCTGTTTATATGGAGACAACTAGTTATTTGTAGTTTTGTTTTATCCATATTGCTGCTTTTTTGTTCTAACTCCTCATAAATAAACAGTTCCACGAAAATGGAGTTTTTTCTATGAGTTAATGTTTTTATGATAGGACTAAATCTCACTGATCGTATATTATGTAACATTGAAAATATATATAATTGCTGTTTATTGTTTACTAGCTAAGTATATAAAAAGAAAAATAATTTATTGAATGAAACCTATTTTGCTTAAAGGAAATAAGGTTTCAAAATTTCAAAGAATTTGAAAGCCTTTAACTTATGAAAAATGGCATTACTTTTAACATGACTGAGATTTAAGATTAAAATGCTTCATACGTAGTCTGAGTAAATTGTTTCTGTATTCTCATATATTATAGCACAGACTTCTTCGTAATTTAGTTTATTTTTAACTAAATATATGGAATCAAATATTGATTTACCTTAAATAGCATTAAATCCAATTAATCCAAAGGATCAAAATATCTATTGATTTTAAAAATCCTAAAATGTTCCCTGCTACTAGTAAAACTTGAAAAAAATTATTATTATACGTAATTACTTATAAGTGAAATAATTTATTCCATTGTGTTGAATTTCAAGTTTTGCATAATTTATTTAATTTGAAATTCTCAGAAAAGGGTATGTGTCTTTTTACCAACTTCGTGAACAAATAAGTAATAATATTTATGAAACTGGTTATTTGTAGTTTTGTTTTATCCATATTGCTGCTTTTTTGTTCTAACTACTCATAAATAAGCAGTTCCACGAAAATGGAGTTTTGTCTTTGAGTTAATGTTTTTATGATACGACTAAATGTAACAGATCGTATATTATGTAACATTGAAAATATGTATAATTGCTTTTTATTGTTTACTAGCTAAGTAAATAAAAAGAAAAATAATTTATTGAATGAAATCTATTTTGCTTAAAGGAAATAAGGTTACAAAATTTCAAAGAATTTGAAAGCCAATAAGTTATGAAAAATAACAATACTTTTAACCAAGCGGAGATTTAGTATTAAAATGCTTCATATGTATTATGAGTGAATTGCTTGGATATTCTCATATATTATTATATAGGGGATTTTAATATATATGGTAGTCATGTTTTACGCATTCATGATTAAAAATTAAATATAATTTTTAACCGTGAATAAATAATGAATACACATAACTTTTAACAATGAACAGCAATAATTTCTTTGCTGCATAATCTTTATCGAAATTAAAATAGTAGTTACATTACTTAATATATATTAAAATACATACTTTTCCTATTTTTTTAATATTATATATTAAGATTACTTTTTTTAATTCAGAAAATATACATAATGCATTTAGCTATAGTTATACACAAAAGCTATTAGTACATTTTTTTCTCTATATAAGTACTTAAATAAAGTACAATTGAAACGAATTCTTTTTATTCTAATGTGACATGCTACAAATTCTTAAATGCTTTGAATTTTAAACGACAATTTAATAAAAAAAACTTTTTAAATATGAATTTAAAATACGTATAGATAAAAAAATTCATTTAAATATTGTCCTCCGTCCTCCGTTGACCTCTGAATTTGTTATTTACAAAACAATATTCATAGCTTTAACATATTTTTGATCCAGTAGATAAATATCATACATTTGTCGAAACATTTCAGAAGGGACATTTTTTGTAAGATTAAATGCAATTACTTCTTGATGAAATAGAAATATCTCTTTTTTTTTCTCTCTGTAACCTAGTATTTCATAAAAACCTAACAGAATGACCTAACTTATAAATTGATAATATCAGTTTTTAGAAACACGGAATATTTCTAGTATAGTGAAAGAAAAAAAAATTATTCGTTTTAATGTACTTACAACAGCGTTTTCCTCCAATAGGGAGTTATGCAAGAAAATAAACTAATTTTACTTCGTTTTTCCGTTGCTGATTTCCCATTCTGGATTCTCTGATTTTGTCAGTTGGTGCTGGAGGGAATAGAAGAAAAACGAAAAGATTAGAATAGAAAGTACTTTTTTGGTTTCATTCACGGCGCCTTAGATGAGATTAGATCTGTTGATGTGGAGACAGCTGGTTATTTCTAATTTTTTTACTCATATTGCCCTTTATTGTTCTAACTACTCATAAATAAGCAGTTCCACGAAAATGGAGTTTTGTCTTTGAGTTAATGTTTTTATGATACGACTAAATCTCACTGATCGTATATTATGTAACATTGAAAATATATATAATTGCTGTTTATTGTTTACTAGCTAAGTATATAAAAAGAAAAATAATTTATTGAATGAAACCTATTTTGCTTAAAGGAAATAAGGTTTCAAAATTTCAAAGAAATTGAAAGCCAATAAGTTATGAAAGATAGCATTACTTTTAACCAAGCGGAGATTTAGTATTAAAATGCTTCATATGTATTATGAGTGAATTGCTTGGATATTCTCATATATTATTATATAGGGGATTTTAATATATATGGTAGTCATGTTTTACGCATTCATAATTAAAAATTAAATATAATTTTTAACCGTTAATAAATAATGAATACACATAACTTTTAACCATGGATAGAAATAAGTTCTTTACAGCATAATCTTTATCGAAATTAAAATAGTAGTTATATTAATTAATATATATCAAGGTACATACTTTCACTATTTGTTTTTAATATTATGCATTAAGATGCCTTTTTTTTAATTCAGAAAATATACATAACGCATTTAACTATAGTTATATACAAAAGCTATTATTACATTTTTTTTGTCTATATAAGTACTTAAATAAAGTACAATTGAGACGAATTCTTTTTATTCTAATGTGACATGCTACAAATTCTTAAATGCTTTGGATTTTAAACAACAATTTAATGAAAAAACACTTTAAATATGAATTTAAAATACGTATAGATAAAAAAATTCATTTAAATATTGTCCTCCGTCCTCCGTTGATCTCTGAATTTGTTAGTTACAAAACAATATCCATAGCTTTAACATATTTTTGATCCAGTAGGTAGAAACATAAGAAATATCATAAATTTGTCAAAACATTTCCGCAGGGGCGTTTGGTGTAAGATTAAATGCAATTATTTCTTGATGAAATAGAAATCTTTCTTTTTTTCTCTCTCTGTAATCTAGTATTTCATAAAAACCTAACAGAATGACCTAACTTATAAATTGATAATATCAGTTTTTAGAAACACCAAATATTTCTAGAATAGGGAAAAACAAAAAAATATTCGTTTTAATGTACTTACAACAGCGCTTTCCTCCAATAGGGAGTTATGCAAGAAAATAAACTAATTTTACTTCGTTTTTTCATTGCTGATTTCCCATTCTGGACTCTGATTTTGTCAGTTGGTGCTAGAGGGAATAGAAGAAAGATTAGAATAGCAAATATTTTTTGGTTTTATTCGCGGCACCTTAGATGAGATTAGATCTGTTGATGTGGAGACAGCTGGTTATTTCTAATTTTTGTTTACCCATATTACCCTTTATTGTTCTAACTCCTCATAAATAAACAATACCACGAAAAAGGAGTTTTGTCTATGAGTGAATGTTTTTATGATACGACTAAATGTAACAGATCGTATATTATGTAACATTGAAAATATATATAATTGTTGTTTATTGTTTTAGTAGCTAAGTATATAAAGAAAAATAATTTATTGAATGAAATCTATTTTGCTTAAAGGAAATAAGGTTTCAAAATTTCAAAGAAATTGAAAGCCAATAAGTTATGAAAAATAGTATTACTTTTAACCAAGCGGAGATTTAGTATTAAAATGCTTCATATGTATTATGAGTGAATTGCTTGGATATTCTCATATATTATATAGGGGATTTTAATATATATGGTAGTCATGTTTTACGCATTCGTAGCTAAAAATTAAATATAATTTTTAACCGTTAATAAATAATGAAAACACATAACTTTTAACCATGGATAGAAATAAGTTCTTTACAGCATAATCTTTATCGAAATTAAAATAGTAGTTATATTACTCAATATATATTAAAATACATACTTTCCCTATTTTTATATATTATATATTAAGATTACTTTTTTTAAATTCAGAAAATATACATAATGCATTTAGCTATAGTTAATACAAAAGCTATTATTACATTTTTTTGTCTATATAAGTACTTAAATAAAGTACAATTGAGACGAATTCTTTTTATTCTAATGTGACATGCTACAAATTCTTAAATGCTTTGGATTTTAAACAACAATTTAATAAATAAACTCTTTAAATATGAATTTAAAATACGTATAGATAAAAAAATTCATTTAAATATTATTCTCCGTCTTCCGTTGACCTCTGAATTGGTTAGTTACAAAACAATATCCATAGCTATAACATATTTTTGATCCAGTAGATAGAAACATAAGAAATATCATACATTTGTCAAAACATTTCAGCAGGGACGTTTTTGTAAGATTAAATGCAATTACTTCTTCATGAAATAGAAATCTCTCTTTTTTTTCTCTCTGTAACCTAGTATTTCATAAAAACCTAACAGAATGACCTAACTTTTAAATTGATAATATCAGGTTTTAGAAACACCAAATATTTCTAGAATAGGGAAAGATAAAAAAAATTATTCGTTTTAATGTACTTACAACAGCTTTTTTCTCCAATAGGGAGTTATGCAAGAAAATAAACTAATTTTACTTCATTTTTTCGTTGCTGATTTCCCATTCTGGACTCTCTGATTTTGTCAGTTGGTGCTAGAGGGAATAGAAGAAAAACGAAAAGATTAGAATAGCAAATATTTTTTGGTTTCATTCGCGGTGCCTTAGATGAGATTAGATCTGTTGATGTGGAGACAGCTGGTTATTTCTAATTTTTGTTTACCCATATTACCCTTTATTGTTCTTACTCCTCATAAATAAGCAGTTCCACGAAAATGGAGTTTTGTCTTTGAGTTAATGTTTTTATGATACGACTAAATCTAACAGATCGTATATTATGTAACATTAAAAATATATATAATTGCTGTTTATTGTTTACTAGATAAGTATATAAAAAGAAAAATAATTTATTGATTGAAACCTATTTTGCTTAAAGGAAATAGGGCTTCCAAATTCCAAAGAATTTGAAAGCCTTTAACTTATGAAAAAAGGCAATACTTTTAACATGACTGAGATTTAAGATTAAAATGCTTCATACGTATTCTGAGTAAATTGCTTGCATATTCTAATATATTATAGCACATACGTCTTCGTAATTTATTTTATTTTTAACTAAATACATGGAATCAAATATTTACTTATCTTAAATAACAAATGAAAATATCCATTGCTTTTTAAAATCCTAAAATGTTCCCTACTACTAGTAAATCTTGAAAAATATATTATTTTACGTATTTATTTATAAGTTAAATACTTTATTCCATTGTGTTGAACTTCAAATTTTGCATAATTTATTGAATTTAAAATTCTCAAAAAAGGGTATGTGTCTTCTTACAATTTTCGTGAACAAATAAGTAATAATATTTATGAAAAAATGTATACACATTGCTTATGAATAATTCCTAGTACTTTGATTTACATTGTATGGGTATAACAACACTTTTAATCTCTTTAAATCTTTGAGGCAAAAAAAAAATCTGCACGAACTTTTTTTGAAAGAAATATTTACGAAAATATATCCTTGCACATGATAAAATATGGTGAGTTGTTTAATCCTTGACATACAAATAAAATGAAATTCAATGCATCTGAAAAATAATTGTATTGGGTCAAGTGACTATCTAGTATTTTAAACTCGTTGCTAATATACTGTACTTCCAAACAGGTCTTACACTTGACGAAGTTTACAGGGGTACGTGAAATGAATGACGAGCCTAACTTGTCACTGAATGTGAAGAGGTACTATACACAGTCCAATCATATTAATGTGAACACCACGTACTTTTGACATCAACGTTAAATAACTAATCGCAGATGGCAATTGCCATCAGCAAATTTGGTGGGTACATAAATTGTGTTGTAGGCATGCGGAAAACATTTCAGTTATGTAGTCACACAGAAATGGAGCGATTTATCCGACCTCCAAAAATGCATGACCATTAACTTTCAGGTCAAGGGTTGAAGCATTTCCGAAAGGCCTAGTTTGATAACTGGTCACGGGTCGCCGTGTTAAAAGTATACCTTGAATGGCACTATTCAAAATCAGAGAAGTGGCAAGTTTGGTGCACGACGGGCCATAAATGGCAGTAGTGCATGACAGCTGCATATATGCGTTCCGGTGAATAGACGTGCAACCGTTGAGAAACTGACCGTACATATGCGAACCATGTTTACCCCTGCATGCGAATTGTTTTTCTCAGGATGATGGTAAGAGAATTTCTCTGTACTGACCCAGCCGGAGCCATACGGATGACAGATGACTAGTCACCTCGTGCTCCACTATTACGCATGTTTTGCTTCGGAGGTCCTCCACTCCAGAATCCAACCAGCAGGGACACTCATCTGAGACCGCCACAATCCAAATGATCAGGGTCACCAGGTTAGGTATCACTCCAAATTTGAAAGTTTCTAACAAATTGAGACTCCATTTCGAGTCAAAAAGAGTGCCACCATACTAGGAGTATTCAGCTAATGTACCATTAAGCTATCAGTGTACGTGGTCTGAAGAGCATCAGGATGAGTTTACCGTACTCTATTGGCCAGCAAATTCTCAGAATTTTAAACCAAACGAGAATCTGTGGAACCACCTCGATCGGGTTATTCGCACCATATATCCTCACCCACGTAACCTAGCGCTGTTGGCCATAGCACTGGAGTCGGCTTGTCTCAACATCCCAGTAAACAAACACGTTAAAGAACCTAATTGACTTTTTTCCTGCACATCTCACAGCTGTCTGCTCTGTGAAAAGGTATTATTCTGGATTTTGAAAGGTGGTCACATTAATGTGACTGGACTGTGTAGGTTCATCTTAAAACAAAATAGTGCTCTCTTGTTCATATGAATTTTTACAACTTTTTAATAACGCTCCAGCTTCGAAAAAAATTAGTTTTATCATTTACAGTAACATGTTATTTTTTAAATAACATAAAATAATCACCAAATGAATATGGTGATTGTCGATGAACCGTAATTTTTTTTTAAATTAGTAAGTGTATTAACACATTGGAATACAGATAAAATGGAATTCGATGCGCCCAAAAATACCGTTGACTTTGCCTTAACTGATTCTCCCAGTTTTTTATATCTTGGCTAATATACTGAAAGACGCAAATTAGTTTTGACGAGTTAGACTCGTCAAAATTGACAGTAACACATAAATGAATGACAACCACAACTGATCCCTCTGTGTCAAGGGTGAAACACTTGTAATTACTCATAACTTAGTAATTACTCATAACAAAACAAAATAGTTTTTTAATTGTTAAGTTTATTTTTAAAATATATATATATATCATATATTAAAAGGTCAAGAGCCTCTAAAGGTCAGAATTTAAAAAAATTTTACTTTTTACTGTATTTTTAATATGAAGATATACTGAGCTATAATAATATATACAATACACATAAACCAATAACATAACATTTGTATTTATAGCAGAAATGTTTACTTTAAAAATTTAAATGTCAAGCAAATTTTGTTTGAAAATTTTTAAACGGGCTTCGTGTACTAATCAATTACTTTAATTTTTTTCTCTGTGTTTAGCATTTTATGTATATAACCAAAACTGTGTATTGAACGATTTGCGTGTGGAACATATTTGAGAAAAATATGCTTAAAATGGAGAAAAAATTCCCTTTAATTTTGTGTTTGTTACTCTCATCAAAATGTGAGAAATTGATTATTTTTGAACAAAAAAATTATAAACATAATAACAACTTTTTTCAATATTTTCACATAAATTGGAAATTTTAATGTATTACAGTAATTGTTGCTCAAATTACAGTAAAATAAATCAAATGATATAATTTTCTGGATAAATATAATAAACTAATTCAACAATATTATTATCTATATTAGCTGTCATGAATTCCATGTCCCTCAGATTACTTTGAACTTCACAAATTCTTTATAGTATTCGAGAAATTGCCACATATTGAGCAAAAACTGCCGAACTTTTGGGTGGAAAGTATTTCTATCTGTTGGGAAAAATGACAAATTAAATATTATGAATTAGACGAACAAATTTAGAGCTTTACGGAATCCAAATACCGGTTTTTCCTTTTGCCCGAATTGAGGTCGACTATTTGAAAACTAGCGCGTTTGAGTTTCCCGAACTGAATTCGGGCATCACAGGTAATTCACTATATGCTAAGTGTAGAATAATCTCGTAAACTCAAATCAAAACACTTTTTTAAAGTTTTAATTTATTATTATAAACGTGATAAATTCAAAAATCATTATTAAAATAGTGTAAAACTCTTATAAAAAAACTCAGAGCACTAGAATATTAAAAAATAAATAACTATTCGGTAGAAACGGGCTTGTAAGCCTATTTTATGATTCTACATAGTTATTCAAAGCATTACAAAATAAAAGATATTCCTTGAAAGTTATGTTTCGTTATGTCTTGGTTTAAGTTGTAAAAAATACAATTAAGATTTTCTAAGTAAATGTAAGTTTCAGCACATCGATGAACATACAGAAAACGTAATTTATGCGCTCTTTATTTCTTCCTTAGCCATCAGTAGAAAATCCGAATATGTTAATAACGTACTTTGATAACAACGAAAAAACACTGATCAGCTGAATCTTATTAAGGGTATTCTTTTTTCGTTTTTTTTTCTGCCTCATCTGCAATATTCGTCGGCTACTGCCGATCAATAAGATCAATCCAGAAGAATTTGCGCCGTTATCTCATTGATAGGAAATATATTCATTTGATATTCTACCGAAATACGAACTATCCCGTTTCGCCACAGTAAAAGAATGACGAATTATTCCTATTTATTTTTTGCATAATCTAAGGGGATACAGATAGAATGGGATATTAGACGGAGATAAAACTACCCAGTTGATGATAGTCTGATTGTGCTTTCTTGTATTGGATGGAAAATATTATATGTTACACATCATAAAGCTTATAAATTATAGTTATAGCAGAACTAAATGCATCCGTTTTGTTTATATCAGTTTTAATTTATGTGAAAATGAAAATAAAAATATTTATTAGATTGTTTCACTTAGAACGCTAGTTTAGATTACCAATGTAAAAAATAATCTTATTTACTGCTGTACGCAAAATTTATATGACTGATTCATATAAGGTTTGAATGACTGGTGTAAAAGCTTGTCTATATGAAAATGCTTTCACATGCAAAACAAATAATGGAATTTTTCTTGTAATTTTTTGTTCAATTAATGTATTACAATGCTATAAAACTATTTAAAAATATTAGTTGTAAATAGAAAACCATCAAAAGTTAAAACTCAAAATTATGTTTTGGTCTTGCATTTAATTTTTAAATAAATATAATAATCATCTTTTCTATCTTGTCCTAAAAGCTGTTATTGAGGATTAAACTAAACTTGACTAAAGATGGAAGTTAGTTGAAAAATTATTTTAAACTATTTTTATTACTTAAATTAGGGTCCTCGTATGAGATTCAGAAAAGGAAGAGCAATATGTGTAGTTTTATTTTAATGCATAAATAATTTTCTTTTTGTGTTATTACAACTTACGATTGGAATGTTGAATACAGTAAAGTTGGTTTGTATTGTTGCACGATGTGCAAAATTATTCTTTATACTGCTAGGCCATTATAGCATTTATTTTATATCCACATATATTTAAGAATTATGTTGACATGTATTAAATAATTTTATTTTGTGTTATTACAACTTAGAATTGCAAAGTATTGAATACAATAAAGTTGGTTAGTATTGCTGTGTGATGTGCAAAATTATTCTTTATACAGCTAAGTCATTAAAGCACTTATTTTATATACACATATATTTAAGAATTGTGTTAACATACGTATATACGTATATCTAATTTCGTTACTGTACAAAATGCAGGGAAGTAACTAAAGAGTTTAGTGACAAAGGACGACCGTTCGTAGCATCAATTTGGCACCTCATATATGATGATATGAGAAGAAATATCCCACCATGCCTTCCTCTATCTACGTAACAGACCAAGTGGTGAATACCGAAATAAATAAGTATCGGAAATTTTACTCCCTAAAGGTGTCTCTACAACTGAATTATTGTTCACTCTTCGTATATTTAAAAAAGAAATGTTGAAAATATATAAAAAAATTAGCATAGTATTTATAACAAAACCTCATTTTGATATGAGTGCTGTGATAAATTTACTGAGAGAGCCCATTATGTCGAGTATCTATCTCTACGGGTAGCGAAAATAATAATGTAGAATTTCCGTGTTCCCTCGGAACAAGTATTTTTTTTTTTTAATGAAAGTAGAAGGCGATGTTATACGCAATCTACCAAATTTTGGAATATTTCTTATTTTGTATAATTGTGGGATTTTATTCGACATTTTTTGACTTTTTGAGCCTTGTACATAGAATCAATTTTTAGCCAAGTACAACGACCAAATAGTCACATGTAGCTTTATCAATTAAAGAGGTTCCTGCTAAATTACTATGATATCTGTCTTGAAACATCTCTTATCACAAAGTGTTTATTTTTATAAAATCATCAGATGTCTAAAGTAATACAGTGATTACTCGTTTTTCGTGGTTAATAGGGAGTAGAACCTTCCGCGAAAGCTGAAAAACCGCGAAGTAGGATTTGCCCCTGGGAATTGTCGTGTATGCGGGTACACGAATGTTTTAAATATGTAAACAGTATTTTACTTTACATATTTAAGGCAAAAATTACAACAGTATAAGTATTTACTTAAACGTGTCAGTGTTAACTAATAAGGTAAATTACAAAACCGTATAGAGTAATGAACATTAATCATCATTGCTTTCTGAGAGAGGCGAAGAGTCTTGTGTTGGTGGCGGAGGAAAGGCTCTCACTTGACTCGTAGAAGTTTTAGGGTTACTCACAGACTCTTCTGCTGGAGGCACTGACGGTAGAGCTGGGGACTTCAGTCTGGAGAGAAAAATGGTGATGGGTAGTTGTTGTCTTTGTTTTTTCATTTTCTTCAAAATTCCCGTGTACAAGGACATAACCCCGTCAACTCGATTGCTGAACTCGACAGCTTGAACCATACTGCCGTCAATGTCTTCCCAACATCATTTACAAGACTTGCGAGATACAACAAGAGAAGTTGCTAGGTGAGGTTGCGATGATGAACAGACAATCAACTCACAGGGATAAATCCACTCGTACTCTCATTGGTTGATATCACACCGGAAGCAAATCACGCGCCTGTATGAGAGCCCGTGGTGTGTACTCGGAGTCAACTGAGTCCTCCAACAGGGATCCTTCTGTCTCGCGCATCAACATGTTGTATTTTTTCATCTTTATTTTTGGATGAATATTTTGGAAAAATACGCGAAGCAATGAAGCCGCAAAACATGAAGCGCGGTGGCGAGGGAACACTGTCGCGGAAAGGTAATAAGACATGCTGTAATCTTCAAAGTTGTTTAAATTTCTTATTTTCTTTGTGCACTTCACAATAATATATTATCAAGATATTCATCAATATAAGTTTAGAATAAATGAATTAAGTTTTAATGGATCAGACCAATATTTACTTTTAGAGATAATTCCACACCACTACAAAAGGAAGATAACACAGAGGAATCATACCAGGAGAGGCTTACTAATCCATATATATATATATATATATATATATATATATATATATATATATATATATATATATATATATATATATACATATATATATATATATATATATATATATATATATACATACATTTATATATACATATATATATATACATATATATATATATACATATATATACATATATATATATACATAAACATATACATATATATATGCACATGTATAATATGTATACAGACAGATATATATGTATATATATATATATATATATATATATATATATATATATATATATACATATATATATATACATATATATATATATATATATATATATATATATATATATATATATATATATATATATATATATATATATATATATATATATATATATATATATATATATATATATATATATATATATATATATATATATATACATATACATATATATACATACATATATATATATATATATATATATATATATATATATATATATATATATCTATATATATATATACATATATATACATATACATATATATATACATATACATATACATATACATATATATATATATATATATATATATACATATATACATATATATATATATATATATATATATATATATATATATATATATAAATATATATACATATATATATACATATACATATAAATATATATACATATATATATATATACATATATATATACATATATATATACTTATACATATATATATATATATATGTATGTATATATATATATATATATATATATATATATATATATATATATATATATCTTTATATCCATATCTATCTATCTATATCTCTCTCTCTCTCTCTCTCTATATATATATATATATATATATATATATATAAATATATATATGACCCATGTAGATATAAGTTTTAAAACGAACTCAATTTGACAGAGATATATGGATATTCTCGAAATTCAACTTAATATTGTGTAAAACTTTCAATAAGATTTTACTCTAGTTTTACGCTATATATCACACTTTAAAATTAGAGTAAAATGTTATTACACAAAGATGCTATAATGAGAAGATTTTAGAAAACTGACAAAAATATGACATTCGAAAGATTTAAAAGACTTTTCATGAATTAATAGATAATATACAAAAACTCCTTTTAAAAATGTAAGCTAAATTTTCAAATTACTTCTGTTTTCTACTAAATTACTACTGTTATCTACTAAAAATAATATACATTCAGTAAAATATGAAATCAATTACAGTAAACATTTACAATAATTAAATATTTTTATTGAAGCGTAATATATTTTATGAAGTCAAATAAAGATTAATAGGATTGAATTTTGAAATTGAATATGAGTCGGTGCATTTAAAAGAAATGAAAGGGAACGTTAATAGGTTAAATAATAAAAGAGAAGATTATGATACTACTTTCTATTATTAGGGATTTAGCCCATGGCAACTGTATAACATTTTAATAATGAATATATTTTCTTTTAAGCGGCAGCAATTCAGGGTACACATAAGTTAAACCAACGCAATTGAACGCATGTGTATTGCTTATTTACAGGTTGTACAGCCTACGCAAAATGTTTGAAACTTTAGAATATTTTTCAATAATAAAACGTCCTTCTAATAATTATTATTTAATAGAAAATCAGGTAATATAAAATGGATGCTTGACAATTGTTACGAATAGTTCCTTGTTTAAAAACAACTAAAAATATTTATCTCCAACCGTTTGAATAAATATTCAATTATCCCAAATAAAGTTTTTAAATAGCCAATTATTTATGATATTTTAAAAGCCCCATTAAGTGAGTTATAGTACTTAATAACCCCTGAATAACGTTCACATTGATTTTGTTTTGAGATTTCATATTAAAATAGTTTTATTAATCGAAAGAGGTACAGATTTTGTATAATATTTTTTATCCAACAAATTTATCCATTACAGTATAATTTATCTGACCAGAGGCACGTTGAATTTGTTTCATTAATAATTTCCTCGAGACAGATATCAATAATAATCCACTTCAATAATATTTTGTAACAAAATTTCGTTACGATGCGTGGATATTAGAGTCAATATTTCAGAGGAATGCGTTTCAAAAGCACTCGAGTCTAACTTCTGTAATAAAGCACTTGCAAAGGGTATTTAATGTAGTTTAATGACATTTATGTTTTCTAATTCATATATATATATATATATATATATATATATATATATATATATATATATATATATATATATATATATATATATATATATATGATGCATTAAAGATTAATTGTTTATATCTGAGCATTGAAGTCAAACACAGTCACTGTATGTGTATATGCAGTTTTTAATTCTAAAAATTATTCTGAAATTATTCTAAAAATTAGAAATTCTCAAATTCTAAATTAATTTCTGTCCTTTTTTATTTTCGAGTGTATGAAATTTATTTTAGGGATAGAGATAACTCCACAGAGTAGAATTTCTCGTTTTACTCTTCAGTCTTCAGGAATTTGGGAATTTAATGAAAAAGAAACGTTGAATTTTCTTTTAAATATCGGTATGCTGAAAATTTGCTGTCACCTTAACGAATAAAATGATTTTGATGTAAAATCTACCGTTCAGCGAGCAAAAATCGTGCAGATGAGAACCCTGTTTAATCTGTAGTATATTGGAAAAATATTAACCAAAATAAGAGGGAACTGAACTGGCCAAATTAATGACACAGACAATAAGTAATGAATGAATTCCGGTACTCCAAAGTATGTTATAGGTAATAACACGGTCCACTTTCTTTATTCTGCCACGGGGTGAATCATAAATTTTGGTTAGGAACAGTAACTGAATGACGGGAGTCACATAAATGTAGAAACACTATTCAATGCATTTTATGAGTGGACTTGAGAGTCAATCTTTCCACTAATAATTAAGAGTATCTTAGTACTCACGTGATGCGAGGTTTCTGTTAGAATACCACTCTATGTGCCTTTCAGTAATGGTAGCTATAACAATCTAGTTTTGTTGAATATAGCTTTGTACATCGTGCAACAAAATTAACCAATTTTACTGTATTGAGTACCCAGATACATTGTAATTGTAAGTTGCAATTGCAAAAAATGAGAATTCTTTAATGCATGTTGACATAATTCTTTAATATATGTGGATATAATTTAAGAGCTATAATGACTTAGCTGTATAAAGAATAATTTTGCACATCGTGCAAGAATACTAACCAACTTTACTGTATTCAATACATTGCAATTCTAAGTTGTAATAACACAAAAAGAAAATTATTTAATATATGTGAACACAATTCTTTAATATATGTGGATATGAAATAAGTGCTATAATGACTAGATGTACAAAGAATAATTTTGCACATCGTGGAACAATACTAACTAACATTATTGTATTCAATATATTGTAATTGTAAGTTGTAATAACGAAAAAAGAAAATTATTTAATACAAGTCAACACAATTCTTTAATATAAAAATGAGTGTTAAAGCGACCTATCTGTAAAAAGAATTTTGCACTTTGTGCAACAATACTTACTAAATTTAATATATTCAATACATTGCAATTGTAAGTCGGGATAACACAAAAAAAATTATTAAATACATGTCAACACAATTCTTTAATATATGTGGATATAAAATAAGTGCTATAATGACCTAGCTGTATAAAAAATAATTTTGCACATCGTACAACAATAGTAACCAACTTTACTATATTCAATACATTGCAATTGTAAGTCGGGATAACACAAAAAAATTATTAAATACATGTCAACACAATTCTCTAATATATGTGGATATAAAATAAGTCCTCTAATGACCTAGCGGTATAAAGAATAATTTTTCACATTATGCAACAATACTAACCAACTTCACTTTATTCAATACATTGCAATTGCAAGTTGTAATAACACAAAAAGAAAATTCTTTAATACATGTCAACACAACTCTTTAATATATGTGGATATAAAATAAGTGCTATAATGAGCTAGCTGCATAAAGAATAATTTTGTACATCGTGCATCAATACTAACCAACTTTACTATATTCAATACATTGCAATTGTAAGTCATGATAACACAAGAAAAATTATTAAATACATGTCAACACAGCACTTTAATATATGTGGATATAAAATAAGTGCTATAATGACCTAGATGCATAAAGAATAATTTTGTACATCGAGCAACAATACTATCCAACTTTACTATATTCAATACATTCCAATTGTAAGTTGTAATAACATAAAAAGAAAATTATTTGATATACGTGAACATAATTCTCTAATATATGTGGATATAAAATAAGTGCTATAATGATCTAGCTGTATAAAGAATAATTTGTCACATTATGCAACAATACTAACCAACTTCACATTATTCAATACATTGCAATTGCAATTTGTAATAAGAAAATTATTTAATATATGTCAACACAATTCTTTAATATATGTGGATATAAAGTAAGTGCAAACAGAGTTAGAGTAACAACTTCTGTTCGCACTCATAAAATCGTTATTAAGTGATGGATGAAGCCAGTTCTTCTTCTAAAGTATGTTATAGGTAATAACAGACTTTGGAACTTTTTCAGCATAGAAATATTATGGTAGCTATAATGATCTAGCTGGGTTAAAGCCTTGTACAATGTGCTACCTAATTAGCGAACTTTAATACATTATTATATAAACACTTATAATTATACACAAAATAATAGCACAATAAAGGAATTTTTTTAATACACGTGGACAAAATTCTTTGCTAAATATGGACTTAAAATGAGAAAAAACAGAGCTAGACTAAATAAGATCTATCTGCACTAATGTCAGTAAGTAATGGATAGTTCCCGTTCCCCCAACGTATGTATTAGGTAATAATATACTTTGTAGCCTTTTATAACATACTCTGTCCTTCTTTCTTTACTGGAGGAGGGGATGATTCATAGATTTCAATTAGGAACACCACCCGAATGACAGGAGATGCTTGAATGTAGAAACACAGTATAATGCATTTTATGATTGAACTTAACCGTCAATCTTACCAACTAACATATAGCCCATCATATGACTATATTAATAAAATTCTTAATTTTCCAGAATTGTAAAATACCCTATGAGGCAGGTTTGTTTTTCTGCTGACAATTAGCTGATACACGCTCAATAATTTGTTTATCTTCATATTTCTCTAAAGTCTCCCGATACTGTGAATGCAGTTTAGAATCAAATTAAATTCATCTAGTCAAACCATGTGGTTATGTATAAAAAACAAACACACAAACGAACAAACTTCTTTCAATTAGGAACACCAACTGAATGACAGGAGATGCTTGATGTAGAAACACAATATAATGCATTTTATGATTGAACTTCCAGATCAAGAATTGTATGATCTAGATAGATGATCCAGAATTGTAAAATACCCTAATTGTAAGACAGGATTGCTTTTTGGCTGAGAATTATCTGCTACAAGTTCAATAATTTGTTTATCTTCATACTGCTCTAAAGTCTACCGATACTGTGAATGCAGTTTAGAATCAAATTGAATTCATCTAGTCAAACCGTGTGGTTATGTATAAAAAACAAACAAACAAATGAACAAGCTTCTAATTTTCAGAGATATATAACTTAAAAGCTAGATATTTATTAGTCCGTGAAATAAAATGCTAGACTTTTGTGAAAAGAATTTGTCGTTAATACCGGTGATAAAGTTTTCATAGCAACAAATAATAATCGGTGGTCAAATTTAAAATTACCTCATATGTACCTAATCTATTATTTAAGCCAAATATAAGAGAAAATTATTGACGTAATTTTTAAATCTAAGTTAATGTCTAAGTTTAGTGATAAAACGTATGGAAATAATGCAGACGATATTTAAAGAGTTTAAAATAAGAAATGATTTAATAAGATGTTTAAAGAAATGATGTCATAATGTTAGAAAAAAATGTTATTTTCATATACTTATAGTGTGATAAACTTAATCACCTGCTCTTAACTGGAAAAAATAGGGCTTGATATAATGATATTAAATGCTTGAAAAGGGGGGAAGGGATAGATTTCGCATGTTTTAAAGACTTGCTTTGAATTTTTCTAACCCTAACTCACCAAGAATCTATATGGATGCCTTTATCGATTCCAGGTCCAACCGCTTCATAAATTCGAGGACAGACAGATAACTTAGGCTATTATTATATAGGGTGTAGTGATTAGAAGTGCATATTAGAAATCCCATGATGCGAGGTTCCCTTCTAAAATATCTCCATATTTTTATAACCCTTTCAGTAATGGTAGCTGTATAAAGCTAGCTGGATTTAATATAGCGTGATTCAAAATAAATTTTAGTCAATATATAAATTCGTTATAACAAACTGTAAAATCTAAACAGAATATGTATAATAGAGAAGATTATCTGTGTGTATGTCTCAATTTATTTTACAGTTTTGTCCCAATCTTGATGAAATTTTTCATACCAAACCTTCTTGATTATAGGAAGTCCACTACCAAATTTTAATTTTCCTGGGATTTTAATTAACGGAAACATTAATTAAACCCTTCAAAGTGCTAATTTCTTTACCCTTTTAAGTGTACTTACGGCGAGCAAGACACGCATAATTATATTTGCTTTTTCAAACTTCGGATGAGTTTCGGATATTTTAAAATTCCCGTCTGTTCGTTCTAGAAGAAGTTAGGCTGAAAATAATAGAATATGATTCTTAGAGACCGATTATTTATCCAACGTACATTAAAATCTTTTATAAGTAACGACTTTTATTAATTTTTACAAACTTTTTCGAAAGGTCTATTTTAACACATTGCATGCGGGACACATACTAGTACGTTTTCTTACGATTTAAACTTACAGAAACAAGAACAAAAATACAGATACAAAAATAACGGTATATACAGGAAAATGAACCTGAATGTTCTTGTCTACTACATATATTCTGGAAAAATTTAAACAAATAAAAATAGTTTTTACATCAGCGGATGCGAAACCACAGAGCGGGAAGGTTGATTAAAAATTTTTATTTAGATTTAAAATTAACTTTTTATTTATATACATAGATATTATATATATATATATATATATATATATATATATATATGCATATTTATATATATATATATATACATATATATATATATATATATATATATATATATATACATATATATATACATATATATATATATATACATATATATATACATATATATATACATATATATATATATATACATATATATATATATATATATATATATATATATATATATATATATATATATATATATATATATATATATATATATATATATATACATATATATATACATATATATATACATATATATATATATATATATATATATATATACATATTTATATATATATATATATATATACATATATATATATATATATATATATATATATATATATATATATATATATATATATACATATATATATATATACATATATATATATATATATATATATATTTAT
The DNA here is from genome assembly GCA_032207245.1 of Pardosa pseudoannulata. Taxonomy (NCBI): domain Eukaryota; kingdom Metazoa; phylum Arthropoda; class Arachnida; order Araneae; family Lycosidae; genus Pardosa; species Pardosa pseudoannulata. Next base: position 60,669,575 of record CM063508.1, read on the forward strand.
ATATATATATATATATATATATATATATATATATATATATATATATATATATATATATATATATATATATATATATATATATATATATATATATATATATATTTATATATATATATATATATATATATATATATATATATATATATATATATATATATATATATATATATATATATATATATATATATATATATATATATAAATATATAGAAATATACAAATATATATATATATATATATATTTGTATATTTCTATATATTTATTTATATATTTAAATATAAAATACGAAAAGTTGGTTAAAAAATAAAATAATTTTCGAACTATTGAGATTTAACTGAATAACTAAATTTAAGCGCAAATCGCCAGCTCCCGGTACAATTACGCTGCGAAATATACGCGCACACAATGTGTTAAAACATTTGTACGATGCAGATTTTTTAAAACTGTCTTATACATTTAAAATATATATACTTCCATAATTTAATCTTTTACAATATTTAAAAAATATTCATAATTAGAGTTAAACAGATTTCAACTTTGTGAATATTCATCATATAGATATTTGTAAGCGATAAGTGGTGTTACTTAAAATTTCAGATTAGAAAAATTATGGTTTTGCAAATATTTTTTTTTTGTTTTACGGTTAAAGTTTCAATATCTCTGGAAATTCTCAAATGACCATCGTTCTCAAACTCATCAGATAAAAAATATCTTTCCACCTGAAAACAGCGATTGTTATAACGCAGATGTAGCCAATCAAATGTTAATCATTGCGAACACTCAAGATTTGAGTTAAAAGTAATGTGCCTTTTGTATGTAACAAAACTAACAGTTTTTATTTGACATTTGTAACATTTTGCACCAACTACCTATAGTCAAAATAACCAACTTAAATATAATTAGAATATCAAACCCCATCTCTACCTGGAAACTTCAGCTGGTTCTTTCAGTAGATGTTGCTTTTAGATGAAGAAAACAAAACACAATTATTACGATAGTAGGAATTTATTCATATTTAATGTTAAGATAAATTATTTAACAGTGACACCTCGTTATATTATGAAGTAACGAGAATATGTTTGGAGGGTGGGAAAGCAAGCTTCATGAATAGATAGTAGTTCCGGGAAAGTTAACGTTAGACTATCTCTATAAGTATTTGAATGTTTAATCGTAACCTCACGATACATTTGTCAGAAACTTTTCCGTTGAAGGCATGTTTGTCCTGTCCATCAGACAAGTATTAACTATATAGATCATTAGATTAATAAAAATATATTTATTCGAGTATAAGGATAACAAAAGATTTGTAGCGGGAATTCTGATAGTCTTTATCTTTGACTGAGAAATAAATAAGGCTTGCTTATAAAATATTGTCTAATGTTGAATTTTATGTATGAATATAGGGGAAATTCAGAAAACTGCATATTTAATCAAAGGTATTTAAACCGTTTCTTTATCAGTGACATTATCAACGAGGTGTAATTTTCTTCATTATCTAAGGTGTAATTTTCACCACTTCTTCTTAGATTGCCAAAGATGTTATTTAGAAAAGATTATCCAGTGGTGACTTCACGATGTGAATATATCTAAACCACAGACCATTACATAATTTATACAGAGGTATTTGGATCGATTCTTTATCAGTGGCATTGGTTTCTGATTTTGATTACAACTTAGGTCTACAAATATCAGATAAATCGACGATACTTCAAATCAAAGTAAAGCATACTATTAAATTAACTATACCACAGATTATATTTAACTGAGAATTACAGAAATGGAAGTTAAGGTAAAATTTAGATGGTGTTGAGTTTGTGCACAAAATATTTTTATAGATAAAAAGGGTTGATATTTACGATCATTATCAATATTTTGACCACTACTCATTGTATGAAATTAATTTCAGTTGAAGGTCTACTGTTTTACAACCAGAGACTACTATATAAAAGGATTTCTGAATGGATGTCAACATTTGTGGAAATAGTAGGATTTAAACCTGCAAATTCTGATAACGAAAAGCAATCTTTTACCCATTGGGTAATCATTCAGCATGATTAGATGCTTGGAAAATCTCGAAATACCAGATCCTTTATATGAGCCGCTCAGTGCACACATTGACTAACTCCATTTTTTAAAAATTACAAATGTATTATAAAAGCTCTTAAAAGGTGCCAAGAGTAGTCTATTCACTGACCGAAATATTTATCATTAATCCATTCTGATAATTAAAATTTGGGAATACTGGTTTGAATGAGAACTGCTTGGCATATATTGTGCATTGACGTTTTAGTTTACCAATATCCAAAAAATGGAGTTACTCAATGTGTGCACTGAATTATTATATTTCGTATTGAAGTAAAAAGAATCTTACTGTGCAGTTTGATCTAATTTTTCCACACAAATTAAAGCTGCAAAAAAATTACTAAGCATTTAAGCGCTAAAACTAGTTAACCTAGTTAAACCTAGAAATTTTACCTAGAAATTTTCTTATTTAGATAGCAGTTAATGTGAAAAAGTAATAAAGTAGAACCTCAATTATCCAAACCTCGATTAACCGAAACTCTCTGTCTACCGAAGTCGGTTTATTCTTCACTTTTTCACTTTTTACTATCATCCAAAATTTTCTCTTTACAAACGTGCATTTTTTAAAGTTTTCTTTTCCCCTACATGTATGCAAGCCGTCCTTTACAAACTACGAGTTTAGATAAATGATTTGGAATTCCATTTTTTAGAATTCCTTCTCGCAAGCAGAATTCTCGGTATCAGTGTACTTTTCCCCACTTTAATCGAATGTTATTGCCCTAATGACGATACTCCATATTAAAATAGATTATTAATAATGAATTCTCGATTAACCGAAAATTTCGATTATCCGAA
>CM063508.1:60674952-60697452 GCA_032207245.1 Pardosa pseudoannulata
GTAGTTTGTCTTTTATATTTTAGATATACGAGATTTTAATGTCTCCATACGTAATAGCTATAAATAATATAAATATACACAGAAAAAAAATGTATACTTATATATTGAGTACAACTTTTCATATCCTATGGATAGTAATATTACAATTATTGATTCCTCTTTATTACACAGTCCATATTTTATATCGCAATCAATAAAGATGTATTCATTCCTAAATTTGTTATAGACAAAACAAGTCTTGAATATCACACAAGTCTTTGTGTTATTTTAAATGTTTCAAAATATATGATAGGTCAAAATAAAAATACTGTCATTGAGCTCCGTTTATCTAATCAATACAGATGTATAACTTCCTGCATGAATGATAAATCAAATCTTGAATACCTCCTAGATTTTGTATAACGCTTTTAAATATTTTGAAAAGTATTACTGTTTAAAAAGGTCATACTTTCTTTGAACTCCAATTATCTTTAGCAAGTATGATACCCTTTATTTTTATTGCAATCAATAGACATGTATAAATGCGTAAATTTATGACAGATAAATAAAGTCTTGGATGCCTCCTAGATTTTGTAAAATTTTATTAAATATTTCGAAAAGTATTACAGTTTAAAAAAAATTTCATACTTTCTTTGAACTCCAATTATCTTTAGCAAGTATGAGACAATTTTTTTTCATTGCAATCAGTAGAGATATATAAATTCGTAAATTTATGACAGATAAATCAAATCTTGGATACCACCTAGATTTTGTAAAATTTTATTAAATATTTCTAAAAGTATTAAAGTTTAAAAAAAGTGATACTTTCTTTGAACTCCAATTATCTTTAGCAAATATGAGACAATTTTTTTAATTACAATCAATAGAGATATATAAATTCGTAAATTTATGACAGATAAATCAAATCTTGGATACCTCCTAGATTTTGTAAAATTTTATTAAATATTTCGAAAAGTATTACAGTTTAAAAAAAGGTCATACTTTCTTTGAACTCCAATTACACAGGCCTGCGATGAAAAAAATACAAGGGATGTGACATCTAAACTTAACGTATTTTTTAGTACTGATTTTGAAAAGAATCATTAAAAATGTCTATCACGTCACATTTTTTTGAAAAATTGAATTTTATGTGGTTTTTTATGAATATTTCTCACGTATTTTGCTTTCATACTTTCCTTCGTGTTTTGACATTTTACCGTGATGAAACCCTCAAAATTACCCTTCTGTGGTAAACTACAACAGCGCAGTTAGTATTTTAGGGCTTTTAAAGCTTCAATGTTGATCCAGATCACCAATTAGACAGATTCCTGGAAACGCGCGAGCCTGGAAAGAGCCTAAGAACGCGCAATGTCCCTCTTCATCATCCCTCCCTCCCGTCGCAATCGCTGTTAACCTATAGCGACGCTCGAATCCTTATCAGTGACCTTATGTAAGCACCAGTACTTAGTCTGTAAAAGAGGCAACTCATTTATTAGGCTCCAGATTGAAAGAAAAAAACTTATTGGCCAGAGGAACCACTTTTTATTGGTACAGGAATCGTGAAAAGGAATTTATTCAGTATTTTGACGAAGACGAGAACCTCATTTATTGCTCAGATGTTTCTGGATTGATTGACTGAAAATTTAAGATTCCCTACAATAAAGATGAATGGAGGCTTTTTATAGATTCGTGAAAAAGGAACCTTAAAGCTGTCCTACTTCATCAAGGAAACCAATGGGCGTCTGTGCCAGTTGAATATTCGGTGCATTTAAAAGAAAGGTATGAAAACCTAACTCTCGTTCTCAACAAAATAAAATGTGAAAACCACGGCTGGATCATTTGCAGTGATTTAAAAATCATCACCATGCTTCTCGATCAACAAAACGGGTATACAAAATTTCCGTGTTTTATTTGTGAGTGAGACAGCCGTGACAAAACACAATATTGGGTCAGAAAAGATTGGCTCAAAAGGCAGAATCTTGCGCCAGGCACCAAAAATGTAATTCGAGAAAGCTTAGTTGATCAAAAAAAAAATATTACTACCCCCCTGCACATAAAATTAGGTGTTATGAAGCAGTTTGTTAAGGCTCTTCCAAAAGATGGTGAGTGCTTAAAATATATGTTAAAAAAGTTTCCTGGATTTTCTGAAGCCAAATTGAAAGAGGGAGTCTTCGTAGGACCAGACATCCGAAAACTTATTAGGAATAACAAATTTGAGACAACTATGACTATGACAACTAAAGGAAAGAGAAGCTTGGGTTGCCTTCAAAGATGTTGTGGAAAAAATTCTGGGCAATCACAAAGATCCTAAATTTAAAAGAATTGTTGGCAATGTGCTAGACAAATTTCAAGTGTTGGGCTGCTCCATGTGTGTAAAATTGCATTTCCTCCAATCGCATTTGGACTTTTTTTCCAAAAATTTAGGATCCGTCAGCGAAGAACAGGGAGAAGGTTCCACCAAGACATGAAGGATATGGAGAGAAAATATCAAGGTAGGTGGAATAAGAATATGCTTGCCGACTATTGTTGGATGTTAGCAAGAGATGAAGATAAGATTGAACATAAAAGAAGAACGTCAAAAAGAAATTTTAACGGAAAAAAATGTACGTAACTAAATTTAAATGTCTTTGTTTCGTATTGAGTTTCAAATATATTTCAAACTTACATTTATTATATATAAACCTTAATAAAACGTAAAAACAGGTAGTTGGGGTTTTTCTAGGACTGTTTTTCTTATAAAATTAATGTAAAAAATTTAATAACGAGGGAACTTTTTGTCTCGCCCTGGTGCAGCTCATGCGTTCTGGTTGCGATGGCTTTCATTCTTTATATACAAAATGTATACATTTTTAATTTTAATTCTTGTTTAAAAATTAATATGCCTAATCATAAACAGATTAAATAAACTCACATGAATAGATAAAACCCACTGTTGCCAGTCAGTACAAGCTAACAGTTCGAGAGCATTTTTTCCATATAGGATATTACCAGTAATATGTACATAAATTTTACAAAAAATCCTGATGTGATGGAAAAAAATGGTGGTCATTTTCGAAATCAGCATACCAAATAACTTAAAAATAAGAAAAAACTTCTCTTGTATTTTTCAAAAATTTCAATTTCGCAGGCCTGTGTTATCTTTAGCAAGTATGAGACCCTTTATTTTTATTGTAATCAATAGACATGTATAAATGCGTAAATTTATGACAGATAAATAAAGTCTTGGATACCTCCTAGATTTTGTAAAATTTTATTAAATATTTCGAAAAGTATTACAGTTTAAAAAAGGTCATACTTTCTTTGAACTCCAATTATCATTAGCAAGTATGAGACAATTTTTTAAAATTGTAATCAATAGAGATATATAAATTCGTAAATTTATGACAGATAAATCAAATCTTGGATACCACCTAGATTTTGTAAAATTTTATTAAATATTTCGAAAAGTATTAAAGTTTAAAAAAAGTCATACTTTCTTTGAACTCCAATTATCTTTAGCAAATATGAGACAATTTTTTTAATTACAATCAATAGAGATATATAAATTCGTAAATTTATGACAGATAAATCAAATCTTGGATACCTCCTAGATTTTGTAAAATTTTATTAAATATTTCGAAAAGTATTACAGTTTAAAAAAAGGTCATACTTTCTTTGAACTCCAATTATCTTTAGCAAGTATGAGACCCTTTATTTTTATTGCAATCAATAGACATGTATAAATGCGTAAATTTATGACAGATAAATAAAGTCTTGGATACCTCCTAGATTTTGTAAAATTTTATTAAATATTTCGAAAAGTATTACAGTTTAAAAAAGGTCATACTTTCTTTGAACTCCAATTATCTTTAGCAAGTATGAGACATTTTTTTAATTGTAATCAATAGAGATCTATAAATTCATAAATTTATGACAGATAAATCAAATCTTGGATACCACCTAGATTTTGTAAAATTTTTATTAAATATTTCGAAAAGTATTACAGTTTAAAAAAAGTCATACTTTCTTTGAACTCTAATTAACTTTAGCAAGTATGAGACCCTTTATTTTTTACTTTTATTTTATCATTTTTTCTGAATGATTCTGAATGATGCAAGAAACCCCTTAAAATCTTACCTTGTTAGAATACATACCCATTCAGAACATAACTAATTTTACGGATTCATTTTTTTACGCATTCACATCTTAAAATACTAAAATGGCATACTAAATGAGTAATTTAAATAATAATATTTTATATAAATTTTAAAATTTTGTAGATGTCTGTAGAATAAGCAAAGGCAAGACAATAAAACATGAGAAAACATTTTCATTAAATTTTTTGATCAATTTATCTGAATTAATTACTTAAAAATAGATCTGCACTAAAGTGCCCACGATAAGAAAACCACGATAGAATATGAATTAAGTTAAAAAGCAACACATGCTGTAAAATCAATATAAATTTATGCTTTTAAAATGATTCGATGATATCGGTTGTATGGTTGCTATGAAATGACATTTAATTAGGATATTGTTAGTATAAACAAACGGAGAATTAATCTTTTAAATACTCAATTATAACAGTTTAATCATGTTTCAAATTAAGTGATTTTCTCTAATTTTAAAATAGCAATAAATAAAACTTCTTATCAAGTAGAAATATTAAAAAAATTATCTGTCATACTGAGGAAATGACAGTTATGTGTGGAATTCATTCGTGAAATGTAATGTGATGATGTTTAAACATTAATGTAGGTTGTTTTGGGAAACTTTTAAGACTAAAAATAGTCTTATATATTTAAAATAAACAGTATATTTTAAGTTTAACATTCTCGTATATTGATGCATGATAAATCATTACCTATAAATAAAATCTTTTAGAAAGAAATATATTAGAAATTTTTAAAAATTATGATACATAAAATGAATTACTGGTTAACGTTTACATATTTTATTCGTTCATTAAATATTTTAATAACGTGTGTTCAACATTTGAGTTAGAAGTTAATAATATATGTTTTAACGGGAATGAATAAATGTATGTTACATGTAATATAAGCATGCAAGTACTCACAGACATGTTTGATTTAAAATGTATCAAAACATAACACGAATTAAGAAATATTAATCCTATAAATAATCTAAAATATATTTTACGAAAAATTTTTGAACATATAAAAAACATTGATAGTAGTATTAATAAAAATTTATTTGTTTGTATCATTAAAATTCACAAATCTATTAAAGGAAAAAATTATCATACAATATTTAATTTAACTTGAAGACAAGTATGAAATTGAAACTATCGTGACATAACTATATTTTTAAACTCATTAGGCATAGTTGCAAATATTGAAAATCGTGAGAAATAAAATAACAAGTAAGCTTTATGACATATTTTGTTAAATTTTATTGAATTCAAAAACACATAATAATAAAGAATAAATTATAAATAAAAAATAGGCAAGGTAAAAAAAACATTGATAGCTGTACTAATAAAAATTTGTTTGCATCATATACAGTATGATTCAAATTCACAAATCTAAATAAGGAATAAATTTATCATACAATGATGAATTTAACTGAAAGACATGTATAAAATTGAAATTATCGTGATATAACTTTACTTTAAAACTAATTAAGCATAGTTTCAACAATTGAAACTCGTGTGAAATAAATTAAAAAGTAAGCTTTATGACATATTTTGTTAAATTTTATTGAATTCAAAAACACATAATAATAAATAATAACACAATATAAATAAATAAATAATAAACACAATATAAATAAATAAATTGTATTAAATGTATCTATAAAAATTTCACAATATAAAATGGAAAATGATAAACTCCAATTTATGACAAAGTTTTACATTCCTTCAAATTCAGCAACTTCTTGATTCAAAATTATTCTTAAAATTTTTACAGCTAAACAAACATTTCTCTAAAAAGTTTCCTTGATTGTACAGCAGAACTTCCAGTGTGTAATAAAAAAAAGTGCCACGCTGTTATCTCTCAAGAGTTTCTTCATGGAAAAACTTTTGAATAGAAATTCATTTTAAGAAGGATCCTTTTGCTTAGTGTGACTGTTTTGAATGATTCTTTCAAAACATCGAATAGAGATGACTTCATTAAGTGGACATTTACTATATGAATATTTCCTTTGTGAATAAAAAAAGTGAGGAAGAGGATGATTAATTTAAACCAACATCATATCATTAAAATGATCATATTAAGTAATAACTGCATTATTTGTAGAAGTAAGATAAAATACAGTATTATGGTAGAAGTAAAGGCTTTTCAAAACAGGACTTTCCATTAGAGAATAATTAAATAAGCTTCGTATCCCAAGATAGTGAAGAAGAGAGCGAACTTGTCAAATTTTGTATATTACCACAAAACAAACTTATGTTGTTAGAACTATCTATTGTTTTTTATGCAATCATAAAAAACATTAAACTGTAAATTATGCAATTTGCTAACTGGAGATAGATGCAAGTTAAAATCTACTAATGCTATCACCATCTTAATTTAGAAATACTACGACAAAAGTAAAATTCCTGAAAACTGTTGTTTTAATTTGTATCTAACACAAATTGATTTGTAATCCTAGGAGTAATGCAGATAAAGGATGATTCACAAAAATATTTCTTCTCCCGTAGACATTGCATCAGCTAAAACAACTATTTACTAAGCTATTTTCAATTATAAGGTGGGAAGGATATGTTTTTTGCATCCTATGTATATTTAGCTGGGATATTCTTTTCCATAAACTTTTTTGTATAAGTTTTTTTTATTCTACTTATAGATGTCATTGAGTAGCCGTAACATTGCTTTTATATTGTTCTTAATATAGATTTTCTATTATTTCAACTTTATTATAACTTTAACTAGCTATTATTAACTAACTATTATTATACTTTAACTGGTGGATATATTTTATCCTAAAACTACTGTGGTGCAGTGTACGAGATCACATTTGTGAAAATAGGATTAAACCTTCTCCTAATGTTTATTATAATTCATTTTTTCAATCTTAATTACATTATTTCATGGGTCTTAAATGAAACAAATTCGATTTTAACGAAATTCTGCTGTTTTACAATGCCTTGTTTACAATGTTTTACAATACCTTAAAATATATGGCAACTCTATTTTTATTTAAAAAATATGAGCATTATATTACTAAAGAAGTTCAAACAAAAATATGCAAATTGGCAAGCTTTGAAACTGTTAAAGTAAAAATGTGAACTAAAACACACGCAATGCTGACATGAGTTGGACTATCACTAGTTAATGTAGTTAGCTTTTGATTCCCATACATAATAACCTATTAGGTTATTTTTTAAAAATTTTGACAGTTAGTATTTCGAGATTAAATGTAATCTTAAGCATGTGATAGAGTGGAAATTTCTAATGGTAATACGCAGTTAAATTTCTAAAAGGATGTAGAAAATTATTTTTAATTTTATATTATTTGTGAAAAATGTTGATATAGATTTTTATAAAAGCAACTATGACATTTCACCAACATAAAATTTAGTAGAGTCACATATTACAATAGATATTTTTCCCACTGTTAACGTAGTAAAATTTCATTGACATCATTATCAAAACTAAATAGCTCAGAAGTAGACCAATTACTTCCATAATTTAGTATGAACATAGAGGAATACAATATGACCGATATTCAACCACTTAAGCTACATGCTAATTTATATTACATATGTTATCTAATCAATGCCTATATGTGATGAAATTTAAGCCGGTAAAATACATAATTAATGCATAGAAGAAAAAATGAAATTTTCACTCACTATCGAGAATGCTAAGTATGCAACAATGAAAAGTTATTGTAGTACCAATTATTGTAACCAAATATTTAGTAGAGTTGCATATAACCCTAGATATTTTTCCCACTGTTTATGTAGTAAAATTTCTTTGAAGCCATTTTTAAAAGTGAATAGCTCAGAAGTAGACCAATTTCTTCCATAATTTAGCATGAACATGGAGGAATAAAATATAACCGATATTCAACCACTGAAGCTACATGCTAATTTATTTTACATATGTTATCTAATCAATGTCTATATGTGATGAAATTTAAGCCAGTAAAATGCATAATTAATGTATAGGAAAAAATGAAATTCTCACTCGCTATCAGAAAATGCTAAATATGCAACAATGAAAACCAATTGTTGTAACAATTTTTGTAACCAAATATTTAGTAGAGTCACATATAACCCTAGATATTTTCCCCACTGTTTACCTAGTAAAATGTCCTTGAAGTCATTTTTAAAAGTAAATAGTTTAGAAGTAGACCAATTTCTTTCATAATTTAGAATGAAATTAGAGGAATAAAATATGACCGATATTCATCCACTTAAACTATATGCTAATTTATATTACATATGTTATCTAATCAATGCCTATATGTGATGAAATTTAATCCAGTAAAATGCATAATTAATGTCCAGGAAAAATGAAATTCTCACTCGCTATCAGAAAATGCTAAATTTGCAACAATGAAAACCAATTGTTGTACAAATTGTTGTAACCAAATATTTAGTAGAGTCATATATAACCCTAGATATTTTTCCCACTGTTTACGTAGTAAAATTTCTTTGAACCCATTTTTAAAAGTGAATAGCTCAGAAGTAGACCAATTTTTTCCATAATTTAGCATGAACATAGAGAAATAAAATTTGACCGATATTCAACCACTTAAGCTACATGCTGATTTATATTACATAAGTTATCTAATCATGGCTATATTTGATAAAAATTTAAGCCGGTAAAATACATAATTAATGCATAGAAAAAAAATGAAATTCTCACTCGCTATCAAAGAATGCTAAATATGCAACAATGAAAACCAATTGTTGTACCAATTTTTGTAACCAAATATTTAGTAGAATCACATATAACCCTAGATATTTTTCCCATTGTTTATGTAGTAAAATTTCTTTGAAGTCATTTTCAAAAGTAAATAGCTCAGAAGTAGACCAATTTCCTTCATAATTTAGAATGAACATAGAGGAATAAAATATGACCGATATTCAACCACTTAAGCTACATGCTAATTTATATTACATATGTTATCTACTCGATGCCTATATGTGATGAAATTTAAGCCAGTAAAATGCATAATTAATGTACAGGAAAAAATGAAATTCTCACTCACTATCAGAAAATGCTAAATATGCAACAATGAAAACCAATTGTTGTACCAATTGTTGTAACCAAATATTTAGTAGAGTCATATATAACCCTAGATATTTTTCCCACTGTTTAAGTAGTAAAATTTCTTTGAAGCCATTTTTAAAAGTGAATAGCTCAGAAGTAGACCAATTTCTTCCATAATTTAGAATGAACATAGAGGAATAAAATATGACCAATATTCAACCACTTAAGCTACAGGCTAATTTATATTACATATGTTATCTAATCAATGCCTATATTTGATAAAATTTAAGCCGGTAAAATGTGTAATTAATGTATAGGAAAAAATGAAATTCTCACTTGCCATCAGAGAATGCTAAATATGCAACAATGAAAACCAATTGTTGTAACAATTTTTGTAACCAAATATTTAGTAGAATCACATATAAACCTAGATATTTTTCCCATTGTTTATGTAGTAAAATTTCTTTGAAGTCATTTTCAAAAGTAAATAGCTCAGAAGTAGACCAATTTCCTTCATAATTTAGAATGAACATATAGGAATAAAATATGACCGATATTCAACCACTTAAGCTACCTGCTAATTTACATTACATATGTTATCTAATCAATGCCTATATTTGATAAAATTTAAGCCGGCAAAATGCATAATTAGTGCATAGGAAAAAAATGAAATTCTCACTCGCTATCAGAGAATGCTAAATATACAACAATAAAAACCAAAAGAATTTTTAAACCGTTCCAGGAAATTCTTGAGGTCTTTAATAATATAAACATTTACGGAAGTAAAAGTGTCGCGGTACGGAAGCTAGTAAGCTGCAAAACATTTTCCTCCGTCCATATATAGGTCAAAAAACAGAACTGGGTGTAAACAGCTTAGGATAGCAGCACGACCAATAAGCAATGGATAGTTTTACGGTCGCTAAAAGTACATAATGAATGACGCTCTCCATCTTTCTTCTTATTTTGCGGTGCCGTCGATGAATGGTATTATTTATGAACCACCGCTAAAAAGGATGCGTAAATATAAAAAGCGGTTTTTTTTTAAGTATTTGGCAGAAGAGATGTTCTGACTGACAAATTATACTTTAAAGTTGTTGCTTTTAAATTATAGGTTAAGGGAAAATGAAGATTTTGATTTATAAATCAGAGAAGATAAATTACATCGATAATATTTATAATCTATTGATGTAACTCTTCTAAATGTTCGTTTTTTCTGTCCTAGTTCTCTGTTACATCATGATTCATATTAACATTGTAAGCATGCATGTAAGGACAGACAATGGTCCATGCTCAGTTATTAATTTGAAAGTCCATTTTTTTCAGAACGGGAGGATATATTTATGAATAAGCTAAAGATAATGCGAACAGACGCAGGAATCACTAATTTGAAGTGTGGATTCAATACGTGAGACATGAATTTTCAGAGTATATAAGCTCAATCAAAAGTTATGTTATATAAATATAGTTTAGAAATATATATTATATCCCTACAAAAATAAGTTTGTTTTCATACATATTTTCTATTCTGAATACATAATTATACGAATTTATATATGAATGCAATACAATACAAATGCTTACCGTATATATGAATTGTAAAATATATAACATTCATTACCTTTTAAATTATTTTATATAAATTAATATAAAAAAATTGTTTAAATTTTGGATTTTATTGTAGCAAAAACATTTTGAAAAATTGCTGAAAAAATATCGAAAAATTCAAAAGTTTTTCTTCACGAAAAATATTATGTCGTGAGAAAATTGAGTTTAAAATTTTTCTTATTAGAAAATTTATTGTTGACAATCTTTACAGACTATTTAAATAAAAGTAAAATATATATGTATTAGAATATAAATACTTAACAAACTCTTAAAAATATGCAAAAATGAGAATTTTGACGACATTTCATAGAATCAAGTGTGTAAAATTTAACATACTTGCAAACAAGTCATGTTGTCTCTCCTTCAGATTTTATTAGAATCTTTGATAATAACCACTCATTCTTTTACAATTTAGTGTCTGTCAAGGTTTAAGTTTAATGTTCAGTTATCAACACTGAGGCATTAGCATATTAATAGTGTTTATTATTTTCTTGTTGAACTGTTTTACGGTGGTAAACCCATCTGTTTTCTTCTGCTTATATAAATCAACTTTCTATTACTTTAAATTTCATAATTAACATATCTGGAAAGATAAATCATTAAGTATTATTTAACCTTTCTAAATATTTTCTTGAACGCCTGCTCGAAAATTTGTGAAGTTTAAAGGTATTTATATAGTATTTTTTTAATTTAATAAACCATTTAAATTCCCAAAATAAGCAACAAGGGAAAGTGGGCAGATTATTATGTAATTCTACTTTACACTTCAAGAGCCAAGAAACGTATAACAGAATCGATCTTCTTTCAGACAGAATTATGTAGAGAATAATTTTTGACTTTAAAATTTCCCAGCTATTCCATTAAGCGTGGTCTTGTTTTAAAATGAGAGATAAATTCCTTTCTTCTTATAACTAAGTATCGATGACAAAGACATGGATGGCGCTTTGGGAATGCCAAGTAGGTTTAATAAACAACTGTTCGTATTTCCCACCTCCCCCATTAGAGTAAAGTTGGTGATTCATGATCCCATGAATGTGGTTACGAAGTGCTGCTTCACTAGAAACAAATATAAACACAAACATGGAGACTCTTCGTATTTCAATTCTCCCAGATGAACTTTTCATCCTTCAAGTTTATTATTGCCGTCCCAGATTTACGGAATTATTCTTGAAGCATTTGTAAATTAACTACATGATAGATCTTCAAGTGAAATATATTAGTGTTTACAGTTTTCTGTTAATTATATCTGACTTACATTTCGAATGAAACTCATGCGGTGATATGCCATAGGGCATAGCCTATAGTTTCTAAAGAATGAATTAGAAAAATTGACTATAATGGTAAGAAAAATTTAAAATATTAAACATTGTCTGGAATAACTTAAAAGTATAATGAAATGCCACTGATTGCGAACAAATATAAGCACAAACAAGTGGAATTTTCATTCAAAATTCTTCCAGCTGAATTTGCATTATTCAAGTTGATTATTTCCGCCTTGGATTTGCAGAGTTTGTTTTGAAGCATTTGTCAATTAACTAGGGATATATCTTCAATTGAAATATATTAGGGTTTACAGGTTTCTGTTAATTACATCTCACTTACATTTTGAATGAAACTCATGCGGCGATTTGTGATAGAGCTTTGCCTTTAGTTTCTAAAGAATGAATTAGAAAAAACTGACTATAATGGTAAAAAAATAAAAATATTAAACATTGTCTAGAATAAAGTAAATTCTTTTTATAATTGTATAATTATAATGAAGTGCCGCTGACTGTAAAGAAATATAAGCAAAACATGTGGCATTTTCATTCCAAATTCTTCCATCTGAACTCAGATTATTCAAGTTGATCATTTCCAATGTGGATTTACAGAGTTATTCTTGAATTATTTGTTAATTAACTAGTGATAGATGTCCAATTGAAATATATAAGGTTAACAGGCTTCTGTTAATTATATCTAACTTACGTTTTGAATGAAACTCATGCAGCGATTTGTCATAGGGCTTTGCCTTTAGCTTCTAAAGAATGAATTAGAAAAAAATTGACTATAATGGTAAGAAATATAAAATATTAAACATTGTCTAAAATAACATAAAATGTTTTTTTATACTTGTATAAGTATAATGAAGTGCCGCTGACTGTGAACAAATATAAACACAAACAAGGGGAAATTTCATTCTAAATTCTTCCAGCTGAACTTACGTTATTCAAGTTGATTATTGCCGCCCTAGATTTACGGAGTTATTCTTGAAGAATTTGTCAATTAACTAGTGATATATTTTCAATTGAAATATATTAGGGTTTACAGGCTTCTGTTAATTACATCTGACTTACATTTTGAATGAAACTTATGCGGTGATTTGTCATAGGGCATCGCCTTTAGTTTCTAAAGAATGAATTAGGAAAAAATTGACTATAATGGTAAAATGATTTAAAATATTAAACATTGTCTAGAATAACGTAAAATGTTTTTTTCATAATTGTATAAGTATAATGAAGTGCCGCTGACTGTAAACAAATATAAGCACAAACAAATGGAATTTTTATTCCAAATTCTTCCAGCTGTACTTACATTATTCAAGTTGATTATTGCCACCCTGGATTTCCAGAGTTTGTTTTGAAGCATTTGTCAATTAACTGCGTGATAAATGTTCAATTGAAATACATTAGGGTTTACAGGCTTCTGTTAATTACATCTGACTTACATTTTGAATGAAACTCATGCGGCGAGTTGTCATAGGGCATAACCTTTAATTTCTAAAGAATAAATTAGGAAAAAATTGACTATAATGGTAAGAAAAATTTAAAATATTAAACAATGTCTAGAATAACGTAAAATATTTTTTATAATTGTATAAGTATAATGAAGCGCCGCTGACTGCGAACAAATATAAACACAAACAAAGGGAATTATTCCAAATTCTTCCTGCTGAACTTACATTATTCAAGTTGGTCATCGCCACCCTGGATTTACAGAGTTTGTTTCGAAGCATGTGTTAATTAAGTAATGATAGATCTTCAATTGAAATATATTATGATTTACAGGTTTCTGTTAATTATAGCTGACTTACAGCTTTAATGAAACTCATGTAGCGTTTTGTCACAGGTCATCGCCTTTGATTCGTAAAGAA
This sequence comes from Pardosa pseudoannulata, assembly GCA_032207245.1. Lineage (NCBI taxonomy): Eukaryota > Metazoa > Arthropoda > Arachnida > Araneae > Lycosidae > Pardosa > Pardosa pseudoannulata. The sequence goes on from CM063508.1 coordinate 60,688,834, forward strand.
TGAATTAGAATACATGCCTATGGTGGTATGTAAAATGTTAAATCTTAAACATTATCTAGAATAAAGCTGAGTGTTTTGGGAAATAATGGTATAAAGTTATAGCTATCAAGGTTTCAACTCATGTAAGTTAAGTTTTGATAAAATTCTTAATTCTCAATTTTGATAAAATTCTTATTTCTTCTATTCTAAAATTCTTAAATAAGGGAAAAAGAAAATTGCAAACACATTTAACCGTGTTCATAGAATTTTCAAAACGCATGCTAGAAATTTTGCAAAGCGTTTATAGCAGTTTGCTACACCTTTATTTATTTTAAAATATCGAAATTCATAAAATATACAACAGGGGAAAGTAAGTATATTATTATCCAGCTTTTATGTACAAATCAAGATGCCAAGAAATACCGGACATTGTTCAGATAGAAGTATGAAAAGAGAAATGTTTGATTTGAAAAGTTTCCACCTATTCCATTACTCGAACTCTTGTTACACACTGCGAGATATATTAATTTCACTCTACAAACAAAGAACCATCAATGATAAAGTCGTGACCCTTCTAGGATGCCGAGGATGTTTAATAAATGGCTTTTCAATTCTCTGCCCCCTTCTTTGGATAAAAGGAGGGAAATTCATGATCAATTGAATGTGGTTATGAACTTCAGACCTCTGAAAACAAATATAAATATAAAAGTGGGGAGTTTTCGTACCCAAATTGTTCCAGCTGAACATTAGTCAAGTTGTTTATATGGAACTATGCTAAAAGTGTGTATTAATTAAGAATGCAATACATCTTCAATTAAAACAGAATGTGGCTTAAGACTTTCTGTTACTTGTATCTGACCTACATTCTTAATGGACCTCGTACAGCGATTAGTTATAGGGCATTGACTTTGATTTCTAAAGATTATAATAAATGTCTTAAAAAATGAATGCTATGAAAAAGTTAAAAACTGAAACATTATCTAAAATAAGATAAAGTTATCTCTTAATCTTGATTTTATAGCTTCTTGAAATATGAAGTATATAAAATATATTTATAATTTATTATGCATATTTAATTGAGGGTTATAAAACTTGTGAATAATATTGAATAAAAGTGCTTGAAGTGGCAATACAGTTGTGAAGTTATGAATACCTTGTGAAGGTGTGGGCAAAGCAGAAATCAAATAATCAAAGATATGAATAAGATTCTATAAATAAAAATCCTTTATAACGGTAGCATCTTCCTTAGTATTGTGCTGATTTCCCTAGTGGATCCAGCCGAACGCTGGCCAATTCGTTAGGGCGCTGATCGTCGGTACCGGAGTTCGTGGGTTCGAATCCCACTATGGCATGGATGTTCGTAGCCGTTCGGAATCGGTTTTAAGCAATAGGACCCGGTCTCGTTAGCCCGCGTGTGCAAAACAGTAGACCCTAGAGATCCAAACCAATCCCTAGCGGATCCCTCGCTCTAAACTGCGATAAATGCATCCAGACAGCTCTTTCCCGCTTTCTTAGTGGCCATCTAAGAGGTCTTGTCTTCTAGTGTACACAAAAACCCACCAGATTTGTGCGAAATTTAACCAAGAGCATGCTTTTCAGGCACAGATTCTAGGTTTGTCCTAGAGCTCCAAACCAATCCCTAGCGGATCCCTCGCTCTAAACTGCGATAAATGCATCCAGACAGCTCTTTCCCGCTTTCTTAGTGGCCATCTAAGAGGTCTTGTCTTCTAGTGTACACAAAAACCCACCAGATTTGTGCGAAATTTAACCAAGAGCATGCTTTTCAGGCACAGATTCTAGGTTTGTCCTAGAGCTCCAAACCAATCCCTAGCGGATCCCTCGCTCTAAACTGCGATAAATGCATCCAGACAGCTCTTTCCCGCTTTCTTAGTGGCCATCTAAGAGGTCTTGTCTTCTAGTGTACACAAAAACCCGCCAGATTTGTACGAAATTTAACCAAGAGCATGCTTTTCAGGCACAGATTCTTAAGTGCCTAAGTTTGTCCTATGACGACCAATCTCATTTTCCTGTGCTAGTTCATGACTTTTTTGAGAGTGAATAAACGTATAGATCTTACCTGGTAGTGGCTAGACTCAGAGATTAGCAACAACAACAATATAAAAAGCATCTTTTATCAAATGTTGTGTTGATGTCATTGATTAACTTAATTGACTTGTGTAAACTTATTTATGGGATCTAACACTATGGGTATCTCCTTAATGTGTTTATATGTACGACTAGTTTTTGTAAACAACCACAATGGTTTTCTATTTAACTGCCCCTTTTGTGTGTTTGTTGATGTTGATTTACTCCTGGAATTACTTTTGGCCTTCAATGTGTTCATGAGCTACTTTTCGAAGTAATTTTATCAAATCTTAACGTTCTCATATCCTTGGGATTTCTTTTCCTATTGCCAAATGATTTTACTATGTATGGCCGAATTGGTTTCTTCAACTCATATGAGTTGATGTGTTACTACTACTTTAAACTTTTAAATTAAATAACTGAAAATGAAATATTGAAAATTATTTGCACTCGCTAGAGATTTATCTAAACGTTTACTAAGCTTACAAAAGGATTTTAGGCAGTTAGGGTGCTACCATTTTGTCTAGATCTATCACAGGCAAAATGCTTGTAATAATGATGTCAGACGTCATCATAATGATGTCAGACGTCATTATAATGACGTCAGAGAGAACTTATGGTATTAAATTCCCATCTGTGGTGACTTCTGATATCATTCTGATGCAGAACTCGACTGTGTCATACCTCGACCTTAATATGGCTCTCTTGTTAAATGGTTTTCAAATGGCAGCCCATTGTTTTCTTTCATTGTTGACTTACTACTACTACTATAAATTTTTAAATTAAATAACTGAAAATGAATCATTGAAAATTATTTGCAAGTACTAAAGATTTTTCTAAACATTTGGTAGAAAATTTACAAAGGAATTTTAGGCTCTTAGGGTGCTAACATATTGCGGTCTTGACAGGCGATATCCTTGTAGTAATGATATCTGAGAGGGAAATTTATGGTATTAAATTTCCATCTGTGGCTACTCATGGTATCATTATGATGTAAAAGTTGACTGTGACATACCTTGACATCAGTATGGCTCTGTTGCTAAATGGTTTTCAAAAGGATGGTCCAATTGTTTTCTTCAAATCATATGAGTTGACTTACTAGTAATACTTTAAACTTTTAAATTAAAGAACTGAATATTAAATATTGAAAATTATTTACACGCGATAAAGAGTTATCTATACGTTTACTAAGTTTGAAAAAGGATTTTAGGCAGTTAGGGTGCTATCATATTGTGGTCTAGATATGTAACATGTAACATTCTTGTCATAATGATGTCAGATTTCATCATAATGACATCAGAGAGGAGAACTTATGGTATTAAATTCCCATCTGTGGTGACTCATGTCATTATGATGCGAAAGTCGAATGTGTCATACCTCGACTTGAATGTGGTTCTCTTGTTGAATGGTTTTCAAATCGAGGTCAACTCATATGAGTTGACTTACTACTAATACTTTAAAATTTTAAATTAAATAACTGAAAATTAATCATTGAAAATTATTTTCAAGTGAAGATTTTTTCTAAACATTTGGTAGAAAATTTACAAAGGCAGTTTCAGGCAGTTATGGTGATACCATATAAGACGTTTTCACGCAGTAGAGCATATGTCAACTTTATGTAACTGATTATTAAAGCCAGAATTATTAAACAATTCTGGCTTTAGTTTCAAACGGAAGGCCAATTTCTTATTTGTCTATTGGTTGTTGTAAACATGAAAATGAATGGGAAGGGCATTATAGTAGCTCGTGACGTTGCTACAAATTGCTCTATTGCGATCTTGACAGGCGACATCCGTGTCCAAATGATGTCACACGTCATCACAATGACACAACTTATGGTTTTAAATTCCCATTTGTGGTGACTTCCAATGTCATTATAATGCGAAAGTCGACTGTTACTTTCTTCGACCGCAATATAATAACCCACCTAAATTGTAATTTTTCATTTGAAAATGTGTAGTCGTAAATAAATTTTGTAAATAAATAACAGAGGGAAGTATGCAGATTAATACTAAAATCTTCCCTAGAATTCAAGCTATGAAGAAATGAAAAGAGAGCACTGGCCTTTCTTTAATCAGAAAGGCATGAAATGAATTATTTGATTTTAAAACTTCCCGCATGTTTCATAACGCACCGTTTTGTTTTACGATGCGACAAAAATTCATTTTTCTTTTAAAAACACTGAACCACTAATAACAAAGAAGTGACCCATCTAGGATGGCAAATATGTTTAATAAATGACTCCTCGATTTTCCACTCCTTCCTTTAAATAAAAGGTGGTGATACATGATCCCATGAATGTGATTATGAACTGCCACTGACAGCAAACACAAACACAAAAATGCGGAATTTTCATATCCAAATTCTTCCAGTTGAACTTCATTAATCAAGTTGATTATTTTCAGCTCGGATTTAGAGAGAATTATAATCGGAATCTTTATTAAGTATGGAAAATATCTTTTATCAATTTATTAAGTATATTAGGGCTTACTGGTTTCAGTAAGCTGTATTTAACAAACATTTTTAATGAATTTTTAGTAACAGGGCATTTCTTTTGAATTTTAAGGAAGGAATCATAGCAAACACCTATAAAGGTATGGAAAAGATAAAAGCTCAAATGCTGTCTAAAATAAAATGTTTTATTTTGTTAATGGTTCTTATATAAGTTGAAATTGTCAAGTATTTTCAAATATATTTATAGTGATTTATATAATGTTATCAGCATATACTTTTTCGATCTGCTGAGTAGCATGTTCTCAAAAATGAAATTATTTTACTTAGCAGGAAATAATAAAAAATGTATAATTTCAAAGTATAAGAATGGAAATGTGTTCCTGATTATATGTAATATTATAAATTGTTTTTTATAGGTTTTATTGTATTATAAAGTTATTATGTCTTAATGCATTTCTCTTATTTTAAATAAACTACTGAAATAAAGAAAAGTAAATTAGGCAATATTTTCGTATTATGTTAGAAAGATTGGATATAAAAATAGTGTTTAAAGATAGTTATTATATAATTTCAAAAGTAATTTTTACTATACATATGGTGTCACAATAAAATATAGAATACTGTCATTAAAATTTTATATGTAAAGATCTGTTTCTACTTCATTGAAGTTTCGACGTTGATTATTTCTTTACCATAATTATGTATAGAGTAATTGATTTTTTTAAGCAAAGCTCAGATTCATCAAAACTATTAACACAAAGAACTAATAATTTCAGTTCCGACTGAAAATGTGCCAGAAAAGTATTGCATGCAGAGGTTTAGCTGTTTTGATCATTTAAATCATTTGTTCTTGTTTTGGCTATATGTAAAGACAGTTTTTGAATACTATGCAACTTTCGCTAGGCGAAGGCTAACGAGACAGGTTTTCTTTGCTTATGGTTAGTTACTAATGGGCAAAATATCAATATTCCAACATCTGAAGTACGATATCGAAGAACAGTGCCTTATTAATTTAATTATTCATTTCAATGAAATGCCCATAATAGTATGTCAATGTCATTGAAATATTATTATAAGCTATTGTTATAGCCAGAATGCTAAATCGATGCTGTAAAAATATTTTTCTTAAAAAGCCCATAAGAGACTACAGGTCATACATCTGTTGAAAGGAATTTGAAGTGTCGAAGAGAACCTTAACTCTATAGAAAAGTTAACAAATGTGTAACAAAGAGTTGGAATTCAACAACGCGAGTTTGAAACTGACCTAGAGGCAAAAGCGAAGTGAGTGACCCTCCTTCGACCCCATTGGTCAAGAAGGGTTGCTAACCGTGGAATAGCTCTCTTCGGTCGAGGTAAAGCTCCCGAACGAACTTTTTCGTGAGATCTGTAGGCCCAGTCGGAGAGAAAGCAAGGAAGGAGAGCTTAAGTGGAGCTTAATTTCTTCTGCACCAATTTTTGCACCATTTCTTCTTTTCACCAAGACGCCATGTTTGGCATATCTTCGATCGAGTGTGGACCCTTTGGCTTTATGGCCTAAATAGCATTTTATATCCTATTTACAGCTTTATTTATTTTAAAAATAAACAATATTCAACAGGATGAATTAGTTTTTTTTCAATTTTGTATTTTCTTACGAGTACTCCACTTATACGTTCAGCTGGCCTACATGCTCCGTCGGCCTCATCATAACAAAGTGGAAAATAGTCATTAAAAGCAGTCATGATTGGAAAATATTTCTGCAGAAAGTCTATCAAGGCTATGAAGAAGTATTAAAATATTTACATATTTACAAATATGTAATATCATTAGTATAAAACTGCTGAATTTGTGTGAAGTCAGTTATAACCGTAAAGGAGAGGTTCACATACAAAAGGAACCAAATCCGTCTGATAACCTTTACAGAAAATTTCCTAACGTTTCATTATGAATCATAAAGATTTTCAGAAAGTTTCAAGTAACTTCAGCAAGTATTTAACAAGGGCATTTTCTAATAACACTGGTAAACACTTTCATTTTGAAAAAAAATTCATTTGGTTCACTCTGGTTGTAAAACTCTTATGTATTATGCATGCAAACGACGACCGTATGAGTAGGGAGCTGATCTTTTGTACAAGAATTCGTAGGTTTGAACCCTAATTCCATCAGGGATGTTCTTAGTTTTTTGGTATCAACTTTAAGCAGCTGTTTCAGGTCTGAATAGATTTTTTGTCCTAAAGCAGAAGTCCATAGCGTTTCAAAGCAAACTCTTCGTATATGAAAATTAAAATAATATTTTTTGAATACCAAATAAAAACAATTGTATATAACTGAAAAATATTCTAACATGATGACTTTAAATATGCTAATAACTATATAAACATAGTGTTGAGAAGTTAAAAAGTAAATAGTTTCATATGAGCGATCCATAGAATATAATTAAATTTTTAGTTAGCAAAGCGAAATCTCTTGCAAACCGATACTTTTTATTATAAAAAAATAAACTTTCTTGTGCACTTGAAAAAGCCAGATTGTACCTGTAATTTTCGGAAGAATTTCCCAATATTTTTCAAGTCTGAGATTTTTGAGACTAAGTGTAGAAAAAAAAACATTATTTCCAGTTCTGAATATATTATTATTAGCTTCATTTTTCATGCCATTTTCGAGTTACTTCTATTCGGAAAGTGGCTTAGATTTTGATTTATTTCCACTGTATTTATTTGCTATTATTGTAGAGTTTGTCTAAAGTGCTGTCGGAATTTAAATGACTCTTTACGTCCGTATTATCCCTCGAATTTGAATCGAATAATTGGAAACATTGATCGATTTTATTGCGGTCGATTTCAGCAAAAGGTTTATTACTTTAAGCACAGTCATCACTTTTTCTTCATATTGTAATTGCGAATTTGAGGGTGGTTTTCAATTGATGATAAGTTAATTCCTTCATTTCTTAGTCTCAACTTTTTCATATTCTTATTGTTAGATGAAATATAATAAAATTACTATCAGAAAAAATAACTCAAATTTCTAATTTTAAGGAGATATGATATAATATAATTAAATTATTAGATTGGAGTATTTCTAAAAAATCAAAAACCAGTTAGTTTTAAATTTTTGCTACTATCTAAAAAACGTTATATACAAAAATTTTAATTTTCATGTTTTTTAAACTTTAATAACCATACGTGACTCTAATTCTAACAAAAATATATATTAAATTTTTCTAATTGGAATTTTAACGTCATCGTCGGTTACTTTTAGGTAAGTCATCACATTTAATTAATAATGTAAGGGAGAATTTTTGTTGTTTGAGGCTACCGGTAGGGTAGCCTTAAACTATGATCTTTCATTGTTATCCAAACTACTTAAAATTTTCAGTTTTGTCTTTATACTTAGTTAAGTATTTTTGTAATTTACTTTGTTTTAATAAAACTTTTCTTTCATATATATGGAGGTACGGCTTTGGGAGAATGAACTTTGACGTCTGTGTAGTTAAGTATGACGTAATTAAATTCTCTTCTAGAATGATTGCTATCTATTCCTGCCTAATACCGCAGACTGTCTGGGGATATAAAATGGAGTGAAGATCAATTTTAAATCCAAATTAGAAACGGATAGCATATAAAGAGTAAATAAAAAGAAGAAAAACAGGGAAAGAATAAAATAGAGAGAAGAAGGGCCCGTTAGCACGAAAACGTTGGATATCCATTGGCTACAAATTAGTAATTGGTCGTTTGGTTTGGTGTCAGAGCTCTTCAGTCTATTGTTTTGCTCGCGAGAGCTAATGAAACTGGGACTCAGCTTAAAGCCGATTCCGAATGGCTACGAATGTCCATGCCAGACGCGGAATTCGAACCCACGATCTCCGGTACCGAAGAGCAACGCTCAAGAAATCGCCATTGTTCGACAATTTGTAGTTGGAAAGAATATACTTTGAAATGGAAAAAATGACGTGGCGGCATTTAGTTGGCAAAATGTGTTGATGACCAACTGAAGTATTCTGACATTCCTTTGGTATGACGAAGAAATATACCTACGCCTCTTGTATAAATATAGGTATACTGTTGACTAAGAAACATAAAAAAAAACAGATCTCCCATGGGTAGAACCAGCGGCAAACGAGAA
>CM063508.1:60702452-60704952 GCA_032207245.1 Pardosa pseudoannulata
GATATGAGGTTACTCAGTAGGCAAAGGCAACGCTCTCATAACTGAGGGGTTGCGGGTTTGGAACCCTTGTCGGCCTAAGTTTCGAAGTGTTCGTTAAAGGTGACTAGAGCACGTAAAACATGGTCTTTGTCACAATGTCCTCCAAGTTCTCAAACAATACCTCTGGGGAGGCAGGCCAAGCCTATAGGTATTCTGCTTGGTCCCTGCTTCAAAATTACGGGGACCCACTTGAGCATAAGTAGTAACCCCTGAGGTGCTCGTCAAATCGAAAGGCAGATCTTTTTGCCTTAATACGAATAGCCTGCCGTTCAAATGTGCTTGGTTTGGCCAAGTGGCATAAGCAACAGCAAAAGCAATAAAAAACGTAGCGATCTATTGCTTGATCAGAACGAAGATCTGTTAACACATAATTAAAGCGATACATCTTAATAACGTTATTCGTAATACTTTGGAAATATTAGGAAAAATAAATTGTGCAAGTGTGAATAACTTTAACGTGTCACCTGAACTTAAGGTAATCAGCTGTTATTAAGTGATCCCATATGCACAGATATGTACTATACTGTCTACCAATAAGTATTCGGACACCTGTGATAGAAAAGAAAAACTAGCTTTATTCAAAATCAATAGTTGGTAGAGCCTCCACGAAAGGCAATTACAGCATGAACCCTCCGAGACATACTTTTCACAAGACTTTGTATTACAGCTAGTGGTATTGTCTTCCACTCGGATTGGAGTAGACATACAAGTTCCTTCACCGATTATGGAGGGTAGTGCACCCCTTCATTCGGCGATCCAACTCGTCCCAGAGGTTCTCGATAGAGTTCAGGTTTGGTTTCTGGACAGGCCAGTCCATTCGATGAACTCCATTGGTACCATACCAAGCCTTGGTTAACCTCGAAACATGACAACTGATACTGTCGTCCTGAAAGTAACAGGGGTCCAACTCGTAAAACTGATACAACGTAGAAAGCACATTGTCATTCAAAATAGTATATTAGTCATTGACGTTGAGTTTACCATGAATGGGGACTAAGGGTCCCAGCTCATGCCAGGAGAAAAACCATAATTCCACCTCCGCCGAACTTGACAGCTGGCGCAATGCATTCTGGCAGGAGACATTCTCCAGGCAGACGCCAGACCCAGACCCTTCCATTCTAACGGTAAAGGTTGAACATTGATTCGTGTTTCCAAAAAACCCATTTCCACTGATATACGGTTCAATTTCGATGTGCTTTGCACTATATGAACCGACCAGCGCGGTTGGACTTTGTGATCAAAGGCTTATGGACAGCAGCACGACCATGAAAACCAAGCTGATGTTCTTCCTTACGGATGGTATTCATCGAAACAATACTTCCGGATTCCTGTTGAAACTCCTCGCGGTTGAGAGCCATCGGTTAGGTGAGGTTCTTCCAAATTTCTCTGGACAGCACTCGTCGGTCGCTATGTCCCAGTTTCGTAGGTCTGCTGAATCGGGGCACATTCCAACAATAACCGCTCACCTTCCACTTCTTAATCACATACGCTGCTGTCGATTTTGGGTACTTCAGATAGCTAGATATGTCCCTTAAGGATCGGCCACATTTGTGATACCCGATACTTATACCTTTCTCGAAATCAGATAGCTCCAAACTGCGTGGCATCTTGCATGCGACTAATGCCGATTCTGTTTCTTACACGATGTATACCGGTGGAGGCCATGACGTACCTCAGGACCGCAGATATCTGCATTTGCATAGGTGTCCGAATAGTTATTGGTAGACAGTGTATTTCTCGTTTTCGTATATTATACAGTACGGGTTTACAAGAATGGTTTGAGCACGGTGGTCGAAATTCTCTGAAACAAGAAGGTTGATCGTATCAGAACCTTCTGCTTAAAGCGGACTACAAACGACGATTAACCCCCATGCTAAAGCTGAGTTCTAATCACCGGATTCTGATGTCAAAATGGAGCACCGTATTCAATATGAGACCGTCTGGTGGGACGTGTAGGATAAGCAATACATGCAGGAATACACAAATGTAACAAGATATATCCTATTTTTCTGCATAATGAAAGACTGTTAAAAACTACTACCCACTGAAATGCTTTAAAACCAGGAAATATGTTTGAAATTTTCATATAGAAATAATTTACATTTTTTTTATTTAAATATCTGAAAATAAACTATATTACATTTTGTAACACGTGAAAACATGTTTATATAAAACAACTGAGAGGCTATAGAATTTCAACTTTCTGGAATTATACTTGGTGGAACATACTTTATTTTGTGTTTGAAATTATGAAGTAGATGAACTTATGCGAAAATATATTATAAAGGTGATAAATTCAAAAGAACCTCCTTTTTTTCAATTGGGAAAGGAATATAATTTTGCTTTAGAAACATGACAGATTTAATTATTGGGAATCAAAGAATGTAATCGATTTCAAGCAGACACAAAGACTTAACTCTGCAAAATTACAAGCCGTGAGCGCGTGATATATCTTTTCTTA
>CM063508.1:60712452-60734952 GCA_032207245.1 Pardosa pseudoannulata
AGAAAAAAAAATAATAAATCTGCTTTTTAAAACCAGTCGCGCAGAAATGGTTAAAAAAAGTTCTTAAAAAAGCGAAAATGGCTACTCTTTCAATATGATCAAGAGAAAGTAATTAACTCTTTATTTTAACAGCTATTTACTTCCACAAAGATAATTAACAGGATCTCAAGAAGTTCTCGGTGGTTTCATTGGCTTTCCGCCCTATTCAATACACTGAATACTGATAACAAGCTTATCATTATTCAGTTGATGTGTTCAAAATTAAGCTTTATTGGATTAACGTAAAAAATATATTTTTTTTTGTTCGAGAATAATTGTTGTAAAAGACTAAATATATTTTTGTTAAAGTATATTTTTAGGTGCTCTTAACAATCTCCTGAGTTTATACTTAAAGGAATATTAATATTTAACAATATAAAAGTACATTCGAAATAATATTTAGAATTTTGATAATATAATTTAACACTATAATAAACTTAAATGTAATTTAACACTATAAAGGATATTTTTCTCGTGGATAGGGAATGTTTTCTCCTGCAAATTTTAAACAGTTTCGTATGCTTTAACTTTGAAATTTGAATACGTCCCTAAACGGGAAAACCACATTTTTTATCACCATAAGTGTTTGCAAATAATAGAGTATTCTAGCGGTTGGTAATATATATTCGTAATGAACTTGATCGGTTTTCTTCAAACTTTGAAGATTTATGTTGTTCTTTGAACTTTCTAGCCGTATGGTGGAACCTTATATTATTCTCCAAGAGTAAAATATATTAGTTACAGTACAAAGGCACTAATTGTAGTGAAAATAAAAGTGATGTATCCCTATTTAAAACTTACACCAAGTTATTTTATTTATTCAAACAATGGTCTAACTCAGACTATCTGCGACATTAACTCGTATGCCATTGTGTCTAGTGATTGGGATGAGTGTGGAAGTTTTATACACAAACAATCAGCATTGTTAGTCTCGGCAAGCGGTTGCGACGTCTCTATGTCCGGTAAACAGTCACACCCTAGTTGTTTTGGATATGACTTTTCATGAGTCAATGAAGCAGGCATGGAGACGAAATAACCAGAGCCGTAGATGATTTAAAATTAACAACGGTTGATTTATTGAACAAAAGGAAACATTTAAAGAAAATTTAAAGTGCATGCAGATGCGACCTTACAACCACAGAGGAGATCACTCTAGATCAACCTCCTTTCTCGAAGTTCAGCCGGGAGTCCTTCCCGCTTCCTTCTTTTCCAAAAAGGAAACTTCGGTTTTAGGGGAGATCGACCACCCTCCTCTTTGAACCTTGTCCTTGGGGTAGCTGAAGCGCCCTTGGTACCTGGATGACTCGATCAAATCAAAATTCCTTTTCTCTGTTGGTGCATTGACAAACGACACGCTTGAAACCTCCGTAAGTCAAGAAAACCATTACGAGGACAATACTGTCATTTTCAACTGTTAAAATGCACAAAAGTTTGCTTGACCACCGACAGAGACGGACGCGACTCTTACAAGCATCTAGCTCTATAATGATTTCCAAGGTCCTACTTTGTATAATGTATTGAGTCTAAATATTTCATATTTGATGCTACATATGAGAAACACAATTCTCACATAAATACTATTTGGGAGCTAAATATTCTTTTAAATGTCATCCAAATAGACACGTATGTCTGTGCGCGTAACCTCTGCTATCTTCACATTATCAACTTAATATTAGAGCAAATCTAGAACACAATGTTAGTCACCGACACAAAATCTTCGTTCATAGAGGCCAAGTCAATTTCATGTTGTTTAAAGATGATAATACAACTAACGTTTATGTTTTAATTATTTGGTATTCTTAAAACTTACATGTATCACCCTTAGTGGCATCTTGCAGAACTATTACCAAGGCACACACTTTGAAGACATTTTGTGCTTTGTTAATAAATAAAAGGATATGCTAATCTTCATACAACACAGTATCGCAACATGTTTACTACTAACACAATTGAATTTCTATTTTTTCTAAATGTGATGATTTAGTATTTAAGCCACCTTGTTAACCCAGCGCACACTGTTTTATGCATCATCTGCATTTTCACACTTTTGTTATGACTGTAAAACACATCCTTACTAATATGGTACATAGAAGTCACTATTCTGCCCATAGAATCAACATAAAGAATTTAATTGATTTTTCTCCCCATTGTAAACTTTTTACCTCTTAAAATCATATATTCCCATTTATGTATCATATATGCACCATATAGATACCGTTTTAAATCATATAAAGACACCCAGACCAAACCTAGAGGTCACTGCTTGGTCTCTGCTAGAACGAAAAGAATCACCCTAATTTTTGTGGCTTTTGGAACACTTATTTGGCACGTCCATATGCCATTGTCAACAAAAATAGAATATTATAAAGACAATACGTAGATAAAATCTTATTTTTAAACGTTTTAAAAAATTAGCTATGATGGATAATTCTTTTAATCCATTTAAGAAAAATCAGGTTTATAACTATCTAAAAAATATGATAAAAACGAGTTTGACTGCAGAAAACATATATTTAGAAATGTAAAAATTCTCCGAAACCAAATATTTAAAGTACCGAATAAAAACCACTATTTAGAAAAATATGGTGGTAGTTAAAAACCAAGTGGACATTTGTATTTTTATCACTGATTAGCCAGCATGTATTTTTTAAATTATGCATAAGTTTCATAATTAATATTTTTTTTTACTCTTAGAAAAAAAACTTGTTTTTTTTATTGTCCTGAGTACAAACATTTTAACCTTTTTTTCTCGGCGAGACTTCTAAAAATTTATAAACTCTAACCACTCTATATTATTTTTTAAAAATTCTGCTCTCAAGACAATTTTGATGATGTATACGTTTGAATTGCCCGTAATTAGTTAAAAAGAGAAAAGAAAACCCCATTTGGTTTAACAAGTACACTGCTAAATAATTGCTAAGAGGATTTGTTTTAGAAATAAATAATCATTTAAACTGTTGTTTCTGAGTATTTATAAGCAGTGGATATAGTTAATACAATTTCATAATGTCAGTGTCCACTACATTAAAGAAACGTGCATTAGTTTCTCTATTATATTTATTAATCATTGTAGTGGAATGAAAATTAAAAACTTCACTGAAAAAAAGCGAAAATAGACTTTTGAAATCACGCATATGATTTTATTATTACAGTTCAAAACATTCAGAATAAGTTTCTGATAAACTAATTACTCTTCTTTTCAATAATATTTAAACTCTATATTCTAATTTAGCATTATATTAATTTGAAATGTATTACTTTACTTAGACAGTCCTCTTCTAATATTAAATTATACGTCTTTTCTTTTTCTGTAGTACGCCTCTTTTGTAACATTTAAGAACCGTAAAGATTTGTTCTAATATTTACTGACTTCATCGTATTATCGAGACTGAAAATATTTCGATGAAAGGAAAAGGGAATTCGATGATGGGAAAAGTAATTAACTCTGTTTTTCAAAATTTACTTTGACTAAATACTTAATGGATGTTGTTCTGACTGCTTTGTTAGGAAACATGAATTTGATTCGGATAACCGGTTTTGTCATGCCTGTTTATATTCGGTATATATTCTGTAATATGTCTAGTAACCGCCTCTTAATGATACATAAAAATGGGTTATGTGTTATATGTTTTTAACATTATGTAGAGTGCTTAACATAAGTTTCTAAAGTAGCTTCTTTCTAATAACTGTTAAAAAAACCAATAATTTTTTGTATTCTACAAAAGAAGTTTAATAATATAATCGATGTAAAATCGATGACCATAAGCAAATGTTATTTTGTAATACTGCTGTTTAATGTATCAAAACACTTATTAAAAAGCATAAAAGCAGCGAAAGATCAGGATATCATAAAAATGTATTATATGATTAATGTGTTTGTAGCAAGATACGTACATAAAGGTCATACATTAATAGTATGCTCTATTGGCTAAAACCTAGTACCTACTAGTACGTCCTGGCTCTGGACCTAAAGGATTCCAATAGCGTACTACATAGTAATTTTTGCTCAAAATATAAATAATAAATATGACAATTTCTTCTAAACATATTACTAATTAGTTTATATATGTATTTCCAGCTATAAACATTTTTTTATTGATGTTATCAATATATATATAACAGTGTGTGTCAATGATGAATAATATGAAACAATTACACAGCTTTGTATGGGCGGGGAATTTTTTGGGGGGTTTCTGAGTTATAGAATTGATGTCTTTAGTGACTCATAACTGTATATTCGAGGCTATATTGCTGAAAGAGATGAAGGGGTAATTGACAGTATCCTCCCAACATGTTTCTCAAATGCCTCTTTTTCTCAGCTACCGTCGTTGAATCCTCCTCATGTCTTCTCCAACTCACCAACAAATCCTGGCCTCTCTCCTCCTTTTATAGATCAATAACACCGGTCAAAAATGGTTTTATAATGGCTCTAAACTTAAATGCCTCATCTGCACTTCGATCTTTTCCTCATCGCACAGGTTTATTTTATTTAAGTCCTCCATTTTAGTGAAAAGTTAACAAAATTTGACATATGGCAGATATTGAAGACACATCCGAAAAGACATATGCGTAAGACATTATTGATACTACCTTTAAACTGGAAACTTCCATTGTTCGAACTTAATGATCTTCGAATACGAACTTAAAGATATCCCCCCCCAAAAAAAAGGTACACTTAGGGTCATATTCACCAAAATCGGGGTATCCAGGATCAAAGAACGGATCAGGGAATCGATAGATCAACGATCACACGCCATTAACTGTCCCTTAAACTGGTATCATATGCACCATGAGTGGATTCCCTGATCTATAGATTAATTATTGCAAATATGTAAGCAATGTTTTGATTGGTCAATAAACGAGATTCTCCGGGGATAGTTCTCATGTTAAGTTGATTTACATATTTACTCAACCAGACATAAATATCGTTTTAGGAAATTATAAATTTTGTCAAGGATCTGTAGTTTTACTGATATTTGCACACAAAATAAGAATGGAAGAATATAAAAGGAAGAATTTGGATGAAACCGAGACAGAATCTTTTCTGAAAAATCTGGAAAGATCCAGTAGCAAAATACCTTGATGCTAAAAAAAAATTTCAGCAGAAGATAGAGCATTATTCTTTTCCGAAGGAGCTGAAATCGAGTCATCTAGCATTCTAATTAATAATTCAGCTGTATCTTTATTAAAACTATAACTCGACCAAAAGTCCCATCATCCAAACAATCCAAATTATTTGTTCTATCTGGATGCACTGATCTTTTTCTGTGGTTTCCTGTTATTTTTATCATTTGTAAAACTTCGAGATCTTCTAAATCTGAAAATATATCCGCCATGTTTGTTTTCAACTCAGAGCGCATGCGTAAAATGTAGTATCCTTGGATTAGGCAATGAATCCTCCCAATTCGGGGGATCAGAAACAGGGGATTAAAATGAGCCGAAAACGGCGAATTCGCGTTGAAGAATAGGATAATGCTGATCCGCGGTTAGATCCGAGTTTTAAAATAGTGGTGAATATGGTCCTTGGAGTTTTACAAAAATTACGGGTCTAATAAAATCTCTTGTAGAAAACAATTTGCCATACCAAGAACAAGCACCCCAAATAGGGTGGATATTTAGAGTAAGTGACCGCATTTGTACTGCACGTATGATAGAAACAGGTTATATATTTTTCTGACAGTTTAGTTGAGAATAAAGCTTGATACCCAGCAAACAAACTTACGATGATGTGAAATCTTTGAGACAGAGTATAGTAATAAATGCAAAATCAACTTAAGAAGGAGCAAATAGAAACAGATTATATAGTCGTTTTAAATTTTTAAAATCTTAAATGTTATTAAATTTTTTCAAATAAGGGATCCTTTTTAATATGCATCGAAAAAGTTTATTATATTGAAGATTCTTTACATTAATACTATTTTAAAATAATAAACTGTATTTCCCTATTTAAAAAAATTGGAAAAACACATTTCACACCAAAAGTTCGTGTTCAAGACCCAGGTGTAGTTCACTTTAATCAAACCTTTGAGTGAATCTAAATACTCTGTAAGACTAAGTATGTCTGAAGAAACAACTGGTCTTTCGTTTTCTTATTTAGTTTATTCGGCTGTTACAAGCTGATTTATAGTCTCTGAACAGTGTTAAAGCAATTTTTATGTTATGACTTTCTCATAGAGTTAAGAAAGATCCATTAAAGGCTCGTGTATTTGCCATAAAGATTTCCTTTCGATTCTTAGACTACTAATCAGAATAATCTACTGGAATTTGAGACCCCATTTGAAAATGGAGAAATTCGTTGTCATGGTTTTCCGAACAAATTAAAGAATTTTAGCAGAAGGTAAGGTATGCGTAGCATTAATCCGGAAGAAACATGACATTTACCAGAATTTAGAGTGGATGTTTTATTCAGATATATTAAAAGATTTTCGTAATTTAGTACAGTTAACCTATTCACGTACATTATTCATATTAAGAGATTTTGTACTACCTTGAAACATGTTGTTTTAGTACTTGTTGTTGGAAATCTTATAAACAATCCTCTTTTAACCCCTTCTGGTATGATTTAATAATGAAAAACTGTGCATGAAATAACCATTTAATTTTTATTTAAAAAACTTGTTTCATTTTGCAATTCTTACATATTCTTAATTAAAATCCACTTTTTACATAGTGTTAAATAATATCAGAAACAGTAAAATTAAGAAAATATCAAAGCAAAACATTAATAAGGTATACAAATAATAGTCTTCAAGATAGTGGTACTTTTCAAAACAAAGTGCAAAGGAATTCTTAATTGTTTACACCGCCAAGTAGTCCCACTTTTAATGACTCATTAATTTGGCAATGACTTGTACCAAGAAATTCTAAGTAAACAATATGCAATAGTGACTTGTGATTTTCACAAGTGATAAAAGTGTTGCCAAATTCAGTACACTAGAAATTTTAAACTAAATTAATTATCATATTTAACAGTAACTTTAATCGCATGACGAGTGTAGCTCGTCATTGTGTGGTATAGAATGAAAAACTAATGACGAGCTAGACTCGTCATTTTACCGGAAGGGGTTAAAGTATCTGCTCTTATTTGAAATTTTGTCATTTGAATAGACATTTTATGGCTTTTCAAGTCTTTTACAGGATTTTACTATTTTATTAATAGACACATCAATTGAAATCGTTAGAAATAGCTATTTCTTTTTTAAAAAAAATTACTAGAATACTGCGATAATATATGAGCAAATAAATTTTTATCAACAAACTTTACTTTTTTTTATAAAGGGTGTACAATGATATTTAAAATTTCAGTTCATAACTACTGAGGACGAGATATTCTATTAAAAATACCTATTTATTATTCCTTGATAATTCTTAATAACTTAAATTTAGGACATTCATCAATATACATTCAAAAGAAATATACCGGATGTTATAAGTTTAAATTTTCAGCGGTAAATTAACTGCGTAAAACAAGAAAGATTTCACGAACACCACTTTTTCTAAAATTAGTGTATATTACATTAAAAATATTTCTTGCATTTCATTTTTATAGATACAACAGTTTTCTTTAATATTCCGTGAAAAATAATGTTCATTCATGTAATTGACATTCAAAGAGCATTTTTATAATTTCTAATTTAAAAAATCTGAATATAAGATTATGTTACTTATCTATATTTTTTACGACAAACTCGATCGAAAACTCAATTGTCACCCCTTTTGAATTATTACTGATTAAATCTCATTTGATTAGATCCTTTGATATAGTCTATTATAGGATTTTAATATTATATTAACAGACACATCAATTGAAATCGTAAGAAATGTCTATATCTTTCATAAAAATTTACAGACTACTGTATTTACATATGCGAGCAAAAAATGTTTTATAATAAAACTTTACTTTTACATTTCGTATTTATTATTTATAGATAATTCTTAATAACTTTATTCATAATTCAAGGGCATTTATACATAGATATTGAAAAAACGATTGCTATTTTTACAATTTTTTCTAAAATAATCTTTTTTAAATATATTTGTTGTGTTTGTTTTTTATAGTTTCAACAATTTTCTTTAACTTTCTGTGAAAAATGCTTATTCGCGTAATTTTTATTCAAAAAACATTTTTATACATTCTGATTAGAAAAATCTGAATATACGATTATATCACTATTATTTGTTTTTATAATAAACTTGATCGAAAATTGAATTGTCACCCCTTCTCAATTATTACTGGTGACATCTCCTTCGATTATATCTCTTTTGAATTACTATTTATATATTTCTTTGCCATCTGCAAGATGAATAACAATTTGGAGAAGTGTCATCCACTCATTGGATTTTTATAAATACAGTTATGCAATTTTTAGCATTTTTCAAGTTTATAAATTGAAAATACAAAGCAGGAGGGTTAAAAAGTGGCATCGAAATTTCGAATTCCTGCTGACTTTTCAGGGTACATTTAGAAGCGAGAAAAAATTGTAGTGCTCAATGAATATCAGGGTAACGGAAAATTGACGAGTATAATAATATGCATTCAAACGATGAGGCTTGACTAAAGAACTGGGTTCCCCAGCCAAATTGGTGATAATTGTTTAAGTAGGATCGCCTAACATTTTCACTGATCTCGTCTTGTCCAAAAAATCTGGATATATATTATAATTTATATTACATTTGCATCCAACTCTCCTTGTGTAACTCTTTTCTTATATATTAAAAGTGTTCAATGCTTAAAAAAATTAAATATAACAAGCCATTAATGGTTCACTATGGCTGATTTTAATAATTTGGATCTGTTGAGTTTGTAAACTGTTAAGGGATAAATTGCCCATAAATATAAATGTCCGGTTTTTCAAGTGGTTTTCTTTAATTAAATAAGAGTATATAATTCTATTACGATGGCGCACTGTGCATTTATTAACGTCACTAGAAAATGCAAGAAATACGATGTTTGGATGGATTACCTTTGTGTTTTAGTAAATATCGCCAATATTTTCTCCAAATATGGAAAGGGGAACCTAATTCTTAAGTAGTCCCAACGATGCATATTCGAAATTTTCTCTTCATTTATTTTATATGATATAGCTTTTGTTTAGTAAATAATAAATAATTTAATTTTATGTAGGATTTTTAATAACATTATTTATAACATTATTAGCATGAAAACTCATTCAGGTGCATCCCATTTACTACAGTTGAGTCTCCCTATATGTAGTTTAGAATGTGAATTCCCAATTTGTATTCAGAAATATATAAATATAAAGAACGTTACTAGAAAGAAGGATTTTGGAATATAACTATCAACTTGTGTAATAGAGCTTTTCATTCAATCAATCATCCTAAAATTAGATTTATAGGTTATATATCTGTCTGCCAGTTTAGTTGAGATAAAGCTTGATATCCAGCAAACAAATTTGCAATAATGTAAAATCTTTAAGACAGAATATAGTAATAAATGCAAAACCATCTTAAAAAGCATGTAATTCCTATAATATATATTCAAGATTATTTATTCCTGAGATGTATTTCCTATAAGTAAAAATTCATACTTTATTACTAAAATCATATATATCACAGCTATAATCCAAAACCCTTCCGAATTACTATACGTTAATATTGTTAGATAGGAAATACTCTGAGACTTTACAAGAGTAAATTTACAAGGTGGAAAAATAATTTCCAGTGTCTTATAAAGGGTATAAATAGCGCCTTATAAAAGATATAAATAGCGAACACATGTGTTCTTTATTAAACATTCTTAAATTGACAAATTTAAGAATGTGCATTTAAAAAAGACATATACAAAGATCCATTTTTTACTGTATATAACTTTTAGTTATTAAAGTACCTGCTGTTATTTAAAATCTTGTCATTTGTATCAATATATTAGGACTGACATTTCAAGTCTATTACAGGAATTGAATATTTTATCAGCAGACATATCACTTGAAAGCGTGAGAAATTGTTATATCTTTTATGGAAATTTACAGAATACTGTATTAATATATGTGAGCAAAAAGTTTCTTCTAGCGAAACTTTACTGTTTTTACAAATGATATTCAATGGTATTTAAATTTACAATTCATAACTATTGAGGAATGGCTGTTATATTCAAAGATGATTATATTTCGTATTTATTATCTATCTATAAATCTGAATAACTTTATTCATCATTCAAGGACTTTTATCAATATATCTTCAAAACTATTACTATTTTTCTAAACTATTTTATCTAAAATTAATTTAAACTACTTCTTAAAAATACATTTCTTGTGTTTGTCTTTCATAGTTTCAAAAATTTTCTTTAACATTCTACGAAAAATAATGTTTGTTCGTGTAATTTGTATTCAAAGAAGATTTTTATGTTTTCTGATTAGAAAAATTTGAATATAAGTTTATATTACAAATATTTGTTTTTACAATAAACTCGATTGAATACTCAATTGTTGACCCTTTTGAATTATTACTGATTGTATTTCCTTTGATTATATCTTCTTTTGAATTATTTTTGATATATTTCTATGCCCTCTGCAAGATAAATAACATTTTGCAGAAGCGACATCCACACATTTGATTTTTATAAATATTTTTATGCAACGTTTTAGCATTTTTCCTGTCTAGAAATTGAAAGTACAAAGCAAGAAGATTAATAAGTGGTATCGAGGTTCCGAATTCCTGGTGACTTTTCAGAATACATTTAGAAGCAAGAAAATATTATAGTGCTCGGTAACAGAAAATTGACAAGTATGAGAATGGGCTTTCAAAATAGGCATATCTGAATTTTACTGTTCATTTCTTTTACAAAATATAGCTTTTATATAATATATAATAAATAATTTAATTTTGAATAACATTGAAAACATTATAAGTGAGAAACTCTTTAGGTATCTTTCCATTTACGACAGTGAATATCTCCACTATCATGCAGTTAGAAAAGTAAACGTCCAATTTGTTTTCAGAAATACATAAATATGAGGAAGATAAGCAATACGAGTTATTTTGTAATTTCATAATGAAGTTGTATAATAGTAACTGGTATGGAGTTTTCTTTCTTTCAATCATTTACAAATTAAACTTATAAGTAAAAATTTATACTGTATTACGAGGAAAATTCAGCCTGGGAATATTACAGTTATAATCCAAAATCTCACCGAGTTACTGCACATTAGATAGGAAAGTGAATTCTCTGAGACTTTTCAAGAGTAAATTTACAAAGTGGAAAATTAATTTCCAGTACCTTATAAAAAGTATAAATAGCGCCATATAAAAGATATAAATAGCGAACAAATGTAAAAGATTGACAAATTTAAGAATGTGCATTTATAAAAGACATATACAAAGTTTCATTTTTTACTGTATATAACTTTTAATTATTAAAGTACCTGCTGTTATTTAAAATCTTGTCATTTGTATCAATATATTAGGACTGACTTTTCAAGTCTATTACAGGAATTGAATATTTTATCAGCAGACATATCACTTGAAAGCGTAAGAAATTGTTATATCTTTTATGAAAATTTACAGAATATTGTATTAATATATGTGAGCAAAAAAAATTTTATAGCAAAACTTTACTGTTTTTACAAATGATATTCAATGATATTTAAATTTACAGTTCATAACTATTTAGGAATGGTCATTATATTCAAAGATGAATATATTTCCTATTTATTATTTATTTATAATTCTGAATACTTTATTCATCATTCAAGGACTTTTATCCATATATCTTCAAAAGAAACTATTACTATTTTTCTAAACTATTTTATCTAAAATTAATTTAAACTACTTTTTAATAAATACATTTCTTGTGTTTGTCTTTTATAGTTTCAACAATTTTCTTTAACATTCTACGAAAAATAATGTTTGTTCGTGTAATTTGTAATAAAACAACATTTTTATGTTTTCTGATTAGAAAAATTTGAATATAAGTTTATATTACAAATATTTGTTTTTACAATAAACTCGATTGAAAACTCAATTGTTGCCCCTTTTGAATTATTACTGATTGTATTTCCTTTGATTATATCTTCTTTTGAATTTCTATTGATAAATTTCTATGCCCTCTGCAAGAGAAATAACAATTTCCAGAAGCGACATCCACACATTTGATTTTTATAAATATTGTTATGCAACGTCTTAGCAGTTTTCCTGTCTAGAAATTGAAAGTACAAAGCAAGAAAATTAATAAGTGGTACCGAGGTTCTGAATTCCTCGTGACTTTTCAGAGTACATTTAGAAGCTTGGAAAGATTTTAGTGCTCGGTAACGGAAAATTGACAAGTATGAGAATGGGCATTCAAAATAGGCATATCTGAATTTTACTGTTCATTTCTTTTACAAAATATAGCTTTTATATAATATATAATAAATAATTTAATTTTGAATAACATTGAAAACATTATAAGTGTGAAACTCATTAGGTATCTTTCCATTTACGACAGTGAATATCTCCACTATCATGCAGTTAGAAAAGTAAACGTCCAATTTGTTTTCAGAAATACATAAATATGAGGAAGATAAGCAATACGAGTTATTTTGTAATTTCATAATGAAGTTGTATAATAGTAACTGGTATGGAGTTTTCTTTCTTTCAATCATTTACAAATTAAACTTATAAGTAAAAATTTATACTGTATTACGAGGAAAATTCAGCCTGGGAATATTACAGTTATAATCCAAAATCTCACCGAGTTACTGCACATTAGATAGGAAAGTGAATTCTCTGAGACTTTTCAAGAGTAAATTTACAAAGTGGAAAATTAATTTCCAGTACCTTATAAAAAGTATAAATAGTGCCATATAAAAGATATAAATAGCGAACAAATGTAAAAAATTGACAAATTTAAGAATGTGCATTTATAAAAGACATATACAAAGTTTCATTTTTTACTGTATATAACTTTTAATTATTAAAGTACCTGCTGTTATTTAAAATCTTGACATTTGTATCAATATATTATGACTGACATTTCAAGTCTATTATAGGAATTGAAAATTTTATCAGCAGACACATCACTTGAAATCGTGAGAAATTGTTATATCTTTTATGAAAATACTGTATTTACATATGTGAGCAAAACATTTTTATAACGAAACTTTACTGTTTGTACAAATGGTATTCAATGATATTTAAATTTACAATTCATAACTATTGAGGAATGGCCGTTACATTCAAAGATGATTATATTTCCTATTTATTATTTATCTATAATTCTGAATAACTTTATTCATCATTCAAGGACTTTTATCAATATCTTCAAAAGAAACTATTACTATTTTTCTAAACTATTTTATCTAAAATTAATTTATACTACTTTTTTTAAAAATACATTTTTGTTTTGTCTTTTATAGTTTCATCAATTTTCTTTATCATTCTACGAAAACTAATGTTTGTTCGTGTAATTTTTGTTCAAAGAACATTTTTATGTTTTCTGATTAGAAAAATTTGAATATAAGTTTATATTACAAATATTTGTTTTTACAATAAACTCGATTGAAAACTCAATTGTTGCCCCTTTTGAATTATTACTGATTGTATTTCCTTTGATTATATCTTCTTTTGAATTTCTATTGATATATTTCTATGCCCTCTGCAAGAGAAATAGCAATTTCCAGAAGCGACATCCACACATTTGATTTTTATAAATATTTTTATGCAAAGTTTTAGCATTTTTCCTGTCTAGAAATTGAAAGTACAAAGCAAAAAGATTAATAAGTGGTGCCGAGGTTCCGAATTCCTGGTGACTCTTCAGAGTACATTTAGAAGCTTGAAAAGATTTAGTGCTCGGTAACGGAAAATTGACAAGTATGAGAATGGGCATTCAAAATAGGCATATCTGAATTTTACTGTTCATTTCTTTTACAAAATATAGCTTTTATATAATATATAATAAATAATTTAATTTTGAATAACATTGAAAACATTATAAGTGTGAAACTCATTAGGTATCTTTCCATTTACGACAGTGAATATCTCCACTATCATGCAGTTAGAAAAGTAAATGCCCAATTTGTTTTCAGAAATACATAAATATGAGGAAGATAAGCAATACGAGTTATTTTGTAATTTCACAATGAAGTTGTATAATAGTAACTGGTATGGAGTTTTCTTTCTTTCAATCATTTACAAATTAAACTTATAAGTAAAAATTTATACTGTATTACGAGGAAAATTCAGCCTGGGAATATTACAGTTATAATCCAAAATCTCACCGAGTTACTGCACATTAGATAGGAAAGTGAATTCTCTGAGACTTTTCAAGAGTAAATTTACAAAGTGGAAAATTAATTTCCAGTACCTTATAAAAAGTATAAATAGCGCCATATAAAAGATATAAATAGCGAACAAATGTAAAAATTTGACAAATTTAAGAATGTGCATTTATAAAAGACATATACAAAGTTTCATTTTTTACTGTATATAACTTTTAATTATTAAAGTACCTGCTGTTATTTAAAATCTTGTCATTTGTATCAATATATTATGACTGACTTTTCAAGTCTATTATAGGAACTGAATATTTTATCAGCAGACATATACCTTGCAATCGTGAGAAATGTCTATGTCTTTTATGAAAATTTACAGATTAATGTATTTACATATGTGAGCAAAAAAAATTTTTATACCGAAACTTTTTTTACAAATGACATTCAGTGACATTTAAATTTACAGTTCATAAATATTGAGGAATGGCTGTTATATTCAAAGATGAATATATTTCCTATTTATTATTTATCTATAACTCTGAATAAATTTATTCATCATTCAAGGACTTTTATCCATATATCTTCAAAAGAAACTATTACTATTTTTCTAAACTATTTTATCTAAAATTAATTTAAACTACTTTTTAATAAATACATTTCTTGTGTTTGTCTTTTATAGTTTCAACAATTTTCTTTATCATTCTACGAAAACTAATGTTTGTTCGTGTAATTTTTGTTCAAAGAACATTTTTATGCTTTCTGATTAGAAAAATTTGAATATAAGTTTATATTACAAATATTTCTTTTTACAATAAACTCGATTGAAAACTCAATTGTTGCCCCTTTTGTATTCCCTTTGATTATATCTTCTTTTGAATTTCTATTGATAAATTTCTATGCCCTCTGCAAGAGAAATAACAATTTCCAGAAGCGACATCCACACATTTGATTTTTATAAATATTGTTATGCAAAGTTTTAGCATTTTTCCTGTCTAGAAATTGAAAGTACAAAGCAAAAAGATTAATAAGTGGTGCCGAGGTTCCGAATTCCTGGTGACTCTTCAGAGTACATTTAGAAGCTTGAAAAGATTTAGTGCTCGGTAACGGAAAATTGACAAGTATGAGAATGGGCATTCAAAATAGGCATATCTGAATTTTACTGTTCATTTCTTTTACAAAATATAGCTTTTATATAATATATAATAAATAATTTAATTTTGAATAACATTGAAAACATTATAAGTGTGAAACTCATTAGGTATCTTTCCATTTACGACAGTGAATATCTCCACTATCATGCAGTTAGAAAAGTAAATGCCCAATTTGTTTTCAGAAATACATAAATATGAGGAAGATAAGCAATACGAGTTATTTTGTAATTTCACAATGAAGTTTTATAATAGTAACTGGTATGGAGTTTTCTTTCTTTCAATCATTTACAAATTAAACTTATAAGCAAAAATTTATACTGTATTACGAGGAAAATTCAGCCTGGGAATATTACAGTTATAATCCAAAATCTCACCGAGTTACTGCACATTAGATAGGAAAGTGAATTCTCTGAGACTTTTCAAGAGTAAATTTACAAAGTGGAAAATTAATTTCCAGTACCTTATAAAAAGTATAAATAGTGCCATATAAAAGATATAAATAGCGAACAAATGTAAAAAATTGACAAATTTAAGAATGTGCATTTATAAAAGACATATACAAAGTTTCATTTTTTACTGTATATAACTTTTAATTATTAAAGTACCTGCTGTTATTTAAAATCTTGACATTTGTATCAATATATTATGACTGACATTTCAAGTCTATTATAGGAATTGAAAATTTTATCAGCAGACACATCACTTGAAATCGTGAGAAATTGTTATATCTTTTATGAAAATACTGTATTTACATATGTGAGCAAAACATTTTTATAACGAAACTTTACTGTTTGTACAAATGGTATTCAATGATATTTAAATTTACAATTCATAACTATTGAGGAATGGCTGTTACATTCAAAGATGATTATATTTCCTATTTATTATTTATCTATAATTCTGAATAACTTTATTCATCATTCAAGGACTTTTATCAATATATCTTCAAAAGAAACTATTACTATTTTTCTAAACTATTTTATCTAAAATTAATTTATACTACTTTTTTTAAAAATACATTTTTGTTTATCTTTTATAGTTTCATCAATTTTCTTTAAAATTTTACGAAAACTAATGTTTGTTCGTGTAATTTGTATTCAAAGAACATTTTTATGCTTTCTAATTAGAAAAATTTGAATATAAGTTTATATTACAAATATTTCTTTTTACAATAAACTCGATTGAAAACTCAATTGTTGCCCCTTTTGAATTATTACTGATTGTATTTCCTTTGATTATATCTTCTTTTGAATTTCTATTGATATACTTCTATGCCCTCTGCAAGAGAAATAACAATTTCCAGAAGCGACATCCACACATTTGATTTTTATAAATATTGTTATGAAATGTTTTAGCATTTTTCCTCTCTAGAAATTGAAAGTACAAAGCAAGAAAATTAATAAGTGGTACCGAGGTTCTGAATTCCTCGTGACTTTTCAGAGTACATTTAGAGGCGAGGAAAGATTTTAGTGCTCGGTAACGAAAAATTGACAAGTATCAAAATATGCATATCTGAATTTTTACTGTTAATTTCTTCTACAAAATATAGCTTTTATATAATATATAATAAAAAATTTAATTTTGAGCAACATTGATAACATTATTAAGGTGAAACTCATTCGGTATCTTTCCATTTACTACAGTGAATATCTAAACAATCATGTAGTTAGAAAAATAAACGCCCAATTTGTTTTCAGAAATACATAAATATGAGGAATATCAGCAATACGAGTTATTTTGTAATTTCATAAAGAAGTTGTATAATAGTAACTGGTATAGAGTTTTCTTTCTTTCAATCATTTACAAATTAAACTTATAAGTAAAAATTTATACAGTATTACGAGGAAAATTCAGCCGTTATAATCCAAACTCCCTCCTAGTTACTGCAAATTAGATAGGAAAATGAATTTTCGAGAGTAAATTTCCCAAGGTGAAAAATTATTTCCCAGCAATTTAACAGGGGTATAAATAGTGAACAAATATAAAAAAAAAATGAAAAATTTAAGAATTTGCATTTAAAAGAAACATGTAAAAAATTACAGTCAAATTTTTACTAATATAGATTTTATTTCTTAAATAATTTAGAACTTGATTCTGTGTTGGTAATTGATCACTTTATTATCGGAAATACCTATTAGGGTCTTCTTACATACCCCAGCTGAATCTTCTACACATTTATGTAGCTAAGAATGAGAATTAGGGAAATTTTTATAATAAAAATCATTTCTTAGTACTTTATACAGAACAAAATCACGAGAAAGTGATATATATATATATATATATATATATATATATATATATATATATATATATATTATATATATTATATATATGTATATATATATGTATATATATATGTATATATATATATATATATATATATATATATATATATATATGTATATATCTATATATCTATCTATCTATATATATATATATATATATATATATATATATATATATGCACTCAAGAGCCAAAACATTATGACCACCTGTCAATAATGAGTTAGCCGAAATTAGGCAGCTTCAACCCGCCTAAGCATTTATGCCACAAGTCCTTGGTAGATGGCCGGAGACAGATTGTACCAGATGTTTAAGCAACGGTTATGCAAATCTGAGATATTGCGAATGGGTGGTCTTTGAACTCTGAGCTGCCGTCCCATGACATCCTAAATGTGTTCTATCGGATTGAGATCCGGTGAGTTAGGCGGCCAGGACATTAACTGGAATTCAGCATCATGTTCCTGAAACCACTCGAACACAATTTTAGCTTTGTGACAAGGGGCGTTGTCATGTTGGAACATTCCATTTCCAGCTGGAAAAAAAGAGGCCATGTAAGGGAGAAACTGATCCGAATGAAGTTCAGATAGCCTGTAGTATTCATAGTCTGCTCTACCACAACCACGAATTCCAGAGACAAAAAAGAGAACGCCCACCAAATCATAATACTGACACCACCGGCTTGTGTAGTACCTACTATACATTTGAGGGAGCAACTGTTCGCTCGGAAGACGGCGTATCTTGACACGACCATAGGCATGATGAATGACAAACCGTGATTTATCTGACCAGGCAACTGTCTCCCACTGATCTATGGGCCAGTCGCGATGTTCTCGGGCCCAGCGTAGGCGCAGTTGGCGATGACGTTTGGTCAACAAAGGCATACGAGTGGGACGTTTGCTACTTACCCCCATATCTAACAGTGTCCGCTGAACAGTGTGCTCCGATACTATTCTGCTTGGCCTTGCATTCTATTGGGTTGTCACCTGAGCCACTGTATGGCTCCGGTTTTGCTTCACCATGCAAGACAGTCTCCGACGATCCTTTTCTGTGATAGCTTGTGGACGTCCAACACCATGTCGTCTACTGCTCGTTTCACCGTCATTCATCCACTTTACAGGAGTGCTAACAACTGTAGATCGCGAACAACCCACTTGTCCTGAGTCTTCGAGCCATTACAATCTACACTCTATAAAAATCGGTTAGGCTCGTATCCTTTCCCATGACACACAGATGAAGAATGATTCTTCAAGTGAAAGAATGATTCTTCAGTCTCTCCAGCAGCAGTTACATACCACTTTCACTTGATCATGTGCCTTCAACGTCATCCAGGCGAGTTTATTGCAAAAAGGGTGATCATAATGTTTTGGCTCTTGAGTGTATATATTTATATATATATATATATATATATATATATATATATATATATATATATATATATATATATATATATATATATATATATATATATATATATATATATATATATATATAATATATATATATATATATATATATATAGATATTTATATATATATATATATACATATACATTTATATATATATATATATATATATATATATATATATATATATATATATATATATATATATATATATATATATATATATATATATATATATATATATATATGAGAAATATGGTCAAAATGTGGTATATTGGAAATTTATTATCTACTTGTTTAATATAAAGGGATTTTTTTCATTCTATTATATTGTAATTAGTCTTATATGATAAAATGTATAGTCTTTAATTTACGAGGGAAACACTCTCGTGTGTCTCACAATTGTACCTTACAAACCAGTCAAGTTTCTGCACATTCATATTGATAGAAACGCGTTTGAATTTCTGGTGACTTTTTTCATCAAGTACCTTTTTATTTCAAGTTAATTTTACATGCGAGTATTCTTAACTTGATTATTAAATCTCAACCGGATATCTGATAGTTATTAATGTCATAGCCAAATATTTAGTAGTTAGCCACACAGCCCCCCCCCAAAAAAAAAGAAAAAAACATAACCGATTTTCTCAAGATCCCTAGAGTTTGAAAGAAATTTAAATAGTCTACAATTCCAGACCTTAATTTTAGCTTTTAGTTTCTATAAATATAATTTTCACAGAATTAAAATAGTCTATGATTTTAGGCAATAGCCCACTTTTTCTGCTTTAATCTTACACTACACGGTGATTTTTTTTCTTTTACAACTTTATATTTTGTCCAGAACCAAGCGATGTCTGTAAAATGTTTTAAAATGTTTCTTTTGAACTTTTATATATCTTTTTAATAAATAACTGTGTTTCATGCATATATAAATTCAGTATCAGTTAAAAATAACCTTTAATAAATATGTGAAAAATATTGGTAAAACATTAAAACTAAATACTTTATTTAACTAACAAAAATATTCTTTGTTTCAAGCCTTAAGATTTACAATAAAATAATTAAAACAAAATTTAAGCAAAATGATGAACATGTTTAACACCCAAATAAGGCTTGTTTTCAAAGCTATAATACTCTATTACTCCAATGTAAAGAAGAAAATCGGAATGAAATGGTAAAAACGACTGATGATGTACAAACTACTGTGAAATAATGCAAATAACTTAACGTAAATATTGCATGGAGTAAAACATTATTTTATATATATATATGTGCATCACTATGCTGTGTTAAGTAAGAACAAAAATTTAAGATTAAAATTGAAAATGAAATCATTGTTTAATGATTCTACTAAGAATTTTGTTTATTTGGTGAAGATGCGAATGTATTTAAGTTTGATCCTATATTGGTAAACTTAAGAAAACTCAGACAAATAAAAAAAATTTTCATCACAAGAAAAATTTTTAAACACTTTTATTGCCATAGATTTCTATAAATTTTAAGTTTTTGTTTTAGAACTTGAAGACATTTTATGTACACCTTAAAATATATACTCATTTTTATGCTGTTCCTTGTTTATTGTTTTCATCTAAATAGTAGAATATTATGTCACTTTTCATTTTTAATAATACTTTTAAAAAAGGCTGAATAAAAAACAGAAGAATCTACTTATTTTATTTCATGTCGTAACTTACTATAAACTAATTTAAGCAACATACGAAAATGGGAAATAACGTACGAGTCCTCTTCAATGCCTGTGCGAAATTCGAATAGGTACTAATTGAAAAGCTCCAAATTCTTTGAGTGCAATATATTCTCCGTTCTAGTGACATTAGCATATAAATTGAGTGATTGTACCGATAGCCTAATGCTAAGTAAACAAACTCAGAAATGTGGCAAGAAGATATTTATATTTCTAACATGTATATGTGATAACGTCACTGGCACTATAATGTAGCATATAAAATCTCATAGGAACATGAAATTACTTCCTCATACGTCTTTTAAATTATACATTATCTATTATTTTGTGGGATGAATGAAAATAATTATCACTAGCACATATTTTTCAAGGCATAAATTCACTTTCCCCTCTAAAGGTAATAGTGTTGACTGAGCAGAGCTTATGTAATGCAACTGGTGCCAACTTCCAGTTTGATTCTAAGGTTTTCTTTTATACAGATATTTCCTTTTAAAATAAATGTTTCGCAATTATGACATTTCCTTCTTTCGCTATCAGAAAATAATATACAATAAAAATTCAAAATTTATTTTCCGATAAATAATATATTTATAAATAATTTATATGTATATATGCATATAAAATGATTTTTTATAATAAATTAGGTATTTTAAATAAAATATAATAATAATAATAATGATAATAATAATAATAATAATAATAATAATAATAATAATAATAATAATAATAATAATAATAACAATAAAGTTCATTTGACTTTGATTTGAAATAAAAAATTTTTTATGTTAACATAGCTACAAACCAGACAATTTAAGG
Source organism: Pardosa pseudoannulata (assembly GCA_032207245.1). Classification (NCBI taxonomy): domain Eukaryota; kingdom Metazoa; phylum Arthropoda; class Arachnida; order Araneae; family Lycosidae; genus Pardosa; species Pardosa pseudoannulata. Next base: position 60,734,051 of record CM063508.1, read on the forward strand.
ATTATGTGGTGCAGTAAGGTGAATTGCCCATTTTTAATAGTGTTGACTGGTCTATATACCAGAAGTATTAAAATTTTGAAAAATGTAATGTAATTAGTTATGTAAGAGATTTCTTACAAAATTTTATAATCTTCCTATGAAAATGCAATGATGTAAATCTTAGTAACTTTGTTTGTAAATAGATACTATATAAACTACGAAGAATGTAAATTTAAGTGATTTAGTGGTGCGAATGCATTTTTTTAATAAGACACAGTCATGCGTTAAAAAATACTTAGCATGTCAGATATGATACAAATGAGACGAAGATGTGTTTCATTAATTTTACGTTTTACTGCAAGTTTAGTTTTACCAACTGCCTCAATTATTCATGGATTCAGCCCTATTAAAAAAATCTGCCATGGGAGGGAATGTAACGTGAGTTGACCGAGGGACAAGGCAGATGACAGTGATCCCCCCCCTTCGACTCATTGGACAGGAGGAGTGCCTGACGCGGGTTAGTTGTCTTTGGCTTTGGCAACAAGAGTTTTTTTTTTTTTTTCGGATACTTCACTCGGCAGATTGGAACCCCCCTTCAGAGAAGAATGGAAAGCGAACGGAGAACTTGAGCAGAGGCAGAAAAATTATAACTCTTGCATCTGAGAAAAGCGTCATCAGCGTTAGTTGCTTTGATTCAGGTTCTTCATCTCCACGAATAGCAAGTTGTAAATGTCTTGGAGTTATTATCGTTACTTTCGGATCTTTGCTAGCTTTTCCAGCCAATTCTAATACCTCAGCAGTTCAATACTCCAAAATTGAAACACTGTAAACTGTGGCCGTAGTACCAACATATTTTCCTTATTCCATCGACTTCATAGATTTTATGTGCTTCACCAGATTGTGAATAAATAAAGATATAATTT
>CM063508.1:60744952-60747452 GCA_032207245.1 Pardosa pseudoannulata
ACAATTCCGCTGAGAAATGTACCCGCACACAGTGTGTTAAGGTATATGTTTATTATTATCATCTTTAGAGCTATTCATCATTATTTGCACTACGATAGTTTTATTGAACTTTTTGTAAAAATAATACACATTATTACTATATAAATATATTTTTTCGTTTATTATATGTTGATATAACCATACAGTTATTGTCTGTCTAGCACAAAATAGTTCCCTTCGAATAGTTTTAAGGTATCCGTCTACGTTCGGAGAACTTTTTTCTTTAAAAGTAGAAACTAGTTCATGTTTTTACATTTTTAGATTTATTTTTTATATTATCATAGAGAATTGCACTTAAAAAACTTATTCCTGGAGAAGTTTTTATAAAATTTCTAATAAATGAAGAAAATTTATTAAAAAAATTTGGTTTTTTCAAAAGGTCTAATTTTTTAATAAATTAAATATTTTTTGATGCAACACATTTCTTATACACTGGACTACTGAATCACCTAAAATCTTAGCTTAATTTATAATTGGTAAAAAATTTTGGTCCTTTAAAATCATACACATTGAATTTTTAATGAATTTTCATTGCCTTTATATCTAACTATGAACGTAACTATGATACCGTAGAGACAAAACAAATTCAGATTTAGAAGCCTAAAAGTTGAAATTTTGCAATAGAGAAATAAAAAAAATATGATTTTTGGCAAAAAATTACGTTTTTAAAGTAGACGGATACCTTAATAAATGAAATTTAAAACAACGCCAAGAATCCAATAAAGCGATTCAATAAGCCAAAGTAGATCGCCTTTTCTTGGTTTCTTTATCGAAAATAGAGTGAAACATTTTTGTACGGAAATATACAAGTTGCATGTGTTTATATTTGTGTAAGTGTGGTGTGGAGTCCAATTTAAACAATGACCTACCTCATCCTGAAATGCTAAAAAATCTAGCTTTTAAAGTATCCTATTGCAATGGAAATAATTTACTCCACCAGTTTGTGCTGGATAATTCTATATAAAATACAATATTTCAATATAAAATACGAAAAGTTGGTTAAAAAATGAAATAATTCTCGATCTATTGAGATTTAACTGAATAACTAAATTTACGAGCAAAACGCCCGCTTCCGGTACAATTCCTCTGAGAAACGTACCCGCACACAATGTGTTAAAAAGAGTAACCATTTGAAATTGCTTAATATTTTGAGGAAGGTAAAGAAAAATTTATTAGATTAACAGTTTATAAAGTCCGCAACTTAACTATAGCTAATTAAAATTAATAATAAATTGAACCCTATAAAGGGCCGAACGATGGCCGTATGGTTGAATGAGTGCTGGCCATCTGTACCGGAGTTCGTGGGTTCGAATCCCACAGTGGCATGGATGTTCGTAGCTGTTCGGAATCGACTTTAAGCAGTAGGTCCCGGTCTCATTAGGCCTCGTGTTGCAAAAAATAGACCCTAGTGCTCCAAACAAAAACAAAAACCTATAAAGCTTGGAGCCGATTTAGAAATATGTTCTTAAATTAAAAATACAGAACGGTTTAAAACCACAAAAATGTTCAGCTTTACCTAAAAGGATATTTCTTACTGCAAAATATTTATTTTTTCAAAAATTCCAAACTTATTTATTTTCTTCAATCGTAAAAAGATAAATCGGTTGTGAAAATTTGTGAGAAAAATTTCACTTACTAATTCCTACATAATTAAAATAAAATCATGACATAACAGGTATTATCTTTTGTTCCAAACTTATTTATTTTGTTCAATCGTATAAAAACAAATTGGTCGAGAAAATTTGTGAGAAAAATTTCCCTTACTAATTTCTAAAAATTAAAATAAAATCCTGACATAACAGGTATTTTCTTTTGTTCCACACTTATTTATTTTGTTCAATTATAAAAAAGACAAATTGGTTTTGAAAATTTGTGAGAAAAATTTACCTTACTAATTCCTGAAAATTAAAATAAAATCATGACATAACAGGTATTATCTTTTGTTCCAAACTTATATATGTTGTTCAATCGGAAAAAGACAAATCGGTCGGGAAAATTTGTAAGAAAAATTTCCCTTACTAATTCGTAAAAAATTAAAAGAAAATCATGGCATAACAGGTATTATCTTTTATATGGGGGCATTTTGTGTTTCTCAACGCACGCTCATCGATATTCGGGTTGAAAAACGGGATTCCATTAAAAAAAAAAAAAACCAAGTTGATCGATATAGTGGCATCCGGATTCTATGGATTGATATTCGACAGATGTATAAAAAAATGAGTAAATCAGTTCCAAAAATAGCAAAAACCCAAACAAAATAAAGAGGAAAATTATAACAGAATAAAACAAATATTATAAATATATTTTTGAAATAAATAACCGTTCAAATTATTTATTTTTTGGAAGTGAGAAAAGAAAATTTATTACAATAAAATGGCTTGGCTTATCTTGCAATAGCCATATAAAATCAATTATAAAATAATCACTACAAAACTTTAAGTGTATGGGAGGTATGTTATTA
>CM063508.1:60752452-60757452 GCA_032207245.1 Pardosa pseudoannulata
AATGCAATATTTTATTTGCACGCTTAGCAATATTTTATTATATGGAAATAAAACTCTAATACGGTAAAATAAAACTGATTTTATGCTGTTGTATAATAGAATTTTAATGATTTGGTAATAATGATATATTTATGATATCATTTCACGCAAACATTTTTAGAGGTTTAACAATCAAGTTATTGGGTTGCCTATAGATAAGGCGAGATATGAATAAATTTCTTTTAACTAGGCCACTTACATTTAAGGATTTCTTTCTATTTAATTATTTGTATTATTATAAAAAGACAAAATTTATTTTCTTAACATTTTTAAGAGGTAATAAATATTATAAGCAAATATCATTAAATTCAGTTTTGATTAAAATATAATATATGATTGAAAAAATATTAATAAAATTAAATACAGGATGAAAAATTAAAAAAAATATATGTTATTTCTTTTTGTCCATTGCTAAAATTTAAGCAAAAAGTTAAGATTTCTTTCGTAAATTAATTAGATGATTATTTAAAAATTAAATTGCTTTCACTGCTGTAATTTATACATTAATATTTAGATTACATTTTACATATATTTAATAAATACAATACATTTTTGAAGCAGAATTCATGTAACACTCGTTTCCGAAATTTTGTATTGGGAACTTTTCTTTTGTCTATCAAAATTTAATTAAAATCGTAAAAATTACATAGAAATTTAATTTTTTGAATTAAAAATTAAAAGTTATACAATTGGGAAGAAAACATGACTTTTGCAGAACAAAAAAGTAGAAATTTACAAATATTAATCTATAAATTCCACCCAATTTACCATCCTTTGAATTTAGTGAAATAAAGGAAGAAAAACTGTACAGAAAAAATGTCGCCAATAAGGACTATACGTATACTAAAGTTTTGTCTAAAACCTTTTTTTTTAACTGGATGAAAAGATTTTTTATAATTTTCAATAACATAAAATAAACACTCAATCAGTAGTATTTAGTTAGCCAAGCTCTGATTAATGACCAGCAGATTTTGGCATTAAACTTATATTACCAGATTTTGCTGATTTTGACAGCTATTGTCACAGGAATAAGTATTATAGAATAATATGCAATAAATTGGCAGCAATTTGGTAATTACGGGTTTCTTTTATTGGTAGTGTAATAAAATCGTAAAAAATAAATTGAATTTTGAAATATAAATAACCTATATTTGGGTACCTCCATTACCCAAAGAGATATTTGGTTGGGAAGGGAGATGTATAAATATAGGCTCCCAAATGTAATACATTAAGAAAAAAATAAATACAAGTATACAGTATATTAAAATATCGTTCATTAAAATATATTAATGGAAATTTAAAGTTATTAAGCTTTGTAGATTGAGGATATAAAGTCAACTAAAAGAATATTTTCTTACTGATTTCTAGAAAATTAAAATGAATCTTATTTACCACTATATTTATTAACACAATACAAAAATTTAAAAATATAATAAGATATAAAAAATATATAGCACACAATTTAAATAAGAAATTGTATAAAGAATTTAATATTGCACATAAAGGAATCGACCCCATGACCTTTGCTTCATTAGCACGACTCTCTGTCCGATTGACCTACACCCAAGAGCCAAAACATTATGACCACCCCTACATTTTACAATGAACTCGCCTGGATGACGTAAAAAGCCCGTGATCATGTAGAATTGGTATTTAACTGCTCAGCTGACAACCCAATACAATGCATGGCCAAGTAGAATAGTATCGGAGCACACTGTTCAAAGGATACTGTTGGATACTGGGCTACGCAGCAAACGTACCACTTGTGTGCCTTTGCTGGCCAAGCATCATCGCCAACTTCGCCTACGCTGGGCCCGGAAACATCGAGACAGGTCCATGCATCAGTGGGAGCTTCGTCAGATGAATCCTTGTTTGTCATTCATCCCACCGATGGCCGTGTCAGGATACACCGTCTTCCAGGCGAACAGTTGTTCCCTCAATGTACAGTAGGTCATACACATTATGCTTTGGGGATGTTCACTTGATCGTATGTCGTATCGGTAGTTGTGGTAGAGCAAACTATGCATGCTACAGGGTATCTGAGCATCATTACGAACTAGTTGCACCCTTACGTGGCCTCTGTTTTTCCAGCTGGAAATGGAATGTTCCAACAGTACAACGCTTCGTGTCACAAGGCTAAAATTGTGTTGGAGTGGTTCCAGGAACATGATTCTGATTTCTTGTTAATGTCCTGTCCGCCTAACTCATCGGATCTCAATCCGATAGAACACATTTGGGATGTCATGGGACGGCAACTCCGATTTCAAAGACCACCAATTCGCAATATCTCGGATTTACTTAACCGTTGCTTAAACATCTGGTACAATCTGTGTCTGGTCACCTACCAAGGACTTGTCGCATCTATGTCAAGGCGGGTTGAAGCTGTATTGCACGCCACAGGTGGGTCAACACGTTATTGACTGGTGGTCATAATGTTTTGGTTCTTGAGTGTAAAAGGTCCTGGAGACATAGCAGAAAATTCTGAATTTACAATGAATGCCTTTTAGTCACAGGGTGACATTAGGTTTTCACGTGTTTCGTAACATTTAAACGCTACAAAGCAGAAAGAAAATATAACAAAAAAAACCCACTAAATTTAATAAATTCAAAAAATTGATAGATTACCTACATTAGAAATATTATGTAAAGTAGTATTGAAGTCAGAAAATTTGTAGACGTTTGAATTTGTGAGGTTTACCAAAATTAATAGAACCCTACTAATTAAATAACACTAATTTAATAACAATATTTCTGGCAACAATTATGTTGCCAGAAAAAAATTAAATTAATTAGATATTAAAGAAATTAAATAGGTTAAAAAAAACTAATTCATAATTTGAAAAACGGACTTCGTAAAGTTTCGCTCAGTGTCAGGAAAATCTTCTGCATGTAAGTTGTACCGTTTACATACATCCGCACTAATACTTTTTATGCATTAATTATATACAATGAATTTAATTATATACTTCAGTAATAAAATTCATTGCTTTGTAGCTAAAAATGTGTTACATTTGAACGAAGAATATAAAATTTCATAAGAAATTGAAAACAGACTATGAAATTCTGCAAAAAACAAAGTAAAAGATAATAAAAGTCTGTCAAAAATATTTTCATAATTTTTTCAAATTAACTGAAAATAGAGTAGATGATGGAGCTAGACATGAAAGCGAAATCAAACAAATAAATCGCAAGATTTATCATGATAAATTATTTTGTACAATATTATTTTAGTACAGAAAGCTTTATATTCTATCTTGAAAATTAAAAAAATGGAATATGCATTTCCACATTCCCTTTAAAATGTAACTTTGATCAATAAAAATCCAATGAATTAAATTGATAAAAAGATATAATACATCTACAATAATGTAATAAACAGGGTTTATTTATACAAAAGATACGACCTAGTTATTTATTAATATCTTCAAATCAGATGGGGGATGAAATTGCTATTTTACTTTTCGCAAATTTCATAAATAACGAACGAATGTTTATAAGCGATCGATTTATTGGTTTAAGATATACTAAAACATTCTGCAATAACTGAACTCTGTTATTTTAGTGAGAAATGATTTAAAATGAGTATATTAGATCCAAAGGAATTTTATTACTTGTTTACGAAATCACTACAGTATTTGTGTGAAAAGAGGAAAAGCTACTTAAAGCAGTGGGAGATGTTTAGGATATATATTATGGATATCTGTTTGATTAAAAATTAAATATTAAAGAAATACGTGCTGTTCTTGAAAGACGTGGGGCTTTGTTGCAGTTTCTTTTTTACTTCCTGGTGCGTAGCAAAGAAAGTACTGCTATTTGGTCTCCGGATTTCCACGGAAATACTCATTTTGATTATACCTCAATTAGATTTTCACAGTTTAAACATTACGTCTGTATATATACAGAAAAAAATTTTAAACTTTAATCAATAAACATTACTTTTAACCATACCTGAATACATTTCAACTAATTTTTATCCTGACTACTGTATGTATGTATGTATGTATTTTTCATAAGTGAAAAAAGTATTAAACCATTGAATTTGATGAGTAGACTATTGAAATTCTGTAATTCCGGCCGTTGGATATAGACTCATGTCTATATCCAACTCAAAGGTTTATGGATGCCATAACTTAAGCTGTTGGGAGAAAATCCTTTCAACTTTATTATTTTCCAGATTATGTAAATATTAATATTCTTAAAAATTATACATTTAATTTTAATTTCTCCTCCATCAAAATTTAAAAGGAATAAACGAATAATTTGTGTGTAATACATAACAGGTTTTCTTTAATTCTTTTTATATGGCACCAATTTTTTTATAAAACTTTTAACTATATTCAATTAGTGTTCCGTTTTAATATTTTTTAATAAAAGTAAGGACCAATTTTCATTTTACTTATTTGGAATGTTATGGGTTTTCTACTATTCCGAATTTACAGTGAGAGTGAACTATTTTTGCTAGCAGTTCGTTGGCTGCTGTATTCGTGTTTTCCCTGCATTACGAATAAAGTGCTGTTATTTTTGCTGTCTTAATTCAAAGTCTACTCAATCCACGAACGCTACGCTTCATAAATTGGTAACAATATAGTTCGTTGTTTTTCATTATTATCCCAATATTGTTGCCACTCTTTCTTTATGCTTACATTCATACAATTTTTACCTTTGAACATGAGAATTGAACAGGATTATAGTGTATTGATCTCTAAAATTTTTTTACCTGCGTATTCGTTTCCAGTGCTTCCAATATACGTTTTAATTCAATTATTTTCAGTTACTTATATTTTTTCATTCTTCCTCTATATTGGTTGTTGAATTTGATTTTGATACTACATTTTCCAAGCTTTTATTACAAAAATATTATAAGTTTATAATACTACGTTACACTTACAAATATTATTTTTGTAATAGATTCGAATATTATTGAAACCTCAGCTTAAAACACTGTATTACAATCACGTATT
>CM063508.1:60762452-60769952 GCA_032207245.1 Pardosa pseudoannulata
AAATATTTTTTATTGATAATAAATATATTTTAAAATTGATTTTTTATAAAAAAAATACCAAGCAGTTACAAAAAAATTATGAAATTGTTAATTTATTGCTAAATAATTATTCAATACATCAATTTGAACTCGTAATTTTTTAAAAAAAAAAATGTATTCTGAAATAAAAGAATCACAAGTATTATTAAATTACATGTACAATTAACAAACATATTAACAAACAGTTTGAGTAACATTTTAATTATTTTCTTGTTATCTATTATTTTAAAAACTCAAAGTGTGTTTCTTTTGAAGACAGTTTTGAAAATTTAAAATAAATTACGTATAATTTCAACCAACAGAAAACACTGATTACTCAAGCTTTCACTTTGATAATAGAGGATTAAAATTAATTTCACTTAAGTATTTAATTTATCATAGAAAAAACAAATAGTTTGCATAACATTTTAATTTTTTTGATTTCTCTTATTTTATAAACTCGAAGTGTGTTTCTTCTGTAGGAAATTTTGAAAATTCAAAATAAATTACATATACTTTAAACCAACCAAGGACACTGATTACACAAACTTTCACTTTGTTATTAGGAGATTAAAATTAATTTCACGTATGTATTTAATTTATCATCGGAAAAACAAATATTTCTGTTAACATTTTAATTTCTTTGTTGATTACATTTATTTTAAAAATTGAAAGTATTTCTTCTAGAAACATTTTTGAAAACCCAAAATAAATTACATATACTTTAAACTGATTACAAAGATTTTCAATTTGATATTAGGAGATTAAAATTCATTTCACACCTAATCTTTTCCTAATTTATTACATTAAAACATTACATTATATATTTATAAATGTAAGTAAAGGATATTTTAATTGGATTTTAAAGGGTGTTTATCCAATTAGATATTAAAATGTATCTTATAAATTTTAAAAGAAATTAAATTGTAAAATAAAATAATTTTAAATGGGATTTTAAAACGAAGATTTATAAGATAAATTTAAGAAAGGAACAGTAAGAGAAAAAATCGCAGAAAAAAGGGTTAAATTTATCTTTTTTATACAAACATTTTTTTAACAGTTAGAGTTTTGTGATTCAACTTAATGGGTTTTATTTAATCTTTTCACACATTTTCGTCATATTTGCTTTGTTCTTTTAATATAAAATGGTAAACATTAAATGACTCTGCTATAAAAGTGAAAAAATTCTACCACTTCTCAAAGTAATCCATTTGCGTCTGAAACAAATATATCTAAAATTTCAAATCTTGGTCAAACCGATCGGCTTTGTTAAGCAAAGAATGGTGAAAAGAGAAAATAGAATTCGGACACTTAATTGAATTTTCTTTGTGTCTCTTTTTTTTTTATCCTGAAATATAGTTCTTATTTTTTCTTTTTTATAATGTAACAATAGAATAAATTTTGCAGAGAAATGTTAACCCTACATTCTGTGAACATCTTATAGTGAATGCAACTGATAAATAGACTTTATTCTTCAGGTATTATTTTAATAAGGGATAGTAATCTTCAATTTAAACTATATTCCAATTATTTTCTATCCAAATGCTTGATAATTCTTCTAAGTCGATTGGCAAAAATATCTTTACATGCCCATAAAAAATTGCATTTGGGATTTTAAAAGTAAGTTTAGGCCATGGGTTTGTAAAACAGCATTTTGAGGCTTTCAGTTTGGTGACAGTCACCAATTGAAGGTTCACTTGATATTTCGATATGTTTTCAGTTAGTAGCGGTAATAGACTATGAAGAAACTAACTTTAGTGTAATATAATAACTGATCAATTTCATTTGCAAGACCAAATTTTCTACAGCTTCGCAAAATAAGCAAAAGTAATTCGCGTGCGTATCTAAGCACTCCAGAAGGAATGTTACATCGTTTAAATAGATTTTGTCCTGTAATGTTAATGAGAAGTAATTTATTTCTATAAAACCATTTTTCCTGTGCATCACATTTAATTGTGTTTTCTTTATCTTCTTTTCAGTATGTATCTCATAAGCAACAGAGAGGGCAGCTATGTTAGGGCATTTTTACATATTTTAGAGAAATATCGCTCTCTTCCTTTGAGATAGGTTAGTGCACAACCGTAAAAAATAGCGTGTATCTAATATTTGCAGTTATAATTTGCACATATGAGGTTTTGTATTCATATTTAGCAAGAAATGTGTAGCAAATGCAAACAATAACTGCATAAAATAATCATATTTGACTAAATAGGATCGCAAGATATGAATTAGCATTTTGCATACTTTAACTCACCCAACACAATGAGATACAGAGAAATTTCACTCACTATTGCTGGTTTTCCTGATTTTACTCATTTGATGTTGGTAGAAATAAACAATCGGTAAAAAATTTACAGGAGAACTACAAAAAAACATTTATGTCTTTGAACATGTGCCAAGAGTTTATTGTTTCCTGAAGACGTGGGGGCTTTTTTCTTGCTCAGAATCAATAGATGGCATTATCTTTTGATGTATCTTAGTCACACGATTTGCCCTTACCTAAGAATTTAAAGGTACTACAATACGTCTGCTATTTTAGTGAATGTTTGTTAATGAGGAATTTTACGATATATCAATTTTGTAAAGGCTTTTTTCGTATGTACATATTTTTGTATCTATATGGATAATTTAAGTAGCATAATTACCATAAAATACAAATGAATGTAAAAATAACTGAAATTTGTTAATAAAAATGTAGCTAATACATAAAAATGTAGCTAATATGTGCAAACTTTTATGCTTATGTGTGTGGGTGATTGTATCATATTTTACACTGATCTGCATTTAGAAAGGTGTATAACAAAAATGTTTAACCTTTTCGAAGGTCGTGGGAAGATTACTTCCTACCTACATGATCTTACAAAATACACCTGTGGGAAGCGCAAAAGACACTTTAATATATTGGCCTTGCTATTATAACGATGGGAAGACTGACTCCCTTTTTCAGTTTTGGGCTGTCATCTATTGTTTTATCAATTGAATATAACTAGTACATCTGTTTTGAAAGTTTGACAACGTTGGGAAAGAAATAAAGGACGTACAAAAGGGTAAACGAAGTCACATAACCTTCAATACCCCTCTCACCAATTTAGTGACAAAAATGAATTTCCATTAGCTAATTTTTAATTACTTTGAAAATGAAGAACAATAATATTCTTAAGTATTGCACTCTTTTAATAGTATGCTTAAATAAATTTTTACATAGCGTTGTTTATCTTATTAGAAATGCAGAATACTAAGAGAATATGAAAAATCACTGTCAATATAAATTAAAAACAGAGAAAATTATAGTAATCACTAATCAATACCATTTCCACTTTAAGAATTTTTACGAAGACCGATTAGTCACAAATTCTAAAATATGTTTTATAAAGAAATATATTCTACTACTCATCAGATTATCATTGTAAAATTATCCTGCAGGACGGCGCAGCGTCTCTGAGGCCCGAGTGTTATAAAAATATTCCACAGAAAATAAACCAATTGTAATATTCTTCCTAGATTATCAATAGCTGTGTCTTATAGGTCTGCCAGACACCTATAATTTTCTCTAAATATTTTTCTCAAACAGATATACCTTTAATTTATTCGGGCTCCTGAGACACAGTACATGAGCATACATTTTTGCCTATTTATTTAGTATTTGCGATAGGAGGAGAAATACTGCGAATAATACATCTTTACGTGATTAAAAGCATGAAATATAAAGATGTAATTTTTATATATGGTTTGGAGTGCTACGGTCTACTTTTTGCAACAAGAGGGCTAATGAGACCGGGATCTACAGCTTAAAGCCGATTCCGAACGGCTACAAACATCCATGCCACAGTGTGATTCGAGCCCACGAACTCCGGTACCGAAGGCCAGCACCCTAACCAATCGGCCATCATTTTGCATGCAATTTTTAACTTGATTAAATATATAATAATTATGATGCACACACTAGTTTTTAACTTGTGTGTGCTTTTGTCTGTGTTTTCTGAATGCTGTTAAAAATCCTACATTTTAGGATGCATTTAAAAATTAAAATTTCAAATAATCTAAAATATACTTAGAACTTATTATAAAGTGTTTTTGGTAACACAAGTTTTCCTTTTATCATCAAAAGCAATTTTATTGGTATTTGTCTAAGAAATGTTGCAACTGGTCTCAGACGCCTTGCGCTCGTTTTTACGTGTTAATCAAATCAACCTGAACTAAAATAAAGCAATTGAAAAATTTTTGGCTTCAACACAAGAAATCTCAAAATTCTTCACCGGCGTAAACAATTAATAATTGTCACCTACACATTAACATCTGGTAAAGCCTTTAGATTGAATATGGATTCACTAAATATGGAAGTTCCTAAATAAATTTCAGTCAAGATAAAAAGTGAAAATAATTTTTCCATAAATACATCGTTATTTGATGAGAATGACGAAATATAACGATGTGATTTAAGTTTTTAATTGACGTGTGTCTAATGTTTGTGCTTTCGGAATGCTAGTAATAAAAGATCTACAGTCCAAAATATTCCTAAAGGTTAATATTTCAAATGATCCGAAATAAATTTAAAATGTTTAGTAAAGTATTTATAGTAACACAAATTTTCTGCTCATGATCAAAAACAATTTTGACTGTATTTTTCTGAGAAAAGTTGCACCGAGTCTCCGAGGGCCGTTGCACATTCTCGTGTAATTGCGTTTAGAGCACTATCGCTGGTGTTCCGTCCAGCAGCTATGTTGCTGGATTAGAGGCAGCAATTGCTTAATAGTTTGTGAAGTGTGTTTATTCTGTTACCGTTGAGCGTAGCTCCACTCTCCGCCCCCTGGATAGAATAGTTAATGAATTTGAATTTCGAATTTGAATAATGTTCAAATCAAATCTTGAACTTTGGGTTTTAAGAATTATCTTGAAGTTAAATAATAAATGTAAGTGTTCACTAGTAATGAAGAATCAAATCAGGTAACTGCTTACCTTTTGTTTATTCTTGGGATTTGCATGAAGAATCTGTAGAAATTGAATTAGAGATGAACACAGAAAACGGCTGTTGAACACACTTTCTTTTTATTACACAACACGTCACGAAAAATAGAGAATAAACGCAACAATGATTAAAGAATTGTGAATTATGTTAGGCTTTAAACACGTTTCATATATGAATAAGAATAGAATACAGGAATATGAATAGAATAACATTTAATTCCAACGCCGAATCCTAACGGCTTTTTTCGTTACACCAACAGTTTTTTTTTTCCCTCGCTCAATAGCGCCATCTAGATTTCGGTGGCAAAATTAATCTAACACCCCCCCCCAAAAAAAAATAAATAAAAGTGTTCGATTAGAGAGCGGAGCTTGGAGATTAAATCGGCTACGAACCAATATAATCTGTTTTTTCTTGATGTTTCTTTAAAGTGGATGGTTTGGAAGACGTTTGGAGGGAAAATATTCAAAGTCATTGTAGTAAGTAAATTTTTAATTCCTTTAATCATAAATCTTATTGGGCTTTCATTTTCCCAAAGCTGACCCAATCCATATACATTTAATTCTATTTGATTGTGTTTATGTATTTATGTATCGACCCCCGTTCATATTATTCTTATCTATTGTACTGTGTTAAAATATTAAATGTATAATGCTTCGTCCGTCCCCGGCTGCACTTTTCAATGACCGCACGCCTTGTTCTATACCTGCTCGCCTACTGTTACTGGAGAAGGTATCGTGGGTTTGATTAAAGCCTATATTGCCGACAATTAAGCACTGCAGCGACCAAACTCTGGAATAAACATTTATTATTAAGAAGATTTGTTAAAACATATGTACACTCCCAATCATACTAGAAAACAGGGCTGAAATAAGACCGAGGAAAAAAAACAAATGGTGCCGAGTAGAAAACACCTCTCTCGGTCTCAGCTCCTTTCACAAGAATGTCAGTTCTCCGTCGATCCGAGCGGGCCTCTCCTGCCACTCCTCTTCGCATGTGCCAGGGTGGAATTTCCCCCTCTTGGTCTAGCTTTCTCCCCCACGAGAAAAATGTCCTTTTCCGCAGCTGGCGCGGGCGGGGGTGATATCCCTCGCCCCCTCCTGTTGTACCTCCCTGGCTTGCCTCCCTGGTACCTCCCTGGAACAGGGCTTGCCCACCTTCTCTCGGGGTGTCCATCTTCGGCCGCCGAAATAAAAAATACAGGGGCCCATGTAACACCAACTCGAGTCTTGAGTCTAGTATTACAAAATGTTAGTAGTCATTAATTCTCTATGGATAGTAATATATTTGCGTTGTAATGTCAAATTCTAATCTACAATAAACTGTTAGCAAATCCCTTCCCTTTGGTCATTTTTAAATCATAAAGTCTTTATTTTAGTTTATATATTTAATTATACATTCCACTAATTCTGAAAATCTCACAGAAGGTTAATATTAGTTGATTCTCTCTATGATCGTATGTGGTGAATGAAGTTAGAATCGTAGCAAGCCATCTTTGTGGAATTAGTACAACTTTCTTAGTAACACCCTAACTACACAATTCAAGGAGGTTTAGCTCCTTATTGCTATTTGATATTAGATCAGTTTCTATCCTCGCGTCTTCCTCATACCAGCAGGTATCCATATCAAATGAATTTTTAGAGTGATCGGCTGTAGATAATCTTAGTATATGTCTTATAGAGGATCATATATTTAAATTTTATAATAGTGAGCTTCGTTTTTGCATAAAAATGTAATTAAGAGTTTGCTATTCTTTGTATATTAAGTTTTCTATATGATATAAAACATTATATAACTAATAAACTGTTTAGTGCAGAGCATACATAAAGAAGTTTAGCTTTCAACTTTCATTTAAGAAGAGTATGAGTTAGTTAAAATTAAATGAAAAATAATTGCAAACTCACTACTATCAATCATGCTACTTTACGACCTCTTACAAAATGTAGCTTATATATTATACTATAATGTGATGCTTCTACAAAGGCTGCTCACACATTTTTTAGACGATGTATGTTGTAGTTACAAAACTAAATTACATAAAATTCTTGCGTTTGAAATATTCTATTTTATAGCCCTTATTCTAAACCATCTTGCGACTCCGTAATTTTCAGGATAACAGAGATTTTTGAAATGTCAGAAGAGGTATTCTATCCTATTCCTCCTTAACAGCTTCCATGAGTCCTGTAAAAGTTGTGGGACTTCGTTTGGATAATGCAGCTTTTAAAAGTCCGAAAGGATAAAAAATTATAGGTGATACATGGGGAGATTTAGTAGGGATATAAGTGAAAGGTATGGCTTTGATACCAGTTATTTGTTGTATTTCTTTTAGGAAATTGACAGTAGATTTTGATGTGTGACTGTTAGCTTTGTCTTGATGGAGTTCTACAGATTGATGGCACTGCAAGTAAAGCAATGGGATTTCATTCCGAAAAACTGGCGATAAAAAATATATTTTTGATAGTATTTGGAGTTAATCTTGACATTTTTTCAACTCTTTTTATTTTTAACTTGCCATTATA
>CM063508.1:60774952-60777452 GCA_032207245.1 Pardosa pseudoannulata
TAAAGTAAAATTACTTTTTATCTATAGTGTAATGACACGGGATCCTCGGGTAGCGTGTTGGTGTCGAAGTGATTATTACATGGTTTATTCGTTTATTACAACGCTTATTCTTGATTTAAATGGAATATGTACAAATTTTCCAAACGGGAATCACAGAGATCATGCTGGATGGTGCGGACCTAAAATTCCCAGGTTCAAGGCGAGCCGAAAAAAAAAAAACAATCTGCTGACACCTGCCGACAAATACCGTTGTACAGGGGTACAACTGGGTCTCCTTGAGTCCAACATGAAGCTGGAGAAAAGCTCTGTAAAAAAAAACGCCAAAAGTTGAACCTATGTCCGGTCTCTTCTCAAGGGGACTCTCCAGCGAAAAACTCGCGCTGCCCGACGTCACCTTTCGCCTCTTCCCATTGGCTTTTTCTTTCCGCGTCGCTGTTCTGGAAGCCTATGATTGGCTCCTGCGATGGCGCCTCACTGTCTAATATTTCGTTGGCCCATTCATCCTTCCAATTCACTTCGGACATCACAAGGCGTGGTCGAAGCGACAACCCTTTGTAGTGTAGTGTCAAAAGCCCAGACAGAGTGTCGATCTGCCCTGGGCTTTAACAAAACCCCTTTGTGAAGCCAATGGGGTATAGCGACGTCACAATAGAAACATATTTGTTTCCTAGATTTAAGTTCAATTGATTCTTTGGATGTTTAATTTCTGTATAAAAGTCTCAAGATTTAGGACACCAATTAGCAGCAACAGTGCGTCGTTTTACCTCGGTATTCAGTTTGCTCTGACGGTTCACATTTGAGCCAAGATATGTGAAAATATCAACAAGTTTAAATTTGTAATTTGTAATTTCTGAGAAATTTAGATTTATCAATGTGTTGCACACAGGCATATATTTACTGTCGTTGGCACCTAAATGAAATTTTGCTGTTGATTTTAGTATCATAAATGCTTATATTGTTGCTTTTTTACTCCGGGTAATAACCCAATTTTCTAAGCTGTCAAGGCGTTAAACTAACTTGGTAAGGATGGGTCCTACGGTATTAATACCAGAATTCTGGATTGCTTATTCCAAGACAGATTGAAAAAAAAAGACAGGCCATGGCATTGCCTTGTCGTACACTACTATTGGTTTCCGAGTATTATGATCTTTAACACATGAAAGTTTGACTTAATGTCTTTTTATAAGACTAATTATTCTGAAATTCTCAATTCCCCTAAGATTCTTAGAAGTATCTAACGACAGATGCAGGCCAGGGGAGTACGCAAGGGGGGTGGTTAGGTGTTTAAACCCCCTCCTTGAGAGCAGACAAAATGGCAAAAATAAAACTTTTAGTAGAAATTATTATTTTTTAAAATTATGAAAACCCCCACACTTGAAAATTATGAGCCGCCCCCATTGAAAAAATTATGCGTATGCCACTGCCGTATGCCGCCTTAAGGACAAGAAAATGTAAGTACATTCCCATACAAAATTCTATAGATTTTTCAAGTATTTGGCGAGAGTTAATAATAATTTCTCGACTAGGATTTTCCTCTCCTAGAACCACATTGATATTCACCAACAATGTTTTTAACCAAAGGTGCAAGCCTTCCACACCTAATATATAGAAAATCTTATAAGTAATTCTAAATACTCTCATGCCATGATAATTTGAACAGATTGTAGGAACTGAAGGTTTTGAGAGTCCATTCTGATGGTAGCACTTTATCTTCCTAAATGTATTGAATAACTGTATGTATGGCTTTTAAAAAGGGAAGTCTGTTTATTTGATAAAAACAAATATTGTTTCAGAATCATGCGTTAAATTCCTTTCTGCTAAAATATTTCGATCCTTATGGGTTTAAAAATAAGAAAAATATAAGGAGAGACCTATAATTATTCGGAATTATAACAAAATATGTAAACATCAGAAAATATGCCAAACTAACAAGACATCAATCTAGATTATATTCAAAACAGAAAAGGAAAGATATGAATAATCCTTTTTTGGGAGAATTCAAATTTATACTTGTAAGATAAATTTATTTCTGTTCTGGTATTCTTTTTTTTTATTCTCCCCTATATTTATAGGGTCCAAGTTTCATAATTGTCTTGAATAGATTATAAAATCTAAAAGGTCATACTCTCATAATTACCAAGTATATCAGCTGAAAGATATCTTGAGGAGGAATTTTACTAATTTTTAATCTGGCGTCTAAATATATGGATTAGAAAATTTAGAGCGATGTTAAAGCTGAACGATGCAAGAGACACGCCTAGAGGGGGCGGTAACTAATGAAAGTATCAGTAATGCGATAATTTACAAAGGCTTCCCTTTCTCTTTGAGCTCTTTCCTTGCATTCTTTCGACGCCCTTGTAAAATATTTTATAATTTTAAGGATGTAATCTCGATATTTACTTCATCGTTTGAAATCTTAATGCAAGTATTGATTTTTTTCTTTAATAGATTAGGATATCTCCGCAAAATGGAATCTGTAAGCTTTTGTTCATAACTAGCT
>CM063508.1:60782452-60794952 GCA_032207245.1 Pardosa pseudoannulata
ATAATATATATATATATGTATATATATATATATAATATATATGTATATATATATATATATATATATATATATATATATATATATATATATATATATATATATATATATATATATATACATATATATACATATATATATATATATATATATATATATATATATATATATATATATATATATATATATATATATATATATATATATATATATATATATATATATATATATATATATATATATATATATATATATTGTGTGTGTATAAGTGATTCGTCACAGTATTGGAGAAAGTTTCTTATTAGTTCATTGTTCTTTATGCTATGATATAAAAAATGATAAATTCAGAATGAAAAATCATTAAAATATTATTAAATTGATAATGCAAAAATTATCAATAATTTCTAATGATAACTAGAAAAATATCAGTATTAGAAATTTATAATAAGAAATAAATCACTATTGTTTATTATTGTCAAATTTAAGTGCTTACCGGCACGAGAAATAAAACATATATACTTAAAAAAACAACATTGTAGAGATTTCATTCTGAGCCCATTTAGTAAAACATTTATCCTTATGTAAAAATCTTACATAAAAATTAATAAAAAATCGTGTGTTAAACGATAATAATTTTTGTTTAAAATTATTTTCGTTATTTGTATACTTGATAAGAGTTATTACGAGTATTAACTGTTTTGTATTATATATTTTTTTATTAATTTATCTTTTATAATGAATTAGTATGAATAATTTCTTTGAATAATAACTAATAAATTATTTTTAATTTTCACCATTATTTATAATAATTTGACTAAATTAGTATTTAACTAACATAAAAATAATTAACTAGTAAAAGAGAATAACTGAAACTTCCTTTCAGTGAAAATTATATTTGGAATATGTAGCATTTTGATGAAATATTTATTTTGATACCTGTGGACGATAATGCTTCAAGACACATGAGCAATTTCTGTAACGTACTATTTTCCCATTACTTAATAACGAAACCCATTAAAATATCGCCTATTACTTACAAGTCTGTTAGATAATGAATAAAGTTCTTTGTGACGCCCTTAACGTGTATTAAAACTTGCATAATACGTATCAGTGAATATGAGCCCAAATTACTACTTGATGTAAATATCGTGATAAATTGAACAAGACGGTATCTTTTCTAATATTGTCATTAATCATTCCGTGAACTTGTTGGGTAATGAGTAGCAATTAATCACTGTGACGGAAAGTACAGTGAAGCCATAATATCACGTATTAAATATTCTTTATCACTCGTGCATGCAACCGGATAAACATAACTGAGTTAGGCAGGACTATGCGTCACGTGACTCAAGAAACAAGTTTCATAATTGAACTACCCCTCTCTAGTACGGGCAGACGACGAGGCTATGTTATGTGAGTCCGAGCATTTGTTTCTTTCTAGTATTTTGCACCATTTTAAAACTTTTCGAGATAATGTTATTTGACACTAACTAGACCATTTTTATTATTATTATAAACATTGTTTCTTCAAACTATTAATTTAATTAAATAGATCTTGTTGCAATTGTTTAGCCTCGTAAACCAATGGGGATATCGTGTTTATTACAACAGGGTTGTAAAACGAAAAGGCATGTTTTCGTTCGGTTTAGAAACCAAAGATTAAGAAAAGAACATAAACTATGTGGACACTGTAAAAACCATTTTGAATTCTTTAAGGTTTGCAGTTTTTTTTCAGCTTTATTTTTACTTCGTAACTTTCTTGTAACTAACTGTATATCCAGGTTTACAATGTGGAAATTCAGGAGATTTATTCTACAAATATTGATAGAGGTAAATCCTTTTGGACTGAATTGTCTTCTATATAATTGCTTGTTTTTGATTGATTAAAATGCTGCGTTTAGAAAAATATTTTACTAGTCCATCAAACCTTTCGCCGTCATCTCCTGTCTCCGTAAACTTTGTTCCCAGAGTCCCACTATTTCACGAAGCGAGTATGTTATGTTTTCTTTGCACACATTCTTGTTCATTTTGATGTAAATAAATATTAAGTAAAAAATGAAATAATACATTTTTATTTTAAAAATATATAGAAATTGTACTTGCAGTATAATTGCTTGTTTTCTATTAGAAAAGTAAGTAAAAGTATAAAGTAGTAGTAAGTTAGTAAGTATAATAATAAGTTTTTATATAGAAATTTACTTGTTTCTATTAGTAAGTAATGTAAGTAAAGTAGTAGTAAGTAGTAGTAAGTAAGTAATGTAGTTTAGTTTTAAAAATATATAGAAATTGTACTTGCTTGCTTCTATATAAAAAAGTATAATGTAAGTAATAGTAAGTAGTAGTAAGTAAAATAAGTAAGTAATAAGTTTTAAAAATATATAGAAATTGTACTTGCAGTATAATTGTACTTGTAATTCTATTGAAAAAAGTAAGTAAAAGTAAGTAATTGTAGTAAGTAGTAAGTAAAAGTAAGTTATAAGTTTTAAAAATATATAGAAATTGTACTTGCTATTCTATTAAAAAGTAAGTAAAGTAAGTAAAGTAGTAGTAATTAGTAGTAAGTAAAAGTAATAAGTTTTAAAAATATATAGAAATTGTACTTGCAGTATAATTGTACTTGTAATTCTATTGAAAAATAATAGATAACTTATTTAAAATTCGAGAGAAAAGTTTGATGGAAACCTAGTAGTTATCAGATAAAATTGTATTTATAACATATTTTATTAATTGCTTACACTTGGAATATAATTTATAAATGGTTGGGTTTAATTTAAAAGATAAAACATATTATTTAATATACACTATATATTAGATTAAAATTACTATAGCGAGAAAATATGTACACTTATTTATAAACTTTTCTCACAATGATAAACTCCAAAACAGGGGTGCTGAACGATGGCCGAATGGTAGAGCGGTGCTCTTCGGAACCGAAGTTCGCTGGTTCGAGTCCCGCTACTGGTATGGATGTTTGTAGCCATTCGGAATCGGCTTTAAACTGTAGGTCCCGGTCTCATTAGCCCTCGTGTGCAAAACAGTAGACCGTAGCGCTCCAAACCAAACCAAACTAAAACCAAAACGGGTGTAATACATAGTCCTATATGACATTCTTAGCAATTTTATAAAGTTTCTTATCGCATTTTTTGTTTTAAAGCAAATGTAACTTTATTTGTTGGTGTTTTCTAATTTGCAGTAGTTATAGTGGGGCCTATAAAGTGCAGGATATAACCCATCTTCTCAAACGACTAAACTCTAATTTGTGCATTTGCTGTTGGCTTGTAATACTTACCAATGATTTTGATTGAAGAAATTATAAAATCCTAAATAGGAACCAACTGTAAAACTTTTTAAACGTTTAAAATGATTGAAATGTAGAAAAACGTGTGTAATGAGTTGCTGCCTCCCGGTAAAAATTTTATTGAACACGCTAGACAGTTACGGATGCCAAAGAAGTTTATCAAGTTCAAACTTTATAATATAACTGAGATTTGGTATTTAAAGCAGTAAATGTTTTGAATAATATAAAATATATACACCAAATGAAAAATTAGAAATCCACTGTACCATAAAGTAACCGAAATTTTGAAATCAAGTTCAAACTTTATAATATATCTGAGCTTTGGTATTTAAAGCAGTAAATGTTTTGAATAACATAAAATGTATACGCCAAATGAAAAATTAGAAACCCACTGTACCATAAAGTAACTGAAATTTTGAAATCAAATTCAAACTTTATAATATAACTGAGCTTTGGTATTTAAAGCAGTAAATGTTTTGAATAACATAAAATGTATACGCCAAATTAAGCATTATAAACCCACTGTATCATAGAGTAATTGAAATTTTGAAATCAAGTTCAAACTTTATATTATAACTGAGCTTTGGTTTAAAAGCAGTAAATGTTTTGAATAACAAAATATATACACGAAATGAAAAATTAGAAACCCACTGTACCATAAAGTAATTGAAATTTGTAAATTAGAAGTTATTTAGAATTATCTTTTTTTCTCTTGTGTACCTCAATTACAATAATACAAGCAGTATATATCACTTTATAACATTATACAATTTTTTTTAATTTATAACTCCTTAACAGATTTTAATGTTTTTTATTTTTAAATTTCAGGTTCAATTAAGATTTAGTTTTACATAAAAATACACATTTTGCATTATTTAATATAAAATTCAGTTTTTTACTTGCATAGTTTAAAACTTATCATGAGGATAAGTGAATTTATTTTTTATTTTATGCGTACTTTATACATTTTTAAAATACTCTGCTAGAAATGACAAAATTGAATTGCTTTTCAAAACTACAGTATTATTAAGTTGTAAAATTTTACTCTAAAAGAAACAGAACTTTTTGTATTTTATAGAATCAAAAATATGCTATTAAGATAAGTTTCAGCACAATGTCTACTTATAACTTTTAAATTACTTATAATACTTATAAAATTCTATTTACTTTGTAGAATCGTAAAAACTTTGTGGTTGTTATTTTTAATTACACATTATAGCATCAGTAAGATATAGCTGAAACATTCATGTTTTAATCATTACTTGTTTCTTTGATATAAGGATTTAAATGTTTCTATAATGCAGCTTACTTTAATTTGATTTTAAAATCTAGACTTTAAGAAGTTATTGTAGCTGCTGTTTCTGATGTCACTTTTGCAAATCAAGCACGATTGAGCAGTACGCTACTCTTATTAAGGCAAAGAGGTATCTTTTTGTTTTTAATAGCACTGTGGTCTCCAGACTTTGCGACTCCATGGTGAGCCGCCGTCTCCCACGCAACTCTACAACTCAACTCTAACGCGTGCGCAAAGCTTACCAGAGACAAAGAGTTCGATCCGTCGGACGAGGACTCTCTCGCGCGTACTTCTGTTTCTATTTCTATTTGAGTGTGAATGAATAAATGTTTACAAAGTTAAATGGAGTCAGTTGTAATTCACCTTAGCACCATTAAAGTGAAAGAACGACATTGCTGAAGCGGGTCCTCGTAAATTTGATGCAGGGATCAAGCAGAAGACCCATAGACTTTGCCTCATATCCCCAGAGGTATTAATTGAGAACTTGGAGGACATTGTGACCACGAATCCATTTTAATTGATTCAAATCATCTTTAAGAAACACGATGGATCTTACGTCGGGTCGGGTTCGAAACTCACAACCTTTCAGTTACGCGATCCTTGCCTTCGCCGATTCAGCTACTGCGGCACAGACTTTAAGAAGTTATTGATCTCTATAACACAGTCCATTAACCCTTTAGCGGACAGTGGTTTCGTAGTGAAACCACCTATTAAACACCTTTTTTTTAACTTTACTTTTTGGAGTACTTTACTTTATCTTTGCATAATTATTTACAGCTCCAATCTCATATGTCTGTGATGTATGGAAGCCAATAATGTAGAATCAAGAGCTTCTGCAATTAAAAAAACTTTTTAGAGCATGGATGATTTTTCGATTTTTTTTATGTTTCTGACATTTTAAATTTACAATAGATGATAACTCTACATTTAATTTTTTAAATATATTTAAACATGCTGTACCTGAGAAGTCAGTAATTCAACTTATCCTCCTTATGACCCCAAATAAAAGTATCTATAGAAACCCCACTTATAAATTGTTAAGCTATTTTTTATATCTTTATAAGGATTAATATTTATTGTTCTTCTAGTATAGTTAAACTTTTAAAAAGTATAATGTTCAAGCTATATAAGGGGAGGGGTTAGTCAGTTAAACAACTCCTCAAATCCTCCTTGCCTAACGATGGTCGATTGGTTAGGGTGCTGGCCTTCTTGACCGGAGTTTGTGGGTTCGAATACCACTGGGGCATGGATATTCGTAGCCATCCGGATCGGCTTTAAGCAGTAGGTCCCGGTCTCATTAGCCCTCGTGTTGCAAAAGAATAGATCGTAGCACTCCAATCCAAACCCTTCTTAGGTATTCTCAAAGGGAAACCCTCCTAAGGAATGTAAAGAAAACTTATCATATATTTTACATTTACAAGGTTCATAGATAACATTTATTAACTAATTACACTAAATTCCAATGAATTGATTTTGGTGACCTTAAAAGGGTTAAAATGAACTATTGACGAACTATTTTAATAAATATTCAAAATAATTAAACTTTAAGAAACAATTTCCTATTTGTAATGTAAAATTGATTAAAGGAAGAAAGTAAATTAAAACGTTTCTAATCATTTAGTCTTGCTTGCCTACGCTGATCAATTAATATGAAGCCACATATAAGTAAACAGAAATGATTTTCCAACTTCAATATATAATACCGCATTGCAATTTTCATTTACCAACCACTTAGAGAGCACCACCCACTTTTGTCTAAGTAAGAAACAATTTATTAATAAATCTAAATAATTCTAGAGAAAATCTTGATGGAAACCTAGTAGCTATCAGATAAAATTATATTTATAAGATATTTTAGCAATTCCTTACAGTTGGAATATAATTTATAAATGATTGGGTTTAATTTAAAAATTAAAGCATAATATATTGTGAGATGTTGAGAATTAGTGGAATGTATAATAGATAAGAATAATATGAATGAGGGGATACAAAATACATAAGCACAATCAAATAGAATTAAATGTATATGGACTGGATCAGCGTCGGGAAAATGGAAACCCAATAATATTTATGATTAAAGGAATGAAGAATTTACTTACTACAATGACTTTGAATATTTTCACTCCAAACGTCGTTCAAACCATCCACTTTAAAGAAACCAAGAAAAAACAGAATATATAACCGATTTAATCCCCTCGCTCTCAGCGAACACTATGGTATTATTTTTTTTACAGATGGCGCTACGCTCAACGGTTACAAAATAAACACAGTTTACAAAACTATTAAGCAATTGCTGTCGCATCATGACTGCTGGACGGAACATATCTAATATATAGTATGTATTAGATTCATATTACAATAGTGAGAAAATATGCACTTTTATTGTTATATTCTGGTCGTCTTCAAGCTTCACCCTTCTTTTACCGCTTGACCCTAATTACAATTTACCCATTTCTTTAAAGTTGCAACAGTTATTTCGTTTATAAAGGTATAGGTGTGTCCTAGAAATGAAGAAATACATCCATCTGCGTATATGGAAAACTTATTGATAAAATTTTCTGGATTTACAAAAAAATAGTCATTTATAAATTAAATTCTTGTACACACATTTTGCCAGTAACCGTAGTTCCGTAAAACCTCACCTAATTGTGTTTCCACTAAATCAATATTTAGGTTCCACATAATATCCAGTTCACCAGTAAAATATATACCAAGAAAGTGATTTACGATTTCAGACATTGCAGTCACAGTCAAACTATTATTGAACCGCTTAGATATTATTTAGTTTTTTACAGCTATTTTAATTTATTTTTTCTTTTAGCATCAGCTCTATCACAATAACAAGATACAATGCATGGATTGAGGAATTTTAATTGTCATTAGCAAGTTTATGTCTTTAAGTTGCTATAACTAGTGACTTCAATGTTACCTAATTGAAAACACATTTTCCTGTAATCATGAACTAAATCTTTATATCATTTGTAGCATTTGAAAATACACGGACATATACTTCGGTACATATACATATATTTCGGTACACTAAAATATAAATGAGCTAAAAGATTTCTCATTTAAATTACTTTTAGATATCCTTTAGCATTTTATTGCAATTGTAATTTCTTTCTTTCTGTTGGCAACGGTTTTATAAAAGCAAGATACAACGTATAACTTGAGAAATTATAATTGTCATCCTCTCAACTAAACATTAAAGATACAACAGTTTTGAGTTTTTCTAATCTTACGTGTACTATAATTAAAAATGCTAACTAAAATAGAACAGCTGTGACAAAAAAAAAATAAATAACAAGAGAGAAATGGAAACACAAAATAAAACTCTAAACTCCAAGAATGAGAAAATAGAGAAATTTTCTGTTTTTGTATTTTGCTTAGAACTTTAATTAAATTGTACGTTTCTACCATCACAGTTTTTATCGGAGATATTTGCAAAATGGAATGAAAAAATAGTGCTAATTAAATTGCTAATTAAATTGAAAAGTGATATATTTTTTGTAAAGAAAAGAACAAAAATATGATATTCATTTGATTTTTAAATGTTTTTGGGGTTAAACTCAAACATTATCCTAAAGTTAAATAAGAATAACTGCTTGTCTAAATTTATATAAATAAATTTGATTGTGAACAATCAGAGAAAAATATTAGAATAATTACTTTTCTATAAGTTATGTTGTTCAACTGAGACGATAATGAAGAATTTAGTATTTAAAAGATGATCTAAGCGTTTAAAGTTAAACAAAATGTTGAATAAAATTAGTGTAAAATGTTTTGATAAGAAACATTTATTAAAACATTGAATATTTTTAATTTGTTGTATTCTATGTTTATATTAAATATAAATTAAATTAACTGAAAAGAAAGACTTATGGTTTTAACATATTAGTGTCCTTGATTTAAGGATGTATTGAATGATTATTATTAATGTATATTCTTAAATCTTCTTCATTTTATGCTTAAAACATTTTAAGGACATAATCCATAAAGTACAAATATTATTTTTACTCAGATGTTAATGTTTAATTCTCAAAGAAAAATTAAATTATTATACTTTGTGTTATAACTTTCCTTGGGTGTATGTATATGGAATATTCAGTCAGGTGTAGCATTAAAGTTTATTATCTGTTTTAAATTCTAGGGTTTTTTGTTTTATTTCAAGAAAGTTTGTCTTAAATTTTCATATTTTAAAATACCTTGTTGAGTACTTATCTTTCAATTCTACAACCACCACAAAAGAAGATAAATTTTAAAAAAATACATACTTTTAAGTATCGAAGAAAGAATTTTCTCAAAAATAAATTGAGAAATAAATTTTGTATTTTGAAATACTTACTTTGTTGAGTGCTTATCTTTCAATTCTACAACTACTACAGTAGAATATTAAGTTTAAAAGAAATGCCTATTTTTAAGCATTGAACAAAGAATTTTCTCAATAAATTGAGAAATAATTTTGTATTTTGAAATATTTACTTTGTTGAGTGGTTATCTTTCAATTCTACAACTACTACAGTAGAATATAAAGCTTAAAAGAAATGCATATTTTTAAGCATTGAACAAAATATTTTCTCAAAAATAAATTGAGAAATAAATTTTGTATTTTGAAATATTTACTTTGTTGAGTGCTTATCTTTCAATTCAACAACTGCTACAGTAGAATATAAATTTAAAAGAAATGCATATTTTTATGCATCGAACTAAGAATTTTCTTAAAAATAAATGGAGAAATAAATTTTGTATTTTGAAATATTTACTTTGTTGAGTGCTTATCTTTAAATTCTACAACTACTACAGTAGAATATTAAGTTTATAAGAAATGCATATTTGAAAGCATTGGATAAAGAATTTTTTCAAAAATAAATTGAGAAATAAATTTTGTATTTTGAAATACTTACTTTGTTGAGTGCTTATCTTTCAATTCTTCAACTATTACAGTAGAATATTAAGTTCAAAAGAAATGCATATTTTTATGCATCGAAGTAAGATTTTTCTCAAAAATAAATTGAGAAATAAATTTTGTATTTTGAAATACTTACTTTGTTGAGTGCTTATCTTTCAATCCTACAACTACTACAGTAGAATATAAAGTTTAAAAAAATGAATATTTTTAAGCATCGAACAGAGAATTTTCTGAAAACAAAATTGAGAAATAAATTTCGTATTTTAAAATATTTTGTTGAGGGCTCATCTTTCAATTCTACAACTACTACAGTAGAATATAATGTTTAAAAGAAATGCATATTTTCAATCATCGTACAAATAATTTTCTCAAAAATAAATTTTGAAGTAAATTTTGTATTTTGAAATACTTACTTTGTTAAGTACTTATCTTTCAATTCTATAACTACCACAGTAGATAATAAAGTTTAAAAGAAATGCATATTCTTAATCACCGAACAAAGAATTTTCTCAAAAATGAATTGAGAAATAAAATTTGTATTTTGAAATATTTACTTTGTTGAGTGCTTATCTTTCAATTCTACAACTACTACAGTAGAATATAAAGTTTAAAAAAATGCATATTTTTAAGCATTGAACAAAACTTTTTCTCAAAAATAAATTGAGAAAAAAATTTTACATTTTGAGATACTTACTTTGTTGAGTGCTTATCTTTCAATTCTACAACTACTACAGGACAATATTAATTTTAAAAGAAATACATATTTTTAATTATCGAACAGAGAATTTTCTCAAAAATAAATTGAGAAATAAATTTTTTTTTAAATATTTACTTTGTTGAGTGCTTATCTTTCAGTTTTACAACTACTAAAATAGAATATAAAGTTTAAAAGAAATGCATATTTTTAATTATCGAACAAAGAATTTTCTCAAAAATAAATTGAGAAATAAATTTTGTATTTTGAAATACTTACTTTGTTGAATGCTTATCTTTCAATTCTACAACTACTACAGTAGAATATTAAGATTAAAAGAAATGCATATTTTTCAGCATTGAACAAAGAATTTTCTCAAAACAAAATTGAGAAATAAATTTCCTATTTTAAAATAGTTTGTTGAGTGCTCATCTTTCAATTCTACAACTACTACAGTAGAATATAAAGTTTAAAAGAAATGCATATTTTTAATCATCGAACAGAAAATTTTCACAAAAATAAATTGAGAAATATATTTTATAGACATGAAAGTGCATAATCTGCTCTAAGTCACTTTTGGAATGAATTACTTTTGAACCAATAAATCAGATAATCATTTATATTTTATTTTTGATTGCAAATGAATTTCAGAGAATATTTGAAGTGACGGTAAATCCGAAAATGTGCGACTCATATTTCTAAAGAAAATATATACTTATAATGTTCATTTTTGGATAATTTATCTACGATTGATTATAATGATATGATAAAATATCCCATATTGCGATAGTGATTAGTAAGAAATTGTCAACTATTACTCTTGTATTTGTATATAAGTTACATTTCTTGATTGATAGTTATTGTATCGGATATATTATATTCTTTAAAATATACTACAGAGGTTACATACTGTTAGCATGTGGTCACATGCTGTTGCTAATAAACACCAATAGTTTGTTTAAATATTATTAGTTATGAAATTTTCAATAAAACCAAAGTATTCGAAAACGAGTCCATTTCTTCATGTTATTTTCAAAGAACTACTTAGATCTTGGCGAAAAATAAGTTTGCAATTCTCTATTGCAGTGTACAATCTAAATACAGATTTCATTGACAGTAAATATTTGAAACCCTGACTATTTACTTAAAAAACCTGTATTTTAGCTCATTTCATTTCATTGTTTCAAATATGTTATAATATGAGTGAGTAAATATATCACTATGATTGCAGCATTTTCTTATTATAGAAATCAATTGAAGAAAGTAGGAAGCAAAATTATTGAAAAAATTCTAGTTTTTAGCTTCATTCTACACATTTTTGTATTTTTAGACTTCATAAAACTGCACTTTCTAAACTATATGATGCAAACCGAATGTTACCTAAACGTGGATAATTCCTAAAAGGCTAAGTGGTAGACAAAGGAAATTACAATCCAACTGTAGTAAAAAAAAATTATATGAAAATGGTGAGTGTTTTTTTAGTTTAGAGCCCAATGGTGTCTCTTCTTGTTACACAAAGCGTAACGAGACCGGAATCTACTGCAAAGCCGATTCTGGAAGGCTAAGAACAACCACTCTTGGAGATTTGAACTTACGAACTTCACCCTATCCATCGTTTCACCTCGAAGTGAAAGAAAATCTGATCTTCTATAGAACATTAAGTTCTATAGAAGATTAACATATAGAAGTTTATTGCATTCTCTAGAACCTTTTTTCCATTATATTTTATTTGTTCTTACATATAGTTTTGCACTTTCTGTTATTCTATTAGCAATCCGTTAGAATTACGAACACAAATCTATGCAATATTCTAGCTCCCAAAGAATCTCGCATATGCAGATTTATTTATAAAACAAACGCAAAGTGAGAAAAGGACATTGTGAGAAGACAAATTTCAAAAACTGGACGAAAGATATAAAAATAATATTCCCCAAAGAGAAAGTCTGTACCCTATCTGCATTCCAGAGATGTGAGTACATTGTTACACAGTTTAAATTTATCAATATACAGAGAATAAAGTTTCAATATTAGACCAAAGAGCGTTAAATTATTTTTAGATCGGATTTTACAATTATAGCATGGTTTGACAATATGTAAACTCATAAAATATTGCAATTATGTTTAAAAATAATTATTCATTTACAGCAGAGGTCCCCAGGACATGTCCAAGTATTATTAAATTATTTTTATAATCTTATATTATTTTTAGTTTATTGACTGTGGTGCATTCCTCTCTGGTTCGTGCGACTTAATCTGGGTTGTGCTAATTAATATCTTGTAAAAGAAGAAATATTGTAACTATATTTAA
>CM063508.1:60797452-60799952 GCA_032207245.1 Pardosa pseudoannulata
CAAGTATACAATTTTTTATCTTAAACTAGGGTAAATTGACTTACACGTCTTACACAATAAGACTTCACGCAGCAGGGTACACCTCAACTAATGGTGAGTCTAGGTCTATATCTAATGGAAGTTAAGTGTATTGCTTGCCTACTGGTATTGCAAATGTGAAAATGAACTGGAAGGCCATTAAAATGGCTCTTTACGGTGTATGAGATAAAATGCCAAAGATAGTGGAGGAAAATATTACGAGAGTAGTTTCTCATGAGTGAAGTGCTAAAATCAGCGGTTCTTTTGAGGCTTGTAAACAATCGTGACAGAAATAGTGCATTCAAATACATAAATATTTCAAGATTTTGTTGTTTTTTACGGAAAAATTGGCATGTGGTTTAGGAAAGTGTAAAGAAGGACCCCAAGTAGCAGTAGTCACACTTTGATTTTGAGAATTGTGAGAGGAGTGTAATCTCAATGATTCATGTTTTTGATTTAAATTGAAGGGCTTGAAAAGTTCGACATAGTATGAAAATATAGTATAAAATATACTTCCTTAAAAACCGAAATTTTATTCCACTAAAGTTTGAATGAGTAGAAGCGTTCGAATTATAATATCTTTAAATAGTCGTATGTTAACTTTAGTAAATGTTAAGGATATAATAATTAATATTAGAAAAAAAGAGCAAATTTCCTTATGGAAAAATGATTAAGGCTTTATGTAATCTGAACACATCCAAAAATGTTAATAAGAAAATATATGATTCCTGCAAATTACTGGATAAAATTTAAAAATAATCTAAAATATACTTTCTTAAAAAATGTAATTTTATTCCACTAAAGATTGAATGAGTAGAAGCGTTCGAACTATAATATCTTTAAACAGTCGTATGTGAACTTTAATAACTGTTAAGGATATAATAATTAATATTAGAAAAAAAAGAGCAAATTTCCTTATGGAAAAAGTATTAAGGCTTTATGTAATCTGAACACATCCAAAAATGTTAATAAGAAAATATATGAGTCCTGGAAATTACTGGATAAAATTTAAAAATAATCTAAAATATACTTCCTTAAAAATGTAATTTTATTCCACTAACGATAGAATGAGTTGAAGCGTTCGAACTATAATATCTTTAAATAACCGTATGTGAACTTTAGTAAATGTTAAGGATATAATAATTAATATTAGAAAAAAGGAGCAAATTTCCTTATGGAAAAATGATTAAGGCTTTATGTAATCTGAACAAATCCAAAAATTTTAATAAGAAAATATATGAGTCCTGGAAATTACTGGATAAAATTTAAAAATAATCATCTAGAAAATAAAAAAAATCTTGCTGATTATCAAAGAGGGTAAAAATGGTAACCATGAAATTCAACAAAACATCTTTTTATTCTAAGAGTACTAATGTAAAGGAGTCACTACACTATGATTCTTAGGATATGAACCGTAGACCATACAGCATACGGTATGGAAGATGAATTAAGTTCTAAAATATTTTGGGTTCGTAACATGTAAGTACATTAAAAAAGAGAAGGCGTTGTATAAAATTGTGTAAAATATTGATGCTAGGTAAAGACATTTTCTAAATGTGACTGAAGAAATTTAAAAGAAGATTAGTGCTAACATTTTGCAGCCAAATTATCACCGATTATAAACTGATGTTTTCCATACAGAAACATTAAGTATGACATATTCTTTTCTTGTTGTCATAAAAGTGTATCTATTTTCCCCAATCAATATATTTTGCCCTTATTATATTATTATTTAGTAATTTGCAAGCTTTTAAACAACCGATGTTCAGGCAAATAAGACATCCTTTAACACTGTAAATAGGGTTTAAAAATTATTCCCTATTCAAATATCGACTAACATGTACTACAACTCAAAATAGTTTAAGTTAGTAAATGTTCCTCATTAGTTGTTTTCATTACAGTACATTCGTACATTGTACAATTTTTCTTTCATGCTCTAATTGAATAAAATTTTAGCTGCAATTGCTAAACTTTCGTCCATTGCAATTACTAAACTTCTGATTTGCAGTGATTAAACAAGATCGTTTTCTGGGAACAAAGAAAATTTAATGACAGATATATACTATAAAGAAACCTTAATGATATAAAGAACCTATAAAAATATTTGTTGTCCTCACTTGACTAAATTCGTTTTTGAGGGTCTAAATATTTACAAACCTTTATTGGAAATTCATTTAACCTTTAACCCATTAACGCCCGGGTATTTCTGATGAATATATATTTGTAAATACCTAACATAGAAGCTATTATACACACATGGAAGTAAAATAAAATATGAAATTTAAACACCTTTAAATAAGACATCAAGTCATCATTAGTGAGGAGGTGTCATTTTAAAACATAATAAGATGTCTTTAAAACAAAAGAAAACTTTATGATTTGTTTGCTATCATATATGAGAAAAGTACTGAAAAGAGATGACTTATTACTGATATGGCTATTTGCCATGATTTTGACCGGTATATGTTCAGAATACCGGTCA
>CM063508.1:60802452-60809952 GCA_032207245.1 Pardosa pseudoannulata
CAAGACTTTTTCTTGTAAAAAATATTTCGGTAGACACAGAAATATGTGGGAGGACAAAAGATGTCAACCTCCCGGAAAAAAATGCCTGAACGTTTAAAGTTATGCAGTATAACAAAAGATACGCTTCTTTCACATAAATTTCACATTTTTGCTAAAGATGGATTGTAGCATTGAATCACTATCTACTTACACATTTAAAAATATTCCTTCTTTTTTTTACTGGAATGTTTAAATATCTGTTTCTTATTATAACGTTTATGTTCAATATTTTATGTGTAAGTTATTGTATACTATAAGATTTGTGTTTAGAAATCATTCTTTACCCATCTTTCATTTTTAATATTATATTTAATCATTTTTCTCGAGAACAAGAGGAAAAGAAAAGTTGGTTGTCTTAAAAAGATTTGACTCCCACTCACAATTTTAAGACTCTCTTCGATGATTTTGTTCGAAAGCTCCACAATCATAAACATATATTGATTTGTATTGTGACTTCATATTATAATATATATATATATATATATATATATACATATATATATATATATATATATATATATATATATATATATATATATACACATATATACATATACATACATACCTATATATATCTTCTTATCTATACATATATATATATATATATATATATATATATATATATATATATATGTATATGCATGTATATGTATATGTATATATATGTACATATATATACATATACATACATACCTATATATATCTTCTTATCTATACATATATATATATATATATATATATATATATATATATATATATATATATATATATATATATGTATATACATATCATGATCAAGTAACGAGACGAATGGACGAAATAGTCTCTCTTGGTAAATCATATCTTTATTCAATGTAAAGTTTCGTTTAAAAGTGTCGTTTAGGCCACGCGTGGAGTGTGTTAATAGCTCTACACCTACGCGCCAACTGACTACTGTCGGTTCGCTTAATCATCGAATCCTTCCAAAGTCTTCCCGCTCGACCGAATTATCCTAAAAGCTTACGCAAGAGTGGGTTTTTTCATTTATTTTGTTATTACGAAAGTGTTCCCTTTTATAATGTTCAGAACTCGCTTAATTTTCCAAACCCCCCCCTTTTACACCTGACATACATATTATATATATATATATATATATATATATATATATATATATATATATATATATATATATATATATATATATATATATATATATATATATATATATATATATATATATATATATATATATATATATACATGTGTGTTTGTGTGTATATATATATATATATATATATATATACTTATATACATGTGTGTTTGTGTGTATATATGTTTATGTATATATTCATACATATATATGTGTGTATATGTATATATATATATATATATATATATACACGCACACATATTTACGCACACACACTGTATATATATATATATATATATATATATATATATATATATATATATATATATGTGTGTGTGTGTGTGTGTGTGTGTGTGTGTGTAGGTTGGTAGCAAATTGCATTTAAGAAATTCTTGATTTTAATCTTCTAATTGGAGATTATTATTACTTTGTACTCATATAAATCGTATTAGAATCCACAGATGTAAATAAGTTAATATTTTACTGTTATTATAGAACCAAATTTTTATATGAGTATACTTGATTGCAGTATAAATAGGAGACAATTGTTCCAGTCCTTCCCTATTACGTTAACAATCTGTTCCAAATCTCATTATGAAAGCCTATTTTTAGGTAAGCATTTCGATTGGGAAATGAATTTAAAATGAAGTTATTGGGTTCCCATTGAAAATAAGCTATAAAATTTTCCATTGCTTATAGTCTGCATTCTGGAGTTATCTCGCACTCGATAACAAGAGAATTGTGAAACAAATCTAATAAATTGGCGACATTAAAAAAATAATATGCATATCAAACAATGTGAGTCATTAATTTCCAATTTTCTTTCCTGTAATGATGTAAAAAGTGTATGCTAAAATAATGACCTGAAACAATGCACTAAAGAAAATAATAGCTTTTCAGATCATTATATGACTTAAAATAGCCTACTTAGATTTCCAATTTTCACTGAAAATATAAGCAATAATAACATTTTAAGTAAGTGATTGAGTGGGTTGAGTTTAAAATGCCAACGAAATAATATGCATTAGGGATCAGGTTTAAAAAGATAAATAGGGAGGTAGGTGGAGATTATTGGTCTGAAATATTTATCTTTGAAATACTAGTATCTAATTAAATTAACTTTGGTGTCATATTTAAGTACAAAATACACTGGTAACAAAAACTAAAATTACACCCATAAGAAAGTGATGTATATCAATTTTATTAACTGAACCTCACTTGGAGATGGTTGCTGGTTAGTAACTTATTGACAAATTTATCACTTAGTTCCATGAAATCCAAATTTGCTACGTAATATATGCAAATATTTCAGCGAGTTCTTTTGAAACGATGAGAAAAAGTATGCAGCTGTGTGATTTGAAGTTTAATTTCAAGTGCTGTGTAACAAGATTAAAAGTTTGCTTTTAGTAAGAAATGTGTTATTCGGAAGGTATTTGACGGATTCTGAAAAATGGGGTGTGATAAGGAAAATGGAAGCATGACACACTCTGAAGGCTTAAAAATAGTCAAAAGCTTCCAGTCAAGGATATAGAAACGGTTAGGGCACAGAGAACCAGATCAAGGTCGAAAGTTTGCTAAAACAGATTCCCTGGATCGTTATTTTGCAATGATTTCTAAAAGAAGTCAACTGACGTCAAAGCAAAATACAAGATTTATCCCTGTAGCAACAGGAACTCAAATATCTAAATTAACTCTGAGTGACAGGTCTCATAAAAGAGGGTTTCAGTGTAGAAAATATATGATTTGTATTCCACTAATTTTAGTAACGAAAGGCTACCGGTTGAAATGTGTAGAGATAATCGTGATTGAAGAGTGACGGAATTAAGTTCACTTTACCGTTGGATCCCAGTTTTGCTGGGAGAATGATTCCCTATATCTTTTAATCTCCATATTGAAAACCATATTGATCACCTCCATATTGAAAAATGATTCCATGCATTTTTCAATATGGAGGTGAACATCAATAAAATTTTTGTAGAATCAAGTGTGAGCATGTTTTTGAATGGCCACACTACATTTTTACCAATGAAATAGTGAATGTTGAAGTATAGGATGAGTTTGTTCATACTCATACCAAGTTTACGCTACAATCCATAACAAAATTCTCTTTGTTGAACTGCATGTCTTCATTGAACTGCATGTATGATTGATTATCTTGAAGCCAATGGAACACAGCGATTGAAGAGGCCTTCATATACAGATTTATATACGAAAAAACAAGAGCGTCCACTTACATCTGGACAACCATCCTATCTCCTACGCCTAGTACATTCCAGGAAACTGAATACACTATTCATCTTTAACAAACTTTTTTTTGCCTCAATCACTTCTGGAGAAACTAATCCACAATATGGTTAAAACTACAAAACTTGATTAGATCCCATCCTTATGAACTTGATTTTAGTTTCATTATATATTACGTATGAGAAAAAAGATCTTGTATACGGTTCATAATGTTGTGTCCAAAATTATTAAATTTAGAAAAGATTATTTTAATTTTTCTAGACACATATGAATTCATAAACTGATTAAAGGGCTTAAAATACCCCATAAAATGTGATCCTCATTTATTTTATTTATCAAGGTAAATACAAAATTAAATACATATTGAAACTGGTTTCAAAAATGATTCGTTCGTACCAATAATACCAATCACAATTTAAAATGTAACCCTTCGATATGAAGTTTAGTACCAACAAAAATTTTGACAGTTTCAAATTCTCAATATATGAGCTAATTGAATGGAAGAGTTGTATATTAGAAAATTTCAAAATTCGTTTGCATTTATTACAATATTTATTGACGTGGATACCATTTCTTTTGATTACAGAATTCAAGGTATTTGATGATTTGAAAGATAAAAGATCAGTTTTCTAAAATAAAATCTTTTTTTTATTCAAATTGAATCTGTTTTTTTTTGTGTGCGTCATAAGAAAGACCTGAATATTTTTTAACTTATCCTCTGGTTAAATTTAACCTTTTTTTTAACCAGTTTGTTGAAATGTCATAAAAGTTATAGAATTGGAATTTTTGATTTTTGGTTGCTTAATTAATTTTAAGAGGTTTAATTTTGAAATATTTTTCTTGAATTTGTAATCTTGTTTAGTTTAATGGTTTCATAGAATTAAAAAAGTACGTATATCAATATTTTCCCGTCACTCGTTTCTGTAGACATTCCTCTGCACTGATATACCGATTAGTTAATATCTTCTTATATATGTCTTATATATATAATATATTTTCATATACATGTATATATATATATATATATAATATATATATATATAT
Source organism: Pardosa pseudoannulata (assembly GCA_032207245.1). Lineage (NCBI taxonomy): Eukaryota > Metazoa > Arthropoda > Arachnida > Araneae > Lycosidae > Pardosa > Pardosa pseudoannulata. The sequence continues at coordinate 60,806,909 of CM063508.1, forward strand.
ATATATATATATATATATATATATATATATATATATATATATATATATATATATATATATATATATATATATATATATATATATATATTTATATATTATATATATATATATATATATATATATATATATATATATATTATATATATATATATATATATATATATATATATATATATATATATATATATATATATATATATATATATATATATATATATATATATATATATATATATATATATATATATATATATATATATATATATATATATATATATATATATATATGTATGTATGTATATATATATGCGAGTGTGTGTAAAATAAAAGAAAGAAATCATCTGTATATATTTTACACATTTTTTTCTCCTTCATTGTAATATCACAAAATTTCAGGAAAAACCCCGGTAGTCAATTATGTATAAATCTTAAAACTTTTACATTTATTTCAGGTAAAATATGTTAATTAATTTGTAATGAAACAAACATTAATTTGTCTCAAGATAAAACTGTTTATAACAAAATCTGAAATTTCCTTTGCATTAAGGCTCAAAATCTTCTCAATAGTTTATGATAATATTTCGTGATATAAGAAGAGAAAATTATAAAATATATAACTACAAAATACTTCAAATAGGTATTTAAAGAAGTAGCAAAATTTAAAAATAAAATAAAATATATTATTAAGTTGTAAGGATTGTAAATGATGAATTGAAAATATTTATAGAATCTTTAAAGAGAAATTGCTTCGAACGATGGCCGAAAGGTTAGTAAGTTGGCCTTCTGAACTGGAGTTCGTGGGTTCGAATCTCACTATGGCATGGATGTTCGCAGCCGTTCGGAATCGGCTTTAATCAGCAGGTACCGGTATCATTGTTGCAAAAATAGACAGTAGCGCTCCAAAACCAAACCCAAACTAAAAAATATTTGCAGCATATTTATATATTCTGTAGAAATAGTTGCATGGTATTAGTTCTCCAATATATAGTATACACAGCGATTATTTTGTAGAAAAGCATTAAAATTTAAGATGTGAAAAATCACTTTTTAAACAAATATACTATTATAAATTATTAAAGAGTTTGCAATGTTAAACAGACTTTGTACTTATAAAATAATTATGTTTTAAGAAGGTAATTAGTAATAACTACAAATTGTTTTTGACTATTTTCTGAAGGTAATTAGCTCTTGATTTATTTTGCTTAAATTTGTTCCTTACCTGTCATGTCACTGACATTTATCTCACCTCCTTAAAGTTATATTTTCCATAAAGATAATACGTGACTGAGAAAAGAAATAAAGTGACAGAAGTGAAGAAAATTATGGAAGTGATTTGATAAAATATGCCTTAAGTTTTAAAACCCATGCAAAATATTACGATACATTTACAGCTAACTATTATAGCGTAAAAAATGTTATTTTTTGAAGTCACTGTTACAGAATGCCGAATGATGAAACAAGTATATCATTTGCGTAGGAGAACTGCATTTAGATTTGATTATACATGAACATTTGTGCTTCCACTGTCATTAAATTCCCAACTTCTAGCGATAGGAAATATCTTATCTGCGTGACAACTGCGCTTTATCAGCAGCTAGCTGCTTTTGAATATACAGGTAGATCGGTTTGCAAATTCTGTTAACCGGATGAGTTTCTTTTATCTTTGGGACTAGTATGCAAACATTTTGACAGTTCTATCTAAAAGCAAATCGGAGAATCCTACACGATAAATAATTTAGTTTTTAGCTTCCGGTTAAAATAAATTTTATTTTGAAACGAAATTTCAGTTTGAATATTACTAACTATTTACAAGAAAAACGAATTTGTTATTTAAAGATGCACAGATAATAAATATTATTTTTTAAAGCAAATAACATCTCAATGCATGTTTATTAATTTGATTAATCACTAGCATTTCATTTTGACTTTTCGAGAGTAATAGTTTATATTTTGTGGCAATATGCCTTAAATTTGAAAATGTAATATCGTTGAACAAAACTAGAATTACACAACAATGACTTTTCAACAACACCTAATCTATCACCTATATTATAAAAACGGTAATTTCGTATTTATAAATTTAATTGTTTATCAATATTATGTAGTTATAATATGATTTAAACTTGGAAATATAATATTGCTGGATTAATAAATAGAAATATATGATGAATTTTTGAACAAATTCACTCTCTTCTATGGTATAAAACAAAGATTCAGTTCATATTTATGAATTTTGTTATTTATATTTCATTTAAACTTTTTGAGAAAGACATTTTTGTTTAATTGTACCGTGAACTTGGAAAATTTAGTTGCTGAACTAATAAACAGAACTATAGATTATAAAACGAACAGAAAAGTAAAAATTGACCAAAACCGAATGTTATTTTATGATCTGTATAAATTGATCAATATATTTTCTTTCTAATGGTATATCACTTTAGTTAATGGATTAAGCATATTTTGAAAATTGTGTGTCTTTGTGTTAGCAACTCGATAGCTAGATTGATATTTAAAGAGCACTCTGTTGCAAACAAACCATTGGACTTTCAGCTCATGTTAATTTATACTTTATGAATCTATTTTGTTATTCATTTTTCAATAGTATAATTTCTTTTTATTGTAATGGCAACAGTAAATAACCGAGCTGACAGAAATGAAAAAGAAATATGCAGGTAAAAAACTGGAAATTTGGAAAGACGGGAAGTCATTAAGTGCTAAAATTGGACTAATCCACACTTTGGTATTACAAACATTTGTTTAAAAAATATACGACAGGCTTGTTTGTTTAGAATATTTTCACTTACGATTACTAATGAAAATCCCAATTATGGTCACTGCCCCATTGGTATTGACATTTAGGTCAAACTTCAATATTCAACTGCCATGAAGTGTATAGCTATAATACACATATATTCAATTATTTATAATTGTAGCTATTAAATCCATATTGAAAGTCCTTTCACATCCAGAGTTGTTAGCAAAAAGTGTGTTCAGGGTAAAACTTAAAATCCCAAAGACTCCTTAAACAATGTTACCTAGACTCG
>CM063508.1:60814952-60837452 GCA_032207245.1 Pardosa pseudoannulata
TGGTTACTGTTATAATATAAATGGCTTCACGCAATGCAGTGTAATCTAGCATTTCAGATAATATCCATTGTTGACAATGAATTGGAAGTTAAGTGTTGTTTACATTTCTTTTGAACTTTAAAACAAGATTTTGAAAACAACACAATGAGTATAAATAATTATGAAATATTGAACTTATCCAGATTTATTCTGAAGATAGTTCTATAGTTTATTAATATTACATGTATTAAAAGAATTGTTCAGAATTTATAGACACATGCTCATTCATATGTATATACAGTAAAACCTTTCTGAGAGGCCACCCTTCCGTACCGAGAATATTTTGCCGCTTAGAGGGGTTGGTCGCTCTGAAGGGTTTCATTTACTATTATAAGATAGTTACTATAATGCGTAATATAAACTAGTCTGACATATATTCCTTATGTAAAAGAAATTTAAAACTTATCTAAAGAGAAAATAGTACTTTATTTCATGTTTCTTTACATTTTTTTAAAAAGGCTACAACTTGTTTCTATTTGTTCTGTAGTCTTCGTACTCCTTGAAAATCAAATTATTTTCTTTAATGACTTAATTTCCGTTCTTCCGCAGTTAAATAATTCAGCTATCTTTCTTGCCGATTTGCCCTTCTCATATTCACGCAGAACTTCAATGCTCTGCTCGAGATTAAAAAAAAAGCATTTCAACATCGTTGCAACTCAGATCACTGACAAACTAATAAAATGAAACTCGCGTGGATGACATTTTCGCTGACAGAGGTGCAATTCTTCCTTAATGTTACCGATTGGAATTCCAAACAAAGGCCCTAGGACACCTTCAATACTTGATTGTACAGTTCCTCCCTCAGTTTCTATGAATGGTGCAATAGGAATTACCTATCAGAAGTGTGTGGGGAGAATACAAAAGAGATAACAGATTTAATCTTCCTTAGAAAGGGGGGGGGGCACGGGAAAGGACTTCTCAAGTTATTATATCTGACCATAAACCTGACCTTGAATTTTTTCCGGCAGAATCGCCTGAAGTTAACCGGGCCCCCTATAAAAGAAGATTGGCGATGCCAAGAAGGGGGCTTTTTCTTGAGAGTTGTTTTGTGGAGCTCGAGAGGAGTCTACTGGTCTCTCCGATTTCCGGAGCTTGCTTGTTTTAAGAGAGCGTCTCTGCTTTTGCTAAGAAGTCGACTTTCGACTTTGGGATCTCATTCCTTAATATTTTTTTCTACTTCGTGCATTGAAGTAGGTCGCTGAGAGTGACTTTCATTTTGGATCGTCTTGATTCCTGAGTCTCCTCAACGAACTCCAACGTGATACCTACTCTGAGCGTTTGAACTTTAGTGTGGAAGCCGACTGTACTGTTCGTCAGACCGGAGGTTATAGTGTCAGCGTTTCGTTCCGGCACTAATTAGCAAACTTTTCCAGTGATTTAAAAGAACTAGCTTCACTGTACCCATGCATTGTAATTGTGTTAATGTTACCTCAGCACGAAATCTCAGAAGATTTAGAATCTACTGAACCTGTACATAGCTGTACATAAATTATTCACCCGAATAAAATATTTAGTCCAGAGTGAACAGTTGTCCAGCCTGTGTCTTTGAATGCTTCGCCTACCCCTACTCTAGGACGTCACAACCAAAACAATATTTTTTTATTTAACATTCTGTTTGGAAACTATACATAAATTTCTAATTTTCATATAGAAGTTTTTTTTCGTATAACATACATTTTTGTTATAGTATTTTCGGGCTGTTTTAATTAAATAGAAATTTATATTCATATTTAATTTTATACAGGCTCATAATTTTTATATGAGAAAGTGTGTATAAATATTCATAAACCTTCGATATTTCACAGTAAATTAATGCAATACCCTATTGAATTACATTCATTGAGTGAAGTGACTTTTGCAGTAATTCAAAATGCAGAACTGATGCCAAAATAGGCACGTAATTCCTATAATTATGCAAGTTTGAGCATGCCAGAACACTTCCTGCAAAGTAATGACGAATAATGAAGGGTTATGAGACAAGCAGAGTGATAAAACTTTCTTTTGTACATGAAATTCACTGCAATTTGGGAGCTAAAGATCAGATTTTTAACCTTATAAATATACTTAAAAATTATATTAATCCAGTTGTTTTCAGAGTTTTTTAATATACTTTCTTTTAATGTTTGATTCAACATACTTTAAACATGCTAAAAATTGATTTAAATTGGATAATGACCTTTTTTTCAAAAGTTTTAGTTTTACAATCGATATGAATATGTGCATAAATTTATATAGAATCAATGTATCTTTATTATTTAAAAGTTTTCTTTTATTTTTTAGTGAGAAATATGTCTATATTATTCAAAAATTGCATTTATTTTTGAATTTTCTACAATTATTAATGATACATTTATTACTCAGATAATATTTATCACATTTATTATACATAAATTTCATTTTGTTTGTATTTATTATTGATAAATGTATAACTTTATTCTCTTTATTGTAATTCAATTTTTATTTATTACATTGATTATTGATTAATTCTTTACACGTATCTCATATTTTATAAATAGATTTTAATTGATTATATTTACTTTCATAAATTATTACTTTTATTAGATATAAATTTACATTTATTATTGATATCCTTATGCATCCCTTATGTATGACTATTCTTATTAATTTTATTTTATCTTTCCAGAGGATTAACTGACTATCTTAACAGAGAGCGAACTGATCTTAACACTAACTGAGATTAAAATGAAAACTGATTAAAATGTTAAATTACATTATTAGGATTAAAATTAAAAAAGTTAGCTTCTAAATTTATACTTTGCAGTGTTATATTTCACTATTTAACTGAAAACTTTTTCATATCTATACTAAACAATGCATTAAATGATAATGAATTAATATGTTTTGCAATGCATGATTTTATAAATTAATCATTAACGAATATTGACGGAAGAAGCTTCAACTTAATTATCGGTATTCGATTATTCTTTCCTGATAATAAAAAGAACAATTATAAAAATATACAAGCAATATCCGTTGATTCAACGTCATCAAAACACATTTCATCAAAGAAACATATTTTATGATTTTTTAACCTGATTTTGTACGCTAGAAAATATCTGATTGAACAAAGATCAATAAGATTGTGTTTTCATAAAAATGACACAATATCCATATAGAAGAAACAACAACATTGAAAAAAATCCAGCGGATAGCAGATATCGTAAATATAAATTCTTTCGTTATGGTATAAAAAATTTCGTTCTACCACAGTATTTTTTTCTTCATAATGTTGCTTGTCGTTTGGTGAAATGACTACAAAAGCTTTATTTTTTTTATCAAACAGATGAATTTAATGTTTTTTGACATGTGTGTGGACTTTTTAGCTAAATTACTTTCTTAAATAAAATTTGTAATCTTTCTCTCTCAAATTTGAGATGGCTTTATATATCACAATATCTTGGCAAACTCACAAAATATCGTGTTTTCAGAATTTCGGATAAGTCTTTCAACATGTTTTTTTTCTTTTGTTCTGTTTTCCATAAACAGTATTTAGGAAAAGGAAAATAAAAGAAGACGTTGGGGGAGCTTCTTAAATAAAAGAAGTTTTTGGCATAAATAAGAATAAATCGAAACATTTGTTGCCTCTGAAAAATAAAGTAAATAAAACATCTACAGTAGCTTTCAGCATTTGTCAAAACAAGCATATATCAAGTTTGTTTATCCTATTAAATAGAAATTACCATAAGATCAAAAGGAATAAGATAAAATGCTAAACGTATTATAATGTAATTAATCTTTTAAAGCCCACAATCTATAATTAAATTAATACATATAGATAATTATTGTAATTATATGTAATACTACATCTCAACATCAATGCAGAATTGGAATTCTAACCACACAAAAATAAGCAAAAAAATCTTTCTGCAACATTTTTATAAGTTTTATTTCTCCGGCTATCTTAGTGCATTGGAGGGACGGAGGCAATAGCCAATTAGGGGTTAGATCTCTAGTCAAGGATTAAAGCTATCGCTATATATATATATATAATATATATATATATATATATATATATATATATATATATATATATATGTATATATATATATATATATATATATATATATAAATATATTTTATATTTTATACCAATGGGAATTATACTATTTGGAGAAAGAATTAGAAATGAGAATGACGGAAAAAGGGTTATTTATGACATAATTATCCAAACAGAACGTAATTAAAATTAATTGCTTATATATATATATATATATATATATATATATATATATATATATATATATATATATATATATATATATATATATATATATATATATATATATATATATATATATATATATATATATATATATATATATATATATATATATATATATATATATATATACAGTGGCGTAAGCAGAATTTTTTCAAAGGGGGAGGTTCATAATTTTCAAGGGGTGGTTCATAATTCTAAAAAAAAAATAGCCCGCATAAATTCTACTAAAATTTTTATTTTTGCCATTTTGTCTGAGCTCAAGGGGGGAGGGTTAAACGCCTAACCCCCCTTTTGTACACCCCTGTATATATATATATATATATATATATATATATATATATATATATATATATATATATATATATATATATATATATATATATATATATATATATATATATATATATATATATATATATATATATATATATATATATATATATATATATATATATATATATATATATATAATATATATGTATATATATATACATATATATATAAATATTATATACATATACATATATATATATTATATATATAATATACATATATATATAATATACATATATATATATATATGCATGTGTGTATGCTGCATGATAGAGAAAGGGATAGAGCTGTGTATATTAGTGCCATTCATCAGCTCTAATGCAACATCTAGCATGACTATTTCAACATTCGAAATCGGTATTAAGTATCAGGTCCTCTTGTGTAGTAAAAGGGTGATTCAGAAGAACTGTATTTTATATACACACATATAGAACATGGTGAAATAATATACTCTGATTTACATAAGAATTAATTTATAGACTCATCACAGGTTATTTAAAAAGATATTAATACTTTTACCTTAATTTTATCTATAATTTAAAATTAATTGTTTTGTTTATGGTTAAGTTTTGTATCGAGTTAATAATAGGAAGGTTTTTCCGAATATTTTTAATAGTTTTCAACAAGGAAGCCTTATAACAAATAGAAGAATGTATAATACAAACACTTGACAATTTTTCATATAGTCATGAGCAACACTGATACAATTTTTGGGTGAAATTAGTTTCACGATATTTTTTAATCCTTGTAAAAATTGGTTCGCAATGATTCAGAGACGACTATTAAAACTCCACGCTATTACCTCATCCTCTTCAAATTGATTCTCAAGAATTGACGAAAGCTACCGTGGCTGTTGGTTTGGTTTGGCTGATAGCGCTACAGTCGAGTGATTTGCTAAAAGCAGGATAATGATATCGGATCATACTGCTTAAAAGTAATTGGAAACGGCTAAAACAACCGTGCCATGAGGGGAATTCGAGTCCATGAGCTTTAGTACCGAATAGCAGAGCTGTATGATTTGGCATAGTTTGGCCCATGGATTTTGGAGCTAGGGATATTGTAATGCTTGATCATTCTCATCAAGGACACAAAAGAAAACTTTCGCTTTCGATAATTGGAGAGATACGACCACTCTGTATACGATTTCGATTTTTTACCCAATCAAACTTTTTCTCTTTCTCTGTATTGAAGTCAGAACTATCGGAGTTGACTTCTGAACCGGTGAAGAGGTGTAGGATGCTTTGAAGAACTTAATCTCTGGGCACCAACATTGCCAGGAATTTTTCAGTTTCACTGATTTCACGATTTGATAAATGTATCATTATCAGTGCTCCACAGACGATGATACATTTGTAATGATACATTGATACATTTTCTATGTAGATAAATAACCAACAATTTTATTATAATGCTGCTGTTTATTTTTGTTTGTAGCAAAGCTACTTTACTAAAAAAAGGTGAAACACTTTCGGAACGTCTCTTCATATGAGTTGTTTTTTTTCATTGCTGTTATTTTTATATGTATTTGCAATAACCCTAGTGAAATGATTGCATTCTTATATATTTACCAAGTTTTTTTTTCTTTTTTAGGGAACAATGGATTTGTTTAATTCATCATGTTGCAAGTAAGTGATATTTTGCATTTATTATATTTTGTTAGCATTTGTGTTTTTGCATAAGGTCTGAAGAACGATTACATTGAATTTCAGGAGTTAACTTTATTTTAAGAAATAACAATAAAGTTTTACAATTGCTTAAAACTTTTGCAAGGTTATTATGAAAGGAATTATAGTGACGAACTAGATATGCATTCCTCGATAGCTTTACTAATGCGTATCTCATGATTAAAATCTTAATATATTCATTACATGTTGCTGTATCCTTGAGCAAGGTATTACGGTAACGTTCCTTGCTCCCGGGTGCAATATATAATTCTCGGAATTCCAAGCACATCAGGTTGTATGTAATCAAGAATAAATACAAATTCCTATGCTCTCATTGCTAAATCATAGACGATGGTCTATTTAACAATTGATTATTTTAACAATTGTTAAATTAATCATTGGGTTCTTTTGGTAATTAAAAACAATATTAATAGTTTTGGACATTCGACTTATAATATGTTCAAATGCATATGCATGACAAGCAAATATAACTATATTAGTTTTGACAGATAACCTTAAACGAATATCATACTCTTTCCACTAAGAATAATATGCTTTTATGGCTATATTTGAAAATTTCTTTAAACACAAAATCTTTTCCTTTGTTATTCCAACACTCATGCTAACCATTAAAACATTCTACCATTCCAACATTTATCTGAAACGCCATATTACTACTCTACATTTCAACTCCATATCTTGATATATAGAATAAATTCAGATAATTAAATGATTATGTGCTCTTATATATTATGTTATAATTACAGTATGTATGGGGCCGAAATGAATAAATATATTTAAAAAAGTTTCTTTATCTGGAAAGGCTGATTCAGTTACCGTAAAGATAATAATCGATCTTAGATATTTGTTTGCCTTAGTTCAACTCTATTTTAGGTAAGCTGATAATTTCTGGAGATCATGTCCATCGTTTAAAACCTGAATGTTATGAATGAGCTTATAAAAAACTCATTTTTAATCATTTGAGACTTAACCCTTTCGTGGGTCATTCATTTCTCACTCCACGTTTCCAAACTTTCAAAGCAGAGCTGCTAATTTTATTCAATCGATCAAACAATGGATAACAACGCAAAACCGAAGCCACAATCAGTCTTCCCGTCCTTTAAGTAACAAGACCAATATATTATAATGGATTTTGAGCTTCCCACAGGTGTATATTTTAAGATCGTGTAGGGGAGAAATAACCTTCCACGGCCCACAAAAGGTGTTAAGCAGTGTGATCGCGCTGTTTTATGTCTTGAAAACCCAATATATTCCGAGTGTTGTGGACCAATGATGGTGCTCTATTCATTATCGAAGTCATGCGTTCTTTGATTTTCTAACGTAAGTATATCCCACAGCTCCTCTTTTAATGTAAATAAATTTTACAATAGGCCCATTACTATAGTATTAGTGCAATACTGAAGCATATATATTTAAAATATAAAATAAAAGAAGTGCTATCGCACTGCTTGGGATTTATCGAAATAAAATTAGCTCTATAGCACTGCTTGGATCTTTTCATACCCATGTAGATAAAGCGGGGTTGCACTGTTCGGAATTCTTCGGCAGTGTTTTTTTTCAAAATCCTCTGGATCTCAAGCAGTTATAGGGACAGGATATTTTTCATGATGATTGAGAAATAGAGTCTTGTGATAAAGCTATAAATTTGAATAGGTATTATAGCACTGTGATTAAAAATTGTAGTAAATTCAGTACGTTATTAATTATATATATATATATATATATATATATATATATATATATATATATATATATATATATATATATATATATATATATATATATATATATATATATATATATATATATATATATATATATATATATATATATATATATATATATATATATATATATATATATATATATATATATATATATATATATATATACATATATATATATATATATATATATATATATATATATATATATATACATATATATATATATATATATATATATATATATATATATATATATATATATATATATATATATATATATATATATATATATATATATATATATATATATATATATATATATATATATATATATATATATATATATATATATATATATATATATATATATATATATACATATATATATATATATATATATATATATACATATATATATACATATATATATATATATATATATATATATATATATATATATATATATATATATATATATATATATATATATATATATACATATATATATATATATATATATATATATATATATATATATATACATATATATATATATATATATATATAATATATATATATATATATATATATATATATATATATATATATATATATATATATATATATATATATATATATATATATATATATATATATATATATATATATATATATATATATATATATATATATATATATATATATATATATATATATATATATATATATATATATATATATATATATATATATATAATATATATATATATATACTATATATATTATATATATAAATATATATATATATATATATATATATATATATATATATATATATATATATGACATGGTCCAGTGCTAAGGCGAATGGAATAATTAGTCCTTCTTAGTATAAACACTTCTTTATTTAACATGGCCTTTCTGTTTCATGCATCGCTCGCTACATTTTCATTTATTTTTGGCGAAGCTAAACGTGGAATGGTGTTGACAGCTCCATGTCCACGCGCAAACTGAACTTCTCGTTTGATTAGTCATCAACTTCCTGTAAAATACCTCTACACCTGACCACATTACTCCAAAAGGTTACGCAAGTGTAGGTCTTTTTCATTTATTTCATTATTATAAAAGAGTTCCCTTTTTAAAATCGTTTATAACTCACGTAATTTCCAACTACCCCTTTTTTAGGCGTAACAATTCCTCCCCACCCTTTCGCTGAAGTCTGGCACAACCTGGATGGCCAGTAATGATGAACAAATCCCCAGTGGACAATTAAATTTAAGTTGCTATATAGCTAATCTCGTTTAACTTAAAATTTTAAAAATATAAAAAGAAATATCATAACCCTAAATTATTCACTATATAAAAATACTGCTATGTTGAACTATCAACACCTCCAAGTCACAAAATATACACATTTGCAGATGGAATATACATAATACTGATCTATTCTTAAATTTCAGTTTACAACTTAAATACAAATATAAAAGCTAAAACACAAAAAATGCAATATCATTAAAAATACTTCCTTGACTAAGTAGAATCACTGGTACCTTCTGTAAGATACTTTTGAAACATATTAAAGTAATATTATATTGTAATAAATAATGACAAAAATATGAAATAAAATATTAGATTAAAACGTGATATTCATGATAACAATAACTGAATATATAAAGAAACTGAATACATAAAATAATGCGCACTGAAATAATTTTACCTTAAGTATTACATTATTGTCAGGCTGCATATAAATACTAGATTATATTGAATTGATGACAAAAGATCAAAACTATTGTGGAGATAAAAAAAAACAGAAAAAATATAATAAGTAACAAATCAAAATATCACTTAAGATAATATATCATGAATAATCAACCAGCTAGATAAATGCTTACAGTGAGTCGTGTTTCACTTTGTTGTACAGATTACTATGGAACAGTCTTAGTGCAATGTTTTTATTTATATGTTCAAATGAAAATTATATTGTTAATTGCACACAGTCAATACGGTCTCTGTCACTATTATGGATTGATTGTTTCTCATGAGATTCACCTATGATGTAAATCTTTTGTTTTTGTAACCATCTCGAGACATATGTTTTTGTCAACCTTAATTTTCATAACAATATTCTTATATTATATTAAATATAAGTACACAATCAAATATGTTTCTAGTTAAATCATAACATAACATCTTAACTTTTATCCCATAATTTGATAAATTTTTCCTGATGTTTTGCACATCATCAGGTTAGATTAATTCAACATTATTTCAAAATCAAAATATATCAGAATAGAATTACTACCTATATTTGTTATCTCAATATCAAATTGCATATAACACAATTGTAATAATTTATCATAATATTCTGAAAAAATATATCACATCTTTAAATATCAAAATAATTCACAACGAGTCTTCAACTCATCATGTAGTATTCTGAAAACAGCATTTTAAGTACAATATAAAACAAAATGTATAAAAGTGTAACATTTGGATTCAACAAGTGTGTTATTTGTTTGTGTTTGTGTAACATCAAGAAGAAGATTTAAAGTTAAAACAGAGGAGTGGAAGATACTTTAGATTCCCAAGTGCACAAGACTCAATCCTCAGAAGCAAGTCTTCTTAGTGTGGAAGTAAAAAAATTAAATAAAAAAATTATGGCAACATAAGATTGGCAACTGCGATATTAATCCATACCTTTCCCAAAGAAGAGCAAATATATAGATTAAAACACATCACATGAGGTGGGGCTTCATGTCGGGCTTTCATAAAAAAAACCCCATAAAGAGGTTCAGTTTAATCAAAAATCATATTTTCTGACTTGGCTCACAGTGAAGTGTAGTCCAAATCAGTGTACAAAAAAGTTTTAGAGCTCTCTCTCTCCTTCAACTGCTGGCAGGGAACCGGAGGGAAATTTTGAATTTTGAACGGGATGGCTCAGGGCTGATTTTGACAAAAATGTTTCCGAAAACCACAATATAAAACCAAGATGAACTACACAAAAATATCCATCTGAATATCAAACTCTTCACAATACATCACAGTCCAGTTTCAAATATTTCAAAATCATCAAAAAAATTTATCAATTCACTTACTTTTTATCATAAAACCTAAACAATTTTCCAAATAATACTTTAAAATTTTTCTTTTGTTTTGAAACAATTTCTTATAATTTAATATTTTCTAATTTAATTTAGACTAATTAGACTATTTTTATAATTTATTTTTTTTATAATTTAATTTTAGACCTGATATATATATATATATATATATATATATATATATATATATATATATATATATATATATATATATATATATATATATATATATATATATATATATATATATATATATATATATATATATATATATATATATATATATATATATATATATATATATATATATATATATATATATATATATATATATATATATATATATATATATATATATATATATATATATATATATATATATATATATATATATATATATATATATATATATATATACATTTGAATACTATATATATAAATTAATGCATTACAATATAGTCATCAAGTCCAATGAAAGTCAAAAGAAAATCTATCTTCATAATGATCCTTGCAATTGAGCAATTTAATGTGCCAAAAACATTTCAGGGTTTACCTGTATCACCGTTAAAAATTCCATGAAGATCAATTTCTAACCTCTGCTATTCATTAAGCTATGAAACTTTAAGTGCATAAAGTAAAAGTAAAGCTTAGTATTCATACTCTTTAACTTTTTTATAGTTTAATCAAAAAGCAAGAAATCTAGCCTTTCATGCTCACTAGTGTTTAAATAATATATTATAATTGCACTCTTTTATGCAGATAAACAGAATCATTTAGTTTATTTTCATTCACAATAAGATCTGACTGTTCTTCCAGACGCGATTGTTTAGCTTACTTTGTAACTTTAATGCGGGAATCGAATAATAGAAGTTAGTTTATACGAATATAAAGGTCCTTTTTTTCATCGTCATACTCCATAAAAGCAAGTGCTTTTCACTCGAGAAATCTCTATTGTATTTAACAGCGAAGAAGTAAAGGTAATTCCTTTTGTCTCCGGAGCTAAGACTTTCATTTCTGCTTACCCCAAGTTTTGTGCTTGGTTTACGATTTTCCGCAGTTTATTTCAAACCCTTTTCGTAAGCTAAATACATTTTTAACCCCAGGAAGTTCCTGGCGAAAGGGTTTACTGGAGTAAAGCTATATTTACACACGGCATTTATGTGGTATACTATATTTGAAAGTATGGAGGAAATACTTTAAAGAAATCTGATAGCTTTACTGTTCAAGATATACTTTGTATATTTGAAAATGTTTGATGCGTTTGTGAATTTTCAGAATTAATTTATTCCGTTTTTATTAGTTTGTTGAAACATTTATAAATATCTTTAGTAATGGTAGTAAGTAACATGAAAAGGTAAAATAATAATTATATAAAAGGTTAATAATTATTAACTGTTGAGGTATGCAACAAAATATACCTCAATAAAACAACGTTGAGTTATATTGATTTTTAAATTGAGTTTTATTATCATAAAACTAAATAAAAAAGTGGAAGAAATACTTTTCTATATTTCACAATGCCACTTTTGATGTTTGTAGAATTTTAGAATTAATTTATTTCAGTTTTAAACAGTTTAATTATACATATTTTTTTATTTTTTGTAAAACTGGATAAAATATCAGGGAAAAGAAGAAATTAGTCACAAAATTATTAAGTATTAGCTATACAAGTATACTATACTAGAAAGTATGAAGAAAATACTTTAATGAAATTTTATAACTGTACAGGGCAAGTTAATTTTCATAGGTGAGAATTCTTAATTCATTTATTTCGTTTCTAATTAGTCTGCCTAAATATTTATTATTTTTTTAGTAATAATTGTAAAAATGAGTTAAAAGTTTGAATGTAAAGTAGCATCAAGATGTATTTATTATCTGTTCAGTTATATTATTTGATAGAATGGAAGAAATAAACCTGATAACTTTACAGTGTAATTTGTATTTCGTATATTCGGAACTGCTTAGAGCAACAACAAATTTTCATAATAAATTTATTTAATTTTAAAATTTTTTCTTGAGCATTAAAATATTTTTGTTATATTTGTAAAGTGGATGAAAGGCAGAGAAAAGAACAATTTTTTTAAACGTAATTAACTATTAGCTATCCAAGTTTACTATATCAAAATGGATGGTGAACCACTTTAAAAAAATTGATAACTGTACAATGTAAGCTAGTCTGCAAATGTAATAATTTTTTATTAATTTATTTCTTCTCTAAATAGTCTGTATAAATATAAAAAATATTTTTATAAATAATTGTGAAAGTGTATTTAAGGTATAGTAGTATATAGTCGTATTTTAGGTAGTGGTATCTTTAAGATTTAGTATATTTAAGGTATATAAGAGTATATAGTTGTAAGTATATAGTAGTATTTAAGGTAGTAGTAAAGGTTTAGTAGTATTAAAATGTATTTGTTAGTTACCCACGTATACCATTTGATAGAACGGAAGTAATAAATCTGACAACTTTACAGTTCACTTTGAATCCCTTTGAATTTGAATTTCAAAAAATTTCAGCATTCATTTATTTTAGTTTTAATTATTTCTTGGTCATTCAAACTGTTTTTAGTTATAGCTGTAAGAGCGGATACAATATCCCACTAAAGTAGTAATTATTTTTTAAAAATTAGTAATTATTATTTATCCAGGTATACTATATTTTAAAGTATTTCTATTATACTTTGTATAATATATAATATAAGAATAATAAGAAAATATAGTATACCTGGTAGAAAGCCTAATCACAGTGCGAACTAGTGCAAAGTTTAAAATTTTTGGTGAATCAGTTGATTTTCAAAATTCATATACTTTGTTTTTAATTAGTCTGTTTTAAATTTTAAAATGTTTTAGAACTATAGTAGGAAAATTGGGCAAAATAAGAAGATATAGTAACAATTATTTGTTATGAAGTGTTTGTAATTATGTTAGGCTCCTGTATGTATATGCGGAAATGTGTACTTATATATTGTGTTGGTAGAAATGTTCCTTTTTGAATAAAAAAAAACTCATTCAATTAAAAATACTATTATTTTATAAATTTCATGCATTTACTTTGTTTTGTGTGCTTCTTTTAAAGTTCTTCTAAATGCGTTTTGCTGCTTTAAAAATTAATAGGAAAACATATTTAGTTCCCGTCGAATTTATTAGACATTCTATATTAAAATCATAGTAATAAACTAGCATTTCTGCAGATTTCATACATTTACTTTGTTTTTAGTGCTTCTTTTAAAGTTCTACTAAAGGCATTTTGCTTCTTTAATAGTTAATAAGAAAATGCATTTATTTCCCTTCGACTTTATTAGGCACTCTATATTAAAATCTTAGTAATACACTAGCAATTTTTCAGATTTTATACATTTACCTTGTTTTGAATGCTTCTTTTAAAGTTCTCCTAAATGCGTTTTGTTCCTTTAATGGTTAATAGGAAAAGGTATTTATTTTCCTTCAACTTTATTAGGCATTGTATATTATAATCATAGCAGTACATTAGAATTTCTGCAGATCTCATACATTTACTTTGTTTTGAGAGCTCCTTTTAAAGCTCTAAATTCGTTTTGTTGCTTTAATGGTTAATATGAAAAAGTATCTACTTCCCATCGACTTTATTAGGCCTTCTATTTTAAAGTCATAGTAATGCACTAGCATACACTAAAAATTAATCATTATATATTAAAGTAAGTGTAATAAATAAAGATCAACAAAAAATAATTTTTAAAATACAGAAAGAAGATAAAAATATTGTCTAGAAAATGTATAAAACAGAAAATAATTCTCATATATTTATGCAATATTAACCTTTTAATTTGATAAGATGTTTTCCAAATATTTTTTAAATTTCTGTTTCATTCTGTTTTAA
Source organism: Pardosa pseudoannulata (assembly GCA_032207245.1). Taxonomy (NCBI): domain Eukaryota; kingdom Metazoa; phylum Arthropoda; class Arachnida; order Araneae; family Lycosidae; genus Pardosa; species Pardosa pseudoannulata. The sequence continues at coordinate 60,829,940 of CM063508.1, forward strand.
TTTCTGTTTTTAATTTCTATTTTCCCATGCCTGTATAAATATTAGGATCTCTGTAAAAAAACAAAAAAATATATATCATTTTCCATTTTTGAGATAATTAATGTCCGCTGTGGCGAACACTGACAATTATGTTATATAGTAGTTATATATATACATGTCCGGTGTAGCGGTAAGACTTAGCCAAATTAAGGGTTAAAGTTGTTCTAACAACGTGATTTCATAACATTAATTAGACTCTTCGTAAGTTTTAAAACAATAATTACTTACATAAATATTTCGTTAATATAACATATTTTTCATAAAAACAAGCAATGTTTAAGATTATGGCAGAATAAAAGGATATCTGATAATCAGATTAGGGATTCTACGTTTCATTTCTTTAAATTATCTCTTTAACTGAATGACATTTAATACTAGTTTTCTGGCTCTGCTAAATCGTCTGACTTTACTCGCGCTTTCTTCTATACATTTAACGATAGATCCAGAGTTTGATTTATTACCTTAAACATTATCAATATTCTAAGCGACCTAAGTTCTGTCTTGTAAAGAAGTTTTATCAATGAATTCACTTTTTTTCCTACTTCCTGCTTAGAGGTATCAGTCCAAACTTTCCAACGAAGACACACAATGCCCTCCCCCAAAATAACGAACAATAGATCACTTCATTCCGGTTCTCCAATTTCTAGGTGTTGACAGCCGAAGACGCCAAAGTGATGGATTGCGTGAGCTTAATTGAGACCAAGTCACCATAGTTCTCACCTAATCAAATACACTTACACTTTCAGTTAGGAGAGAAAATGAAAACCCTTGGGTGTTTCTCGACTGGATATCATCTGTGTACATCACTATTATTCCAGCACTGTGATAATGTTATATTTAGAGCTCTTCTATTTCATTAATATACCTCACTCACTTACAATATTAAAAAGTGGAGAAAAGAATACCATTGAATCACCAAATGACAAATACTTCTATTATATTTTCACTCTAAAAATTTTAGAGCGTCATTTCGATCGTCTTTTTCTTTATTTCAAGTTGAATTCCTGAAAAACTATTTATGGTAGAAAATTAGATTTTTTTTCTGATTTTTCATAGAAGTCCATCATTTTTATTTTTATTAATTATGAATCCAATCAGAATAAAATCAACGAAGTTATTTTAGTTATGCATAGAAGAGAACGGTCAAATTGACCGCTAGTACATTTAATCATATTCCACGTTTTTTCTTTCTCAAAACGGAGATATTTTCTCAGAAAATTACCCTCAACATCTTAAATTATTAAAATAAACTTTAAAACTACGGAAAATTTACCAGAAGCAATATTTTTACAATAAAACTAAATGTGGAATTTGTATAGTTGATCCTATGGTTTCCAAATATTCTGTTAGCTCTGCTTTACACAGATGGACATTACATCTGTTCTTACATGTTGCATTGGAATAAATAATATATGCCTATGTATAAATAAATGCCTATGTAATCTATAAGGAATTGTTTGTCAAAAACATTACTATAAATCGATTCTTATTATTGAAATAATTAAGATAGCTTCACGTAAAAAAATTTTAAAATTTCCAAAACTTCAGGTGGACATTTCCGAATTCAATAAAAGATTATCAAAGAAAAGAAAGACATCGATGCCAGATTGGACATTGTAAAGGATACAAAACATGTGATATCTGTAAAAAATGTTTGAATTATTTATAAGGAAAATGCATATTTATGATTCAAAAACACATTTACTGTAAAAAATAATATATATAGGTATTAATAAGAACAAAATATGTTTAAATAAGGTATATGGAAATTAATTAAGAAATATAATTATTTTTATAAAAACAAGGTTTTATCATTTAAATTAATTTAAAACAACAAAAAAGAGTGTTAAATGCTTGTATTAAAAAATACATTTAATCCATTCAGCGGTCAGTTTGACTGCTGTTGCTGTTTCTAGGTAAAGAGAAAGACATTATTTAAACTTATTTTACTAGAGTATGAAATACGATCTTCAAATTTTATAGTAAAATTGGCAGTTTAGCAATCGTTTAAGTAATATTTTTAATAACATGAAACATTTATATATAAAATTGACATTACTGCTGCTGTAGTTTCAGCAGTACTTTATGATCACACAAGCATTTTAAATCCATATATTTTCAACTCCATGTAACTGAGAAATGGCAAATAGAGAATATCAATATTGGCCTTTATTCGTAGCTTGTCAGAGAGAATGTTTTCCTGGGTCAGGGAATTGAAAATCTTTAAGATCTTTGTTTATAAGAGAAATATTTCTTAAAGAAGATAAAGTCTGTAATTTTCACGAAACAATTTGTTTCCTTTAAATGGATTACACAGTGTTATAATTTAATGAAGTTCTAAGGTTAATTCACTGAGATATATATTTTCGAAGAAAGTTTTTATTTGTTTTGCGGTGATAAGTTAATTATATATTTATATTTTATTTATTTTGCCTCTAATGCACATACATGACTTAAACAGCAATATGAAACGGATAATAAAAACTGAGCAGTCGTATGATACGATTCTAAACTTCACTTAAAATAATTTTCAAATAGGTTATCTAGGAAGAGATAACAAACAAACAAATATTTGAGAGTATACAATGATTAACCCCTTCCCTGTTTTGCCCCTACGCCGTACGGCCACAGCTTTGGGGCCTTTACTGATTTGCCCGTACGGCATACGGGCAATCTGATTTCTATTTCGCTTGCACTGTTTCGACAGTATTTTTTCCAATTTAGTAACAGATTATTCGTATAGATGTCCAGTAAATGATAATTTGTAGTTTATTGTATTTTCTACTCTGGTTCAAAAGCGAGGGTTTTTTCATATGTCTTGTATCAGAAGACGAAGTGTTATCTATCAGTGTATAGCTTTCTGGTTATATTTTACTAACCGCCTGATAAATTTATTGATGTAAGAGTTGAATAGTAAATTTTTCCTCTTTTAAATAATGGATAATTCAGAGCGTATGGAGCTAATTTCTTGTGATTCAAACTGTGACTCGGAATCAGAAACTGAATTATCTGTAAAGGATATCAGCGAAAGTTTACTAGATGACCTGGATAGTAGTGACTCAGATAGTAGTACAGATGAAATCAGTCAAGCAAGACCATTTCTTGAAATTAATTGTGATTATTCTTTGGATCCGCCTCCTAGATTTGCTTTCACTGGAATTCCAAATATTAATTTGGATATCGATGAGACTAAAGTCAAACTTCAGTTCTATGATGCTTTCATAGAAAGGAAAAAAAGTTGTAATAAATGCTTAAAAATATTAGAAATGTTAATTTTAATAACATATCTTTACTTAAAAATGTTAAATGAACAAAAAAATGCAATAAAAGAATGTGACATTTTTTGACATAATACTGGAAAAAATGAAACGGTCAAAGGGTTAACAAGATATACATAGATTATAACGTTTATACCAATATAACGGCTTATAATGATATTTGCCTTAATCTCGAAGAATATACGACTGTTAAATGGACAAAAATTTGGATTTTCCAGAAAAAATATATGTGAAATGGAATTTAGTTCTGAACACTTTTAAACAATCTGCTTAAAATATTGCAATTTTGAGAGGAGGTGCGAATAAAAATGTGTCAGCTGTTTACTATAAATAAATTTAGACTTTCTTAAAAACTTAATTCTGATTTTTATAAAATTGTTCTTTCTTCATGTAACGAGCATTTTATACAAAAATATTTTTAATATTTTTTTCGTGAATTTTTTACAGGTTCTATACAGTATAATTATCATCCGATCGCACCTAAAATTATTTGTATATATATATTTTTTTCAGTGATAAATTTTTAATTTTTAAGAAAAAAGTTACTTTCTATAAATATTTTTACAAACATATACGTATCTTAAATATATACAAATTTAGGTTTAATGTTATTTTCAGATATTGTAATATGTTTTTAATTAATAAGTTAGTCTTAAAGTTAATTATATTTTTAGTAACCATGCGCGTTAGCCTTGATATCGTTTTTGATAACAACAAAGTATCTCGTATTTAAAGCTTTCTTATAAAAATAATTTTGTTTCAAAAATGAATGAGATATGTGTGTAAAGTTAATAATTTGTTCTAATAATTATGTTAAAAAATTATGTTTATAAAATCGGGAGCTTTCAAGGTATCAAAAGTTGAAAAGGATAATTTATAAGAAAAAATGTCGACTTTTAAGAGATGTATGATCATATATTTAATGTACTCTTTATTTTAAACAATGCAGGAAATTATGATATAAAAAACTAATATTTTAAATAATTTAAATAAAGCTATATAAAATGTGAAAATATAATCAAAGATTTATGCGATCAATATGAAAAACCTTTGAAGACGCAAATCTTCTCTTTATCTGTAACATTATTTTTCTAGGCTCATACAATATCATCTGAACACAAAATGTACTTTTAGCTATAATAGTTAAATTTTTATTTGAAATCTATGTTTTTTTTGCTACAGTAGGCGCTGGATGAAAGAAAAATTGTCTCTCATAGAAAGAAGCAATAGGATTTATTTTCTGTTTAAGAATAGGGAATTAGTAAATTTAGGATATCGGAGATCTCTACAAAATTTGAATTTTTTCAGAATATATAGATAGATTTTGCTACAGTTTTAATTCATGACAAACAACAATGCTTCAAATTTAAGCTCTTTAGAAAAATTAACTAGTTTTTTAACAGATCTATATTAGCAACGTAAAATTTTAATTTAAAAATTATTTTATTTTCTGTTCTACTTCATAAAGCAGGAGATACTGCAATTGGGAGAAACATTTGCCCTACAGAGAGAGAGGAACTAAGATTTATTTTATTTTTAACAGAGGAAAGATTTAGGGAATTACCAAATTTCTTCCGTCTATATTAAATTTAACTTATTCTAAAATTTATGGGTTGGTTATATTATACTTTTTATGTATGAAAATCAAATATTCGTCGTTTAAAATTCAACACATTTATAAAAATCATATAGATTTTGCGTTAATATACAAAAACAATGTTAATTTTCTATTTAAACTTTAATTCTATTTCATAAGCCCAAAGATACTGCATCTGAAAGAATAAAAATACTTCACAGGGAAAGTGGAAATGTGATATTTTTTATATTTAAGACAATGAAAAATGAAAATTAAATTTAGGAGTTTATCAATTTTTTTCCTTCTATACCAAATTTATACATTTCTCGAGATTTGTGGATTGGTAATACTTATTTTATCTATGAAAACCAAATATTCATCATTTAAAATTGAACTCACTTTTGAAAACCCCATTCATTTTTATCAAACTTGTAAAATCAATGTTAAATGTCCATTCAAACTCTAAGTTCTATTCTATTTCGTAAGACACGAAAAACTGCTACTGGAATAAAAAAATATTACCTTTTAGAGAAAAAAGGCACTGGGGTTTTTTTCAACTTTATGAGGGGATAGGTGGATGATAAATATAGGAAATTGGATTTCTACACTACGTCTGATTTTTCTCAGGATTTATGGATAGGTTTTGCTGTAGATTCCACTCCTGACAAGCAGGACTACTTTCTTTTAAATTTGGCCCGTTTATAAAATTCAAATATATTTTTAACATATCTATAAGAGCAATGTTAAATATTCATTTAAAAGTTAAGTGCTTTTTCTGTTCTATTTCCTTAGATAAGAGAAAACATCTTAGAGAAAAAGACACTGGTATTAGATGGAAAGAAAATGGAAAATGAGGAATATGGTTTTCTGTACCACATTAGACACCTTCAGGGACTCAATCCCACTGCACTTTTAAGTTGAAAAGTTTAACTCCGAGAATAGTAATATTTACTGTATAGTTTATTAAATGCAGATCATAAATGGATTTTGTGTTATAGGTATCAAATACCTAAAGGTAAAGGAATATTTTGGTATTAGCAGCATAAGAAAATTGATCCATTTTAAAAGGTAAAATTGTGTTTTTACAAAATAATATGTGTATAATAAATTATGCAATAAGAAATATGATTCAGAAATAAAATATTAATTTTTGAAATGTCCTTTATATTCTGACAAATTTTCTAAAAGATTATAAGTAAATCATTTAAACATTTGAAAACTTTGACATTTTTATTTAATTTGTCTTTATATCCGGCTGTCAACTAATGGTAATATAAGTACTAAATCAATCTTGCATCCACAGTTAAACTGTATTTAGTAAAATTACGCATATTTCATTAAAATCTAATAATTTTAGATTTTGATTGCAGAGTGTTGTATCTACTACAGTACCAAGGTAGGAGGTACTGTAATTGGGAAAAATAATTCTCACTCAGATAAGTTTAGATTTTTGATAAAGAATGCGGATTCTTTATTTAGGAATATATATGTATATATATGTATATATAAGTATATATATATATATATATATATATATAATATATATATATATATATATATATATACATATATATATATATATATATATATATATATATATATATATATATATATATATATATATATATATATATATATATATATATATATATATATTATATATATATATATATATATATATATATATATATATTATATATATATATTTAGTATATATATATATGTATAATATATATGGTATCTATATATATATATATATAGATATATATGTATATATGTATATATATATATATATATATGTGTGTGTATATATATGTATATATATGTGTATATATATATTTGTATATAAGTATATATATGTGTATATATATGTCTATATATATGTATATATATATATATATATATATATATATATATATATATATATATATGTATATATATGTATATATATGTCTATATATATGTATATATATGTGTATATATATGTATATATATATATATATATGTATATATATATGTATATATATATGTATATATATGTATATATATATATATATATATAAATATATATATATATATATATATATATATATATATATATATATATATATATAAATATATATATATATATATATATATATATATATATATATATATATATATATATATATATATATATATATATATATATATATCCTATATATATATATATATCCTATTTTTATAGTAATGTGCCTATTTTAAATGTATTTTTTACATAAAAAGAAGAGCTATGTGAAGTACTTCCGTTAGTAAATCTAAGTACGTGTAACATTGACAATCGATGGGGTACTATTAGTTCTTCAAAACACTCGGAATATGCTGGGTTTTTTCGACATAAAAAACAGCTTGATATATAGATAAATATATATATATATATATATATATATATATATATATATATATATATATATATATATATAAATATATATATATATATATATATATATATATATATATATATATATATATATATATATTATATATATATATATATATATATATATATATATATATATATATATATATATATATATATATATATATATATATATATATATATATATATATATATATATAT
>CM063508.1:60842452-60847452 GCA_032207245.1 Pardosa pseudoannulata
TTACACACACACACACTGATCGCTATTTATCCCTTACGATTCTGCAAGTAAAACATGACTTCCGATTGCTTTTTACTTAAAGCCAGCGATTGTCTCTTAAACTTTGCGTGTACACCTGAGGTAACTTTCGAGTACACCCAAAAAATTATTTCTATTTACGTCATTTGGGACTATTTTAAAATAAAGCTTTAAAAAAATGTTCTCTTCAGAGAAAATACATGTTGTATTTTACGGTAATAAAACTGCAGAAACAAATAAGCATTAAAATATAAAATTAAGAAAAATAGCACAGTAAAATTACATTTACTACACACAGTAGTTTAATAAATGAAAGTGACACACGTTTGTAGGGGAAGGACACTCCAGTCGTGCCTTTTAACATATTGTATGCGGGTCACCTACTGGTACGTTTTCTGATGATTGATACTTGAGAGCGGGATACGTACTATAACGTTTTCGTACGATTGATACTTGAGAGCGGGTCACGTATTAGTACGGGTTAGTGTAACAACGTAGTTTGTTTGAGGGTACAAAAATAATGATATATACAGGAAAACGAAGCCGATTGTTCTTGTCTACTTCATAAATTCTGGAAAAATTTAGACAAATAAAAACTAGTTTTTATATCAGCAGATGTGGAATCACAGAACGGGAAGGTTGATTGAAAAATTAATTTAGAATTAAAATTAACCTTTTATTTATCCTTGCGAAAATTATATATATATATATATATATATATATATATATATATATATATATATATATATATATAATATATATATATATATATTATATATTATATATATATATATATATATATATATATATATATATATATATATATATATATATATATATATATATATATATATATATATATATATATATATATATATATATATATATATATATATATGTATATATATATATATATATATGTATATATATGTATATATATATATATGTATATATATATATATATATATATATATATATATATATATATATATATATATATATATATATATATATATATATGTATATATATATATATGTATATATATATATATATATATATATATATATATATATATATATATATATATATATATATATATATATATATATATATATATATATATATATATATATTTATATATATATATATATATATATATATATATATATATATATTATATATATATGTATATATATATGTATATATATATATATATATTTATATATATATATATATATATATATATATATATATATATATATATATATATATATATATATATATATATATATATATTTGTTTATATATTTCAATATAAAATACGAAAAGTTAAATAAAAAATTAAATAATTTTAGATCTATTGAGATTTAACTGAGTAGCTAAATTTACGCCCAAAACACCAGCTCCTGGTATAATTCCGCTACGAAATGTACCCACACACAATGTGTTAAGAAAATTGATACATTAATCACAACTCGTGAAAAAACTAAAGAAAAATATTATTAGCATCAACATTTAAGTAAAAAATATTTGTTATGCATTGTAAAACACGCCGCTTTCCGCCAAGATTTCTTCTGAGTACTTATAGTTCTTACAAATCAAACATAAGTTTAATTTCATTGTTTGAAATTTTAGATTCTTCTGCATCCGGGGAAAAAAAATCTAATATAATTCAACACAGTTAAAACAAAAATACCTCATGCAAGAATAACGCAATTTATACAGAAATAACATTATTCAAGAGGTAAAGTGTATATTTGACCCCTGAGCTACTATCATACAGGAAAAGGATTAGTGGAGTATGAAAACAAATGTTCGAATCGTGGATTGGAGGCATTATATATGAAACGTGGCTACAAATGGAAAATTAGAATATTTTTCAAGGTCCAATTCGCTGCTTGATAATCGTATTGTAAAATATTGTGCAGAAATGTGTATATGTTTTGTTTTGTAGCCCTCTAGGTTACCCCAGACAAATAGAAAACATCATTTTTTATATGATAGTAAAGATTTTTTATATAATAGTCTAAAATGAATTAAATGTTTCCTTAAATTAACAAAAAAATAAGTAAACAAACAAACAAGGTAATAATGAGCATTATAAGTCGTATCACGTATTGTTTGTATTCATAACTGGATCTATATACCTTACATCCCTTATATAATAATAGCCTAGTGATCTGTCCATCTGTCCTGGAATTTTGAAACGGTTAAACCTGGAGTGGATAGAAGCGTCCGTATTAAATTTTTGATGAGTTAGGGTTAGCAAAGTTCAAAATTCACCCTTCCCCCCCTTTTCTATCATTTAAATCCATTATGTCAAGCCCTATTTTCCCCGTTTAAGAGCAGGCGATTAAATTTATCAATTTGTCACCTAATAAATAAATAAAAATAATATTTTTTCTAGCATTATGACGTCATTCTTTAATCATCTCATTTAATCATTTCTTATTTTAAATTATTTAAATATCACCTGCATTATTTTCACACGTTTTATCACTGAATTTAGATATTACGTAAATAATTTTATTTTATGTTTGGATCAAATAATAGATTAGGTGCATATGTGATAATTTCAAATTTAATCATCATTTACTTTTTGTTGGAATGAATGTTTTATCACCGGTATTAACAATAAATTATTTCTACCTCCAGTGTGTAGTAGAAACGATAGTTTCACTCCTTTACTTTCATTAATTACTGTGGAAAAAATATTGGAAAGAACTTAACGATAATTTCGACGTAGCTAATAAAACTTTGAATTATCTTTCTAAATGAATTGAACATGATTTTAAACTGCTTTCACAGTATCGGGAGACTTTAGAGGAGTCTGAAGATAAACAAATTATTGAGCGTGTACCAAATAATTCTCATCCTAAAAAAAACCCCATTTTTTATCTGTCTTATAGGTAACTTTACTATTTTGAATTAGCCCTCGTGTGCAAAACAGTAGACCGTAGTGCTCCAAACCAAACCAAACCAAAACCAAACAATTTTGGAAAATTAAAAAGTTTACTGATCCCGTCATGTGACGGGTTATATGCTAGTCTATAATATTGGAATAGAACATCAAGTTTCTGTTATATCTAAATATAGACTTAATCAACATAAATGGGTTTACACAAACTGACTCAGTAGAGCACTACATTATCACCAATATCCTAATTTAGATAGAAATTGAAAATGAATTGAAGAAACAGATTTTCATCACCAGATTTTTAGTAAAAACGTTCTTGTTTATTCTAAAATAAGTGAAATAATGCATATATTTTTATCAAAATAGCAAAAATAAAAATAAATAAATATGGCAAGGCTGTAGGATTATTTTGTTTTGGAGTGCTACGGTCTGCTTATTGCAACATGAGAGCTAATGTACCGGGTCCTACAGCTTAAAGCCAATTTTGGCTACGAACATCCATGCCACTGCGGGATTCAAACCCATGAACTCCGGTACCGAAAGCCAGGACCCTAACCAATCGGCAATCGCTCGGCACAAGGCTGTAGGAAATTTCATTCAAACGAGTACCACGTATTACTTAAGTAGACAATTTTTGATTACATATTTAAAAATATATATTTGAATATATATAATATTAAAAGCACATCAAAGCGTTACAGAAAATTATCCACTAAGGGAAATTGCATGAAAGAGACTTATCAATTATTATAAAAGTTAATTATATTCAGTAAAAATCATAAAGGAACTATATGAAATATTTTAAAGAATCTTTCTCTATTTTAAGAAAAATAAATTAATATACAATTCTTAAAATGGGATAGTGGTTAAGAAATTAAATAATTGGTGTTTATTCATCATGAATAAGGTAATAAAATGTAAAAATTAAATTGAAAATTATTATAAAATTTTAAAACGCAGATGTAAGGCAAAATATAGATTTTGTAATTTAAAATCTCTTTTCTTAAAAGATGCGAATATTGGATACCTTTTATTTCATAAAGGATTTTTTTCATTTTTATACTAGCCAGAGTATGAGTAAAACACTTTAGTGTGTTTTCACAAGTGTCTGCATGTTTGCAATGCATTCCTTAACAGATAGATATGCATGAAGTTGGACACTTCATTACCCTTGAAGACAACATGAACTCTTGTGTAGCAAAACAGCAGATCATAACACTCCAAACCAAACCAAACCTTAACACCTAGACCAAGGGTCCCAACCAAAATCGGTTGGTGGGCCAAAAAACAATTTACTGAACTGAGGTTGGCCGCGCATATAAAAATAAACAACAAATTATTCAAAATATTTTATTATCTTGCAATATTAAAAATATTCATTTTTACAGTGCCAGCTGAGACTGTACATAAAAGTTGAGTTATACATATAACTACAACGACAATGAACATAAATATAATTTATAACTTTCTTTCCATACAACTTCAACTGACTGGTCGGACAGAGTAAGTGCACGTAACGCGAGTCAGCTGGTTGTATAAGTAATGGCCGATTAACAGAACATTCTAGAACACTCAAATTTCAACGTAACCTGTCCAACCCTACTCAAAGACGAGGTTTACGTTGGTTACTATCAAGTCTTAACGTACATAGTATGCGATATTTATTATTGCAAACATTGACAACTAAAATTCTATATTTCAACTGTATATAGTCAAAATGACTAAAACTATATAGACAGTTGAAAACTTCAATTGGGCTGCAAAAAGTTTTTAAATGGGCCTCGACCTAGACCAATCTTGATGACCAATGATTGTGTGCATGGTGCTTTCTGGAATTTTTTTTTGGTAGGTCAAATTGTTAGAAGGAATATATTCTAAAAACTTCTTTTGAATTTTTAAGTAAATATAAACTTTGGATTATATAATGAAGCCAGAATTTTTAAGATAAGCCTATTAGAAATAATAGTTAGTCAGAAAAGCAATATTTCTAAAAATTCATATCGATGCAATAAAAATTTTCGGCTAACACGTCAGAAAGTAATAAATGTAGAAAAATAATACAAG
>CM063508.1:60852452-60857452 GCA_032207245.1 Pardosa pseudoannulata
TCCTCTGCAGCGTTAATTCACACTTTGCTGATTTCTAAATACCTAATAATTTGAAAGTGGTTTCAGGAACTGAGAAAAAAGTAAAGAATGGAAATGAGGATCAGGACTTTCTGGACATCCATTTATGATAAGTCTATGTTATTCTTCAATTAAACGTGTATTAGTAACGAAACATTTGTAAGCTTATTGTGATGACTATTCACAGGTGGTAGGTGACGAGAAAGATGGTTGTATTTAGTGACATGGCACTGTTATATATCAGATTGTGTTTTATAACTGTTGTTAATGCATAGAATCAATAAGACACATTCTCCACTATAATATTTTTAATAGCCAGGTCAATATCAAGGCTATCCAAAAATTCGATCAAAGACGGACATATATCCAATAATATATCCAATTCGTCATGGGTCAGACGTCTCGAAAAGGAAAATTTTTACAAAACTGTTTAAATAGTCGTGTAGTTTCTCGTGTCGTGTCGTGTTTCAAAAACTATAATGATGAAATGACCGTATCCGTAGTAGAAAAGAACTTAGTTAACGCTGTCCATACTCTCCTACCAGTGTACATTCTATGTAGACTAAAATACATTATCCTCGGTGAATGGAAAGACACATGAGGCATTACCCAAAACAGAAAAAAACACTTTAAAGTACTGGCCTATAGTCAGATTCAAGAGACATTTTTCTAATGCAGCATTAACAGAGTTTGTGATGGGCCATGACCCCTCCCATGCTTATCTCAGAAAGATTCAGAGCCTCCAAATATTTGAATCTGAACTATATACAATGGCCAGAAATCCTCTGAAAACTACTTATTTGACTGCAAATTATCGATAAACGAATAATTTAAACACTCAGCAGAAAGTCTAGTATAACTATGGGCCAAACAACTCATGTCAAATAAAGCTTACTCCTAGCTAACTCTTCAATCTGGCTGGCTGATTAAAAACAGCAGGACAGCCAGGCGTTGTAACATCCACTTTTGCTTTCCTCCCTGAATAACTACTAAAGTGAAAACGAACTGAAGTGAGTGGATTGATGTTGACTAGAGAGAGAGTGGAATGCACGGTACTTCGGTAGAAGTGATAAGTCGATTCGTTTCGTTTGTGTAGATTTAAATATTTTTACGTTTATATTGTGTGTAGTTATGTAAATAAAATGTGAATGTCCTGATGTTGAGCGTCTGACAAGTGCTTTCTACACATGGACACCTTCACGACGTTACAACGTATTAGCAATGATGCTCAAATGGTTTAACTCATTTGTTAAGAACATAAAAACCACTTCTCTTTGTCGTACATTTTACATTCAATGTATGTTGGAGTTCTCTTTATTTTGTGACTGTATTATTTATTAAAAAAGAATGAATTATTTTATTATTGTTTGTGTTTTCCGTCACTGTTTTTATGGTATTGTATTTCCCTAGAACATACAATTACCAGGAAGCTTTTCAATTAAGGCACGTTGTTCACGTGATGCATCTCAGCACACTTATGTGTCTTTAGGAATATCTTATTCTACTAGTGAGTTTTTCGCAATGGGTCGTATTACTTTAAAAACATACAACGTATAATGAGAGACAAGGTAAAAATAGGTAATTTTAATTAAGCAACTATACACCACAAAAGATATTTTTAAAAAGTTTTCATATCAGTAAATAAAATTATTATTCAAATGCTTCATTTAAATTTCATTGAAACAATTCCGATTTTAGACCACAAACATTTATGAAGTAAATATATAACTGTAATGGGAATTAATGCTGGTAGACCTACTATTTTGTCAAGAAAAGTCCCAGCCCCATAGTTTTTCCCCAATAGAGATTAACAACATAGAACAATATCGTTGGGCTGTAACAATATAAAACTGCTATAAATTGTCAAAAAATGCATAAATGATTAAAATATATTGTTTATGACATAAAAAATATAATTAAAAAATATTATAAAAGAAATTACTCTGTCTTACGAATATAACTAAACTTTGTTCAATTTTAAAAAATCGGGAATATAATACGATTAAATAGGAATTACTAGTGACAGTGCAAAAGAAACTCAAAAGTACAAAACGATAATTCATTTCATTTGCTTTCACTGCAAGTAATTCGTCTATGTTGAAAGCTGTGTCTTTGTTTTAAATGTACTTATAACAAAGAGTATACAGAGTATATTTAATGCCAGACAAAAGGGGTGGAATAAACAGTTGCTAAGTTATCTTAATTACATATTTTTTTTAATTCAGCAGTGCATGCTTAGCAAAATATTTTAAGCAAACTTGGACAGTTTTTTGTTGTAATTGCAAAAAAAGCTTCCATGCTTATCACTTCAAAACACAAAATGGAATTTATAAAAGAATGTAAGGAGAACGTTGAAATATTTAATGGCTGTAAGTTATCAAGGATTTAATTATCATTGAATGAAAGTAATTTTCTTGAATGCAAGTAAGAATGCAGAAAAATAAAAACAGTGTACAGTTTACATACACATACATATTATATATGTATATATAAATATATAAATATAAATATATATATCTATATATATATATATATATATATATATATATATATATATATATATATATATATATATGACATGGTCCAGTGTTAAGGTGAATGGAAAACAATCTTTCTTGATAATTATAAGTTTATTAAATCATAGTTTCATATAAAAGCAAAACTGGTGCCATTTACATTCGTTCATGGCGTAGAGTGTGTAGAGACAAACGTAGAGTGTGTTGACAGTTCCATGCCCAAGCACTAACTGACCCATATCAGTTCTCTTAATCATCAAATCCTTCAAATATCTTTCCACTTGACCGGATGTATATATATGTATGTAGTGTGTATATATATGCATATATATATATATATATATATTGTATATATATTTAGATATATACATATATATATATACATATATATATATATTATATATATATATATATATATATATATTCTATATATATATATAATATATATATATATATATATATATATATATATATATATATATATATATATATATATATATATATATATATATATATATATATATATATATATATATATATATATTTATATATATATATATATATATATATATATATATATATATATATATATATATATATATATATATATATATATATATATATATATATATATATATATATATATATATATATATATATATATATATATATATATATATATATGACACCTTCCGAGTGATTACGGCATGGAAAACACATATTATTTCTTGTATAAAAACTTTTTTATTGTAATCTTTCTGTCCATGGCTAAGCCATTTAGATATCCTTTGTTCACATTTTGGTACGACAAGCTCGGAGGATGCTACTATCCCGAGTTTCCGCTCAGAAATGTCTTTTTTGGCGTTCTTACCTAAACAAATTCCTGTTGTCTACTTCCGATTGAGCTTCTTTACTCTATATAGTTCCGGTCGATAGTGTGTCTTTCTCCTACTTTGTTATCGTTAATGAGTGTCAACTATTTTTAATTTATCTCACTTAGTTCTTAACCCCCATTTTTAGACCTAACATATATGCATATATATGTCACGTATATGCATATATATGTATATATGTATCTATCTATCTATATCTCTATATATCTATCTATCTCTCTCTGCATATATCATTACTCATATGTTTGTGTGTGTAATTTATCTAAAATAAAAATAAAAATTAGGATTTAATGTGTGCTCTCTATGTACAATATTAAATTTTTAAAATTTGTGTTCTATTTTCTGGAACTTTTGAATTTCTATAGCAATTCTACAGAAATTCAATGCATGAAAGTGAAGTGGAAAAATGTATGAAAAATGATTTTGGATGGTTGAGAACATTCAAAGAAATGCTATTGTCGAGATTTCTGAAACGCTATACAAGACAGCGAGTGAATCATAAATTCTAAAGACGAATGCTTCCTTGGATGTTTTGATTTTCTCTACGGGGCAGGGGTATTCAATAAAGAATCCGTTTAAAAAGAAAGAAGAAATACATGAATTTCAATACACGTTTATGCTAAGAACCAATTTTTAATGTATGTGTATTCTTTTTGTACTACTGTCGTTTTTTATGAGATGCATCGGAAAACTTTCCCGGAAAGTCTTATTAAATGCAACCGCTCAGAAAAATTTAATGAAGTTATTACAGGAATTTCTGTTTAAAATGGTCCTTTATGGGCTATCATAATTAAGTAGAAACCAGTGGTTTGAAAATATTATTATAGATACTAATGACTTATATTTCGAATTAAGCTTCCAGACACATTTGAACGATGAAAATGTGGCTAAAAAAATTGTCTATGCATATGAATATAATATTTCTTAAAATAAAAGGCTTGTAACTTGCGTTTACATATCAAACAAAGTATCTTCTATCATTTACTGCTTTTAAGCAGTTTTGGTATGCTTTAACTAATTAAATTTTAATTAAAATATTTCAGAAATATTTTTGTTAATAAAATGTTTCCACGAAAGGTAACCTGTCTAAAATGCATTACTTTTACATGACATTTTTATATTCATGAATACTAGTCTGTAAGAAAATGATATATTTTAGTAATATTGTGTTTAATAAAAAATAGTTTTGAAAAATATTTTTGAATAATCAAAAGCTTTTTTAATATCTTCTTTAATTATATACAGAAAAAAGTAATTTTTCTAGTATTATTTATATTTATCGAAATATTGCCAGCAGAAGTATAATAATTTAACAGTTTAATGTCTAAAATCCTTTATACAAATGTTGACAATTTTCTGAAATTATTTTCAATCATAACTGAGAGAGCTTGAGCACAAGTCACAAAATTACTGTTTTCAAGGAAAATTTAATTGAAAGATAGTATTACCCCAAGAAAAAATATTTTAAAAAATGTATAACAATTTAAATGTTTGTATGTTAATTATGCTATCTCATTATTATTAAACACAACTTCAAGGATCTATTATGAAGAGTAAATAAATATAATAGTGC
>CM063508.1:60869952-60884952 GCA_032207245.1 Pardosa pseudoannulata
ACCACAGAAACAAAAACGACAATAAGCATAGGCAAGTACCCACGTGAACATCAAAATCAATCCAAACTAAAAATCTATCATCCAACAATAACCAAAGGGAAGACACTATGATGATGAATAAAATGGTTTCCATAGGAAAAAGGGATGAATAATGAGAACATTGCTGCGACGGGAGATTGAGTTTGTAGACAAAAACACTAGGATAAAGACTTTATCCCAATTCTACTGAATTTAAAATTCTGTCAAATTAATATCATCCAAAAGAGGATTTAGATGATGACACTTGACATTTTTGCAGTGTTTCTCACATTCTGTATCTTCCAAGTAAGATTGAGTAAACAATTTTATTCCGAAAATTATTCGCAATCGTTTACAGTGAAACAAGAAATAGGCTGAATGGAGAAAATCCAGTAAAGAGCTATTCTACATTTAATTAATCTCGAAATTGCACAACATCTCGGTGCACTGTGTTTAGTTAACTATTCACGGATACGTTAAGTTAGAAAGATTAATTTTGAAACTTCAGTCAATAGGAAACCACAGAAAAGTTAATGAACTAAGCGCATCATATGTTGATTATTCTACCCTGAAAGATTTAAATTGAAAACAATAATATACACACTGTTGTTAGAGCAAATCCCTCATATTGCATTATAATGAAATTTGTTCTTATATTTACACAACTATGATGATTTCTAAAACATATTTGATGGTAATACACATTCATATTTTGATACTTTGATATTTAATAAAATGATAAAACGCCTGAAAACTTACTACTGAAATCAATACCAGTAATTAAAAAAGTAAACGGTGAATTGATGAGAAACAATATTTAATATTTTACCAGTAATTAATACTTTGATATTTAATGAAATGATATTATGATAAAAATATTACTCATCTGATGTACCAGTTATAACATTTACATATGAAGCGACGTTTGGTAAAACGGCTGAAAACTTACTACTGAAATCAATACCAGTAATTAAAAAAGTAAACGGTGAATTGATGAGAAACAATATTTAATATTTTATCAGTAATTAAAACTTTGATATTTAATGAAAAATCTATATTTAATGAAATATATTTAATGTATAATATATTTAATATATTTAATAAAAAAATATATTTAATGAATAAAACTAATGTCAAGGCAGCTTGCTCATACTGAATTGTAAATGTTTTGTAGATGTGGTAGTTGTTCAGGTTTATTTTAAACTACTGACGCTATTATACCAATAGAAATACTTATTAATAAAGCAATTTTAAAGTAAAAAGTCAAAATGAAATATAAAATATAGTTGAAATAATTTCCCGAATATACTTAATAGGAAATAGGAAAAATAATCACCTTGTATTCAGTAGTATATATTTATTTTGGAAAAAAAATATAGGAAATAATAAAAAAAAATATTGTTTTAATAAATATAAAAATTTCCATCATAAGACATTTTTACAATATGGACTTGAGAAACTGTTACCAATAATTAAAGTCCAAACAATAACTAGGCCATCTCTCGACTTTATTTTAGAGGTGGCCACATTTGGTAACTTCCATGTAAGACTGGGCAAACAACTAGATGCAGAAAATCCTTCTCAGTTGTTTTCATTGCAACATAAACAGGCGGGATGAGAGCAAGACTATAAAGAGCTATTCTACATTTAATTAATACTAAACTTTCACAATATATAGTATGGAGAACATGTAATACACAATATAGAGTATGGAGAAGTGTCTTGTTGACTATTCAGTAATTCGATGAGTTCGGAAGATTAATTAAGAAACGTCAGTCAACGGGGAACCATGGAAAAGTTAATAAAACTACACGCATTGTGCTCTGATTATTCTACCGCGATAGATTTGAATTAAAGTAAATAAATTACGCTCTCCTGTTTAAGCAAATTTGTCTTACTGAATTCTTTCGAAAGTGATTTGGAGGTTTGTAGGATAATTTAGCAAACGTTTAACTTATTAAAAAACGCTAATATTTATCTAAATATATGAGTACAAGCATAGAAATATTTGTATATGAAGTGATTTTCTGAGCAAAAATACAAACTTAAATTTGAATAATTTCAATCATTTAAACATGTAATACACAATATAGAGTATGGAGAAATGTCTTGTTGACTATTCAGTAATTAGATGAGTTCGGAAGATTAATTAAGAAACGTCAGTCAACGGGGAACCATGGAAAAGTTAATAAAACTACACGCATTGTGCTCTGATTATTCTACCGCAATAGATTTGAATTAAAGTAAATAAATTACGCTCTTCTGTTTAAGCAAATTTGTCTTACTGAATTCTTTCGAAAGTGATTTGGAGGTTTGTAGGATAATTTAGCAAACGTTTAACTTATTAAAAAACGCTAATATTTATCTAAATATATGAGTACAAGCATAGAAATATTTGTATATGAAGTGATTTTCTGAGCAAAAATACAAACTTAAATTTGAATAATTTCAATCATTTAAACATGTAATACACAATATAGAGTATGGAGAAGTGTCTTGTTGACTATTCAGTAATTAGATGAGTTCGGAAGATTAATTAAGAAACGTCAGTCAACGGGGAACCATGGAAAAGTTAATAAAACTACACGCATTGTGCTCTGATTATTCTACCGCAATAGATTTGAATTAAAGTAAATAAATTACGCTCTTCTGTTTAAGCAAATTTGTCTTACTGAATTCTTTCGAAAGTGATTTGGAGGTTTGTAGGATAATTTAGCAAACGTTTAACTTATTAAAAAACGCTAATATTTATCTAAATATATGAGTACAAGCATAGAAATATTTGTATATGAAGTGATTTTCTGAGCAAAAATACAAACTTAAATTTGAATAATTTCAATCATTTAAACATGTAATACACAATATAGAGTATGGAGAAGTGTCTTGTTGACTATTCAGTAATTAGATGAGTTCGGAAGATTAATTAAGAAACGTCAGTCAACGGGAAAACCACGGGAAAGTTAATAAAACTACACGCATTGTGCTCTGATTATTCTACCGCAATAGATTTGAATTAAAGTAAATAAATTACGCTCTTCTGTTTAAGCAAATTTGTCTTACTGAATTCTTTCGAAAGTGATTTGGAGGTTTGTAGGATAATTTAGCAAACGTTTAACTTATTAAAAAACGCTAATATTTATCTAAATATATGAGTACAAGCATAGAAATATTTGTATATGAAGTGATTTTCTGAGCAAAAATACAAACTTAAATTTGAATAAATTCAATCATTTAAACATGTAATACACAATATAGAGTATGGAGAAGTGTCTTGTTGACTATTCAGTAATTAGATGAGTTCGGAAGATTAATTAAGAAACGTCAGTCAACGGGGAACCATGGAAAAGTTAATAAAACTACACGCATTGTGCTCTGATTATTCTACCGCAATAGATTTGAATTAAAGTAAATAAATTACGCTCTTCTGTTTAAGCAAATTTGTCTTACTGAATTCTTTCGAAAGTGATTTGGAGGTTTGTAGGATAATTTAGCAAACGTTTAACTTATTAAAAAACGCTAATATTTATCTAAATATATGAGTACAAGCATAGAAATATTTGTATATGAAGTGATTTTCTGAGCAAAAATACAAACTTAAATTTGAATAATTTCAATCATTTAAACATGTAATACACAATATAGAGTATGGAGAAGTGTCTTGTTGACTATTCAGTAATTAGATGAGTTCGGAAGATTAATTAAGTAACGTCAGTCAACGGGGAACCATGGAAAAGTTAATAAAACTACACGCATTGTGCTCTGATTATTCTACCGCAATAGATTTGAACTAAAGTAAATAAATTACGCTCTTCTGTTTAAGCAAATTTGTCTTACTGAATTCTTTCGAAAGTGATTTGGAGGTTTGTAGGATAATTTAGCAAACGTTTAACTTATTAAAAAACGCTAATATTTATCTAAATATATGAGTACAAGCATAGAAATATTTGTATATGAAGTGATTTTCTGAGCAAAAATACAAACTTAAATTTGAATAAATTCAATCATTTAAACATGTAATACACAATATAGAGTATGGAGAAGTGTCTTGTTGACTATTCAGTAATTAGATGAGTTCGGAAGATTAATTAAGAAACGTCAGTCAACGGGGAACCATGGAAAAGTTAATAAAACTACACGCATTGTGCTCTGATTATTCTACCGCAATAGATTTGAATTAAAGTAAATAAATTACGCTCTTCTGTTTAAGCAAATTTGTCTTACTGAATTCTTTCGAAAGTGATTTGGAGGTTTGTAGGATAATTTAGCAAACGTTTAACTTATTAAAAAACGCTAATATTTATCTAAATATATGAGTACAAGCATAGAAATATTTGTATATGAAGTGATTTTCTGAGCAAAAATACAAACTTAAATTTGAATAATTTCAATCATTTAAACATGTAATACACAATATAGAGTATGGAGAAGTGTCTTGTT
Source organism: Pardosa pseudoannulata (assembly GCA_032207245.1). Classification (NCBI taxonomy): domain Eukaryota; kingdom Metazoa; phylum Arthropoda; class Arachnida; order Araneae; family Lycosidae; genus Pardosa; species Pardosa pseudoannulata. Next base: position 60,874,408 of record CM063508.1, read on the forward strand.
GACTATTCAGTAATTAGATGAGTTCGGAAGATTAATTAAGTAACGTCAGTCAACGGGGAACCATGGAAAAGTTAATAAAACTACACGCATTGTGCTCTGATTATTCTACCGCAATAGATTTGAACTAAAGTAAATAAATTACGCTCTTCTGTTTAAGCAAATTTGTCTTACTGAATTCTTTCGAAAGTGATTTGGAGGTTTGTAGGATAATTTAGCAAACGTTTAACTTATTAAAAAACGCTAATATTTATCTAAATATATGAGTACAAGCATAGAAATATTTGTATATGAAGTGATTTTCTGAGCAAAAATACAAACTTAAATTTGAATAATTTCAATCATTTAAACATGTAATACACAATATAGAGTATGGAGAAGTGTCTTGTTGACTATTCAGTAATTCGATGAGTTCGGAAGATTAATTAAGAAACGTCAGTCAACGGGGAACCATGGAAAAGTTAATAAAACTACACGCATTGTGCTCTGATTATTCTACCGCAATAGATTTGAATTAAAGTAAATAAATTACGCTCTTCTGTTTAAGCAAATTTGTCTTACTGAATTCTTTCGAAAGTGATTTGGAGGTTTGTAGGATAATTTAGCAAACGTTTAACTTATTAAAAAACGCTAATATTTATCTAAATATATGAGTACAAGCATAGAAATATTTGTATATGAAGTGATTTTCTGAGCAAAAATACAAACTTACAGTTGAATAAATTCAATCATTTAAAAAAATAATTAAGTTTATCAATTGGCATCAAATTTCATTAATTTATAATTAATTTATAACGTAATAATAAAATAAGTGTTACTCTATTTGTAATAAATATGTTTAGCTATTTGTTAATTGAAAAACACATGAATTCATTTCTTTAAATGTAAAGTCAGAGTGCACATTCTAAAGAAATGCATTTGTTTAGAACTATCTTATTACCAATAAACATTAACTATATCAACATGAATAAATTAATTTTTGTAAAATTAAATTATTAATAAGACCATTGCATTAATTTGGAGTACATGTTTTTACGAAGCGAAAAAAGAACGGTTTAATACTGATAACTATACACTTAATTAAAAAAATTGATATAAGGAAATATAAACCTCAAACATTTACTTTTTAAGAGTATTGTAGTATTAAAAATTTAAACAAACTTTAATTATTATAACTGAGATTTATATTTGACATGAAGGTAATAAAATCTTACTAATTATTACTGTCGAAACAATAATGATTTGGTGGTGGCAATTGACATTATTTTAAGAATGTTCACATTTGGTAAGTTCCGGGTAAGACTGGGTAAACAACTCGTTCCAGAAAATCTGTTACAGTAGTTTTCATTGAAACATGAACTGGGTGGAATGAGGAAAAGGCTATAAAGAGCTATTCTACATTTAATTATAACTAAAACTGCACAGCATAGAGTATGGAGAACACAGCGTGTCTTGTTCACTATTCAGTGATTCGATAACTTCGGAAGATTAATTAAGAAACGTCAGTCAACGGGGAACCATGGGAAAGTTAACAAAACTACACGCATTGTGCTCTGATTATTCTACACCGAATTAAAGTAAATAAATTAAGCTCTCCTCTTTAAGCAAATTTCTCATACTGTATTCCTTCGAAAGTGATTTGGAGGTTTGTTGGATGATTTAGCAAATGTTTAACTTACTGAAAAACCCCAATATGACCAATATGAAAAAAATCTTAAAATTGAAATGTAGTTGAAATAAATACTATAATTTAAACAAAAATGATTAAGTTAATCAGTTGGTAAAATTTTTTATTACTTTAATCTTAATTTATAAAGTAATAATAAAATAAGTGTTACTCTAATTTTAATAATTATATTAAGCTATTTTTTAATTGAAAACCAGATGAATTCATATCTTTATATGTAAAATCACTGTAAATATTCGAAAGTAATATATTTATTTTGAACTATATTATTACCAATAAACCCGAATTATATCAACAAGAATAAAGTAATTTTTGGTAAGTTTAAAATATTAATAAGACCATTGCAATGAATTTGGAGCACATGATTTTACAAAATGGAAAAAATTCTGTTTAATACTCATAATTATAAGCTTAATTAAAAAAATTGATAAATGGAAAAAAGTCAAACATTTACTTTTTAAGAGTATTGTAATATTAAACATTTAAACAAATTTTACTTATTATAATCGAGATTTATATACAACATGAAGATAAGAAAATCTTATCAATTATATCCGTAGAAACAATAATGTTTTGATGGTGGATATTGACATTATTTTAGAAGTTGTCCTATTTGCTAAGTTTCGGGAAAAACTGGGTAAATAACTCGTTTCCGAAAATCCTTTAGAGTAGTTTCCATTGAAACATAAACTGGGTGGAATGAGGAAAAGGCTGTAAAGAGCTATTCTACATTTAATTAATTCTAAAACTGCACAACATAGAGTATGGAGAACACAGCGAGTCTTGTTCACTATTCATTGATTCAGTAACTGTGGAAGATTAATTAAGAAACGTCAGTCAACGGGAAACCATGGGAAAGTTAATAAAACTACAAGCATTGTGATCTAATTATTCTACCCCGATAGATTTGAATTACAGTAAATAAAGTACGCGCTACTTTTTAAGCAAATCTCTCACACTGAATTGATTCGAAAGTGATTTGGAGGTTTGTAGGATGATTTAGCAAAAGTTTAACTTATTGAAAAAACCCAATATTTACCTAAATATTTGAATGCACAGACAGAAATATTTGTATGTAAAGTGATTTTCTCAGCAAAAATACAAACTTGAATTTGAAATGTATTTGAAATAAAGTCAATGATTTAAAAAAAATATTAAAATAATCAGTTGGTAACAAAATTTATTAACTTACTCTTAATTTATAAAGTAAAAGTAAAATAAGTGTTACTCTATTTTTAATAATTATATTTAGCTATCTTTTATTTGAAAACCAGAGGAATTAATTTTTTATATGTAAACTTAGCTTAAATATTCAAAAGGAATGTATTTATTTCGAACTATTTTATTACCAATAAACCCGAATTATATCAACAAGTATAAAGTAATTTTTGGAAAGTTTAAATTATTAATAGTAACATTCTTTTGAATTTGGAGTACATGTTTTTACCAAATTGAAAAAAGAATCATTTAATACTCATAATTATACACTTAATTTACAAGTTTGATATAGGGAAACACAAACATTTACTTTTGAAGAGTGTTGCTATATTAAACATTTAAACAAAATTTAATTATTATAGAGGTTTTAATACAACATGGAGATAATAAAGACCTACCAATTATTACTGTCGAAACACTAATGCCTTGAAGGTGGCAATTGAGATTATTTTAGAAGTTTAAGCAAATCTTTCACACTGAATTGATTCGAAAGTGATTTGGAGGTTTGTAGAATGATTTAGCAAATGTTAAACTTATTGAAAAAACCCAATATTTATCTAAACATATTAATACACAGACAAAAATATTTCTATGCTAAATGATTTTCTCAGCAAAAATACAAACTTAAAGTTGAAATGCAGTTGAATAAATTCAATGATTTAAAAAAATGATAAAGTTAATCAGTTGGTAACAAATTTTATTAATTTACTCTTAATTTATAAAGTAATAATAAAATACGGTTACTCTATTTTTAATAAATATATTTAGCTATCTTTTAATTAAAAACAAGATGAATTGATTTCTTTATATGTAAAATCAGCGTAAATATAGGGAAACACAAAACTCAAACATTTACTTTTTAAGAGTATTGTTATATTAAACATTTAAACAAAATTTAATTATTATAGAGGTTTTTATACAACATGGAGATAATAAAAACCTACCAATTATTACTGTCGAAACACTAATGCTTTGGAGAAGGCAATTGACATTATTTTAGAAGTTGTCACATTTGGTAAGATTCGGGTAAAACTGGGTAAACAACATGTTCCAGAAAATCCTTTAAAGTAGTTTCCATATGCAATTAGAGATACATCTGTTACCGCAAATGAAATACTTCGAATTAGAGATTTATAAAGCCATTAGCGTGTTTGTGCCTCAAGTGGTAGGGGTGCATTCCTCAATAAATGTCAATCAAAGAGGGCTGCAGTTCCTAAACAATAGACCTGACCCTCCTACCGTAAAAGCACTGGCAGAATATACATTGCATTTATTTTCAGACCATTTTTCGAGGTCGAAAACTGTATGTGACAACCGCTTTGAAGACATCATCGGTTTGACGGAATTGCAAACCGCTTAGAGGATTAATTTACATTTGGTAAATAATTTTGCTCCTTCAAAATCATGCACATTGTATTTTTAACGAGATCATCGCGATCATCAGGATTGATTTGAATTAAAGTAAATAATGTCGACATTCGTATTAAGGCAAATCGCTCATTCGGAACTGCTTCGAAAATTGTTAGTTAGTGTGCAGGAAGTTTTGCGAAATGTTAACCTTTTGTTAAATATCAACACTAATACACGGATAGGAATGCTTATAAATGAAAGGATTTTAATGAGTAAAAATGCAAAGTTAAAGATGAAATGCAGTCGTAATGATTTCCTTAAACAAGATTTATTTATTATAGGTTAGCATTTATATTATTTTACTGTTAAGTTTAAAAGTAGTAATAAAATATGCATAACTTCATATGCAACAATTATAATTAGTCATTTATATATTGGCAATTATTATTAATATGTTTTTAGGTGTAATCAATATAAACATATTAAAGTTATGCGTATTTATGGAACTTATTGTGAATAAACCCATATGTTTTCAATGTAAATAAATTACTTTTATGGTAAATTTTAATAATTAATTAGAACAAAGCCTTAATTTTGGAATACATATTTTTGTGAAATAGGAAAAAGAACCTTAAACATTCCGTTAACCTTTAAACATTTATAATTTATGATAAAATGTTTTGAAATTTAAAGTATCATGTAGCAAAACACTAAAACCTAACATTTACTTTTGAAATGACAACTTAGAAACAAAATTTGACTATTATAATCAAGGCTTTTATACCATATAGACATGAGCAAATATTACTAATTATTAGCGTAAAATACTACTAAATATCTAAATTAAAAATCTAAACTCCCCGGATTTACAGTCTAGATTGAGTTACGGCCTAAGGTGCTTATCTCCTTATTCAAGACCGCCGAACGCCGGCCGATTGGTTAGGGCGCTGATCGTCGGTACCGAAGTTCGTGGGTTCGAATCCCACTATGGCATGGATGTTCGTAGCAGTTCGGAATCAGCTTTAAGCTGTAGGTCCCGGTCTCATTAGCCCTCGTGTGCAAAACAGTAGACCGTAGTGCTCCAAACCAAACCAAACCAAACCTTTTTCAAGACCAAGGAACATATGATGCGAAGCATATGTCGGGGTTATGAGATAAACCTTACGAGTAATCCCTTGTGTTTAGTTCCCAAGCAGATTTGGTCATTAGTTCGTTTAAGGTATCCGTCTACGTTGAAAACGTCATATTTTGCCAAAAATCATAATTCTTTTTTATTTTTCTACTGTAAAATTTCAACTTTAAGGCTTCCAAATCTGTTTTTATTTGGTCCCTACGACATTTTAAAGAAAGGTTACAGCTTTTTAAACATCAGTGACTGCTGTCAAAACAAAACGGAAGTAGCAACTTCGGAACCGGAAGTTATGAATTTAAAGCCTCTTAAAAAGCATTTTTTGGACAAAATTTTTAAATTTTCATGAAGATTAGTTTAAACATTTTTCTAGTATTTTTGATAATTAGCAACTTGGCAATTATAAAATTTTGAAGCAAGAAAGCGTGGGGAATTTTAAAGATGTATTTTAATTTTTTAATAGTTAAAGTTGCTTTCATAAATTTCAAATGCGTTTTTCGCAGAACGGTATTTTTAGTAAAATGTCGAAACTTGAAATGTGATTTCTCAAAAAGTTCTTAAAATATTTTGTTGAAAATTATTATGAATTTTTTTATAGTATTTTGTAGTGAATGACCTGAAAGCTTTAAATTTTGATAACTCTTAATGATGTTACACTCATAGTTAGATATAAAGATAATAAAAATTCGTTAAAAATTCAATGTGTATGGATTTGAAGGACCAAAATTTTTTACCAAATGTAAATCAAGCAAAGTTTTTAGATGATTCACTATTTCAGTGTATAAGAAATGTGTTGCATGAAAAAATATTGAAATAATTTAATTTATTAAAAAATTAGAGCTTTTAAAAAAACCGATTATTTTACTAAATTTTCATCATTAATTAGAAATTTTATAAAAACTGCTCCAGAAAAAGAATTTTAAGCGCAATTATCTATGATAATATAAAATATAAATCTAAAAATTTAAAAACATAAACTAATTTCTACATTTAAAGAAAAAAGTTCTCCGAAGGTAGACGGATACCTTAACCACTGAAGGAACGTAAGGCCTAGTTAACATTTCCCAGGTCATAGCTCGGACTTTTCTTTTGAGAGCTCAAAGCTCTATCTCATAGTCACTGACCTTCTACTTTACATAAATAACTAATTAGCGTTGTTAATTATTATTCTATCAATTAATACATCCAGTAAAGAGCTATTCTACATTTAATTAATCTCGAAATTGCATAACATCTAGGCAGACTGTGTTTAGCTAACTATTCAAGAGTACGTTAAGTTCGAATGATTAATTTTGAAACGTCAGTCAATAGGAAACCACAGAAAAGTTAATGAACTAAACACTTCATAGGCTGATTATTCTACCCCGAAAGATTTAAATTGAAAACTATAATATAAACACTGTTAGAGCAAATTCCTCATATTGCATTGTAGTGAAAGTTGTTATTATATTTACACATATCACACATTACAATGATGATGATGATGATGATGATGATGATCAATTATTATTTTATGTTAATACACATTTAGATTTTGAGATTTTGATATCTAATAAAATTATATTATATTATAAATAATATTCAATTTAAGTATCGGTTATAACATTTATATATGAAGCGATGTTTGAAAATACTACTGAAACTACTTTATATTACTTTACTACTGAAATATGTACCAGAAATTAAAAAAAAGTAAAATGTTAATTGTTTAGAAACAATATTTAGTTTTGCCAGTAACAAAGTTATATATAATAATAAGATAAATTTTAGAATATGCAAAAATACAGTTGACTATTTAACACACACATTTACATATGAAGCGATGTTTGGTAAAACGGCTGTAAACTTACTACTGAAATCAATACCAGTGATTATAAAAGTAAGCGGTGAATTGATGAGAAACAATATTTAATATTTTACCAGTAATTAATGCTTTGATATTTAATGAAATGATATTATGATACAAATATTATTCAACTGATGTACCAGTTATAACATTTACATAGGAAGCGATGTTTGGTAAAACGGCTGAAAACTTACTACTGAAATCAATACCTGTAATTATAAAAGTAAACGGTGAATTGATGAGAAACAATATTTAATATTTTACCAGTAATTAATACTTTGATATTTAATGAAATGATATTATAATACAAATATTATTCAACTGATGTACCAGTTATAACATTTACATATAAAGCAATGTTTGGTAAAACGGCTGAAAACTTACTACTGAAATCAATACCATCAAATAAAAAAGTAAAAGTTTAATTGACGAGAAACAATATTTAACATTTTACCAGTAACTGATTTATAAATAATAATAAAATAAAACTTAGAGTATATGAAAATATAGTTGACTATTTATTAACACATGTATTTCGTTATTTGTAAAATTAATTTACATACATGAAAATCTAATTCATTTCTTCTAAACGACTAATATTTCCAATGCATACATGCATATTTTTCTACACCGAATGTTTTGAATAAAAAAAATGAAGCACAAATTAATGTCAAGGCAGCTTGCTCATACTGAATTGTAAACGGTTTGTAGATTTGTTAGCTGTTCATGCGTATTTTATATAATTGACGCTATTACACCAATAGAAATACTTATTATTAAAGCAATTTTAATCTAAAAAAGCAAAATGAAATATAAAATGTAGTTGAAATAATTTCCCCAGTATACGAAATAGAAAATAGGAAAAATAATCACCTTGTTTCAGTAGTATATACTTATTTTAGAAAAACAATATAGGAAATACTAAAAAATATATATTTGCTTTTTAAAAATACTGTCTTAGTAAATATAAAAATTTTCATCATAGCACATTTTTACTATATGTACTTGAGAAACTGTTACAAATAATTAACGTCCAAACAATAGCTAGGCCATCTCTCGACATTATTATAGAGGTTGCCACATTTGGTAACTTCCATGTAAGACTGGGCAAACAACTCCATGCAGATAATCCTTCTAAGTTGTTTTCATTGCAACATGAACAGGCGGGAAGAGAGCAAGAGTGTAAAGAGCTATTCTACATTTAATTAATACTAAAATTTCACAATATAGAATATAGAGAACACAGCTTGTCTTGTTGACTATTCAGTGATTCGATGAGTTCGGAAGATTAATTAAGAAACGTCAGTTAACGGGGATTCATGGGAAAGTTAATAAAACTACATGCTTTGTGCTGTGATTATTCTAAACCGATAGATTTGAATTAAAGTAAATAAATTACTCTCTCCTGTTTAAGCAAATCTATCATACTGAATTCCTTGATTTGGAGGTTTGTGGAATTATTTAGCAAATGGTACGACTAATATTCCCAATACATACATGCATATTTTCCTACATCGAATGTTTTGAATAAAAAAAAATAAAGCACAAACTAATGTCAGGGCATCTTACTCATAATTGCAATTAATAATTTGGGTGATAACACTTGAAAATATTTCAGTGGTTGCCTAAAATAGTAACTGCGAGATAAGGATGAGTAAACAACTCAAAAATTCTGCAGAAAATTCTACAAATATTTGAATACAAAAATGATCTAGGCAGGACTGAGAAAGTACTAAAAAAAGATATGTGTTTAATTTATCATGAAATTGCACAAAATAGAGTATAGAGAAAACACAGAGAGTCTAGATGACTATTCAATGATTCAATAGTTTTGGGAGAATAATTAAGAAACGTCAGTTAACGGAAGGACGGGAAAGTTGAGGAAACTATACGTATTGTGTTCGGATTATTCTACACCAAAAGATTTGAATTGTGGCAAAAGTACACAATGTTATTAAGGCAAATCTCTTACATTAAATTGCTCCGGAAGCGCTTTGTATGATTGTTGTATGATCTTGTTTGCCACAGACAATACTTGGTAAAACACAGAAATCTTGAATCATTAACCAGTTTTCTCCCTGTCTCTAGTTGAGGTAATTAACAATACTAAATTTATATTTATTTGAAATATGATAGTAATGTTTGCATCAAAACAATTATAAAATGCGATATATTTTAATTTACTTGTGAAGCTATTAATTTATCCATTTAAAAATATATTAAATCTGGATCTCACGAAAGGTGTCATACATTGTGGTATATTTCCATAGTAAATAAAGAGTGATTAATCTTAATCGAATATGGTAAAACCTGCCCTGTGCTCATGAAATAAATATAATATAGAACTTTAATACTTTTTATTTTATAAACGATAATATTGTTACTTCATTAAAAAGTAGACTGTTTACATTTATGTAATAAGATAAATTCTCATATGGGTGGTTGAATCATCGCCAGATCAAGATAACGTTTTAGTCACCAAAAGACCTATATTATCAGTTCTTCAGTTGGGTTCTCACTTCATTACTAGACGCTGGACAAATTGAGATATAAGCTAACAAGAGAAAATAAGCATCTGCGTAAAAATTTATGTGAGCATCTGGGTAAAAAAATCAAAGTAGAAATGTGTTCATCTTTTTGCTTCCTTTTAAGAAAACGAATTTCGATCATTTTCATAATTTTCAAGCTGTGTGTGCTCTACACTTTAGCTAATACAGTATGCACATTATATTTTGATTGCATCCGACCATAAGAGGATACATAATATATAGTAGACCTGCTCATTTGTCATGAATATTTATTATTTTTTTATTTCGATATATATATATATATATATATATATATATATAAATATATATATATATATATATACAATATATATATATATATATTGTTTTTATATATATATATAATTTATATATATATATATATATATATTATATATTTTATATATATATATAGTATATATATATATGTATATATATATATATGTTTATATATATATTTATATTTATATTTTATATATATATTATATAAATATATATAACATATATATATATATATTTATATATATGTTATATGTATGTATATATATATATAAATTATATATATATTATATATTTATTATATTATATATATATATATATATAGATATATAATATTATATATATATATTATATATATATATATATATATATATATATTTATATATATATATATATATATATATATACATATATACATATATATGTATATATGTATATATATGTATGCATATATATGTTATATAATGTATATATATAAATATATATTATATAT
>CM063508.1:60892452-60922452 GCA_032207245.1 Pardosa pseudoannulata
ACTTATAGGAAGTCGGGTTATCGAAGTTCGACTGTATATTCTTATTTGTACTAAAAATGCAATTCTACCATAAGTAGAAATCGAATTATATCAGAATTTAGAAAATTTTATTATTTTTTAAATAGTACACTATGTGAATTCATACAATTACCCAGCATGTACAATACAAGCGGTGAGCATCGTCATTGTTATCCATTATCAAATCGCATTTGACAGCTGAGCATTCACCAGAAGTATATCTGCCTTATACAAGTATTTTCATGCTAAACGGAAACATAAAAGTACTAGTAAACATCAAAACCGGAAATAGCGAAGCAATGTACATGTAGTTTAGTTTGGTTTGGATCTCGCTGTTCTTTTTTTTTACTACACTAGAACTAATGAGACCGGTACCTATTGCTTAAAGCTCACTCCGAACACTTACGAACATTCATGCCATAGAAAGATTCCAACCCATAAACTTCAGTACCAAATATCAGCGCACTAACCATTAGGCCATCGACAATGTACATGCTATGACGATAATTATATGGTTAACGTTAAATGAGAAAAATATTGATAAGTTGGTTACAGAAACAAAATGACTGAAGGTATTTCGAACTGAAATAAACTGATATTTTTTTCAGTTCTTTTCCAGTTTTCGTTACGATCAAAATAACGATATGTTCCAGTTTTCAGTTTTTGATTCAGTTCCAGTTCAAAATCTTACTCACAGTTTTTTTTCTCGAAATAGCTAGGTTGTCTGTGTACAGCTGAAGTACGATCATCTGGTGGTTGAAGTACAGCGTTAATATTTCACAAGATTTTTCGTAATTAATAGGATTTCATTCTACACGGAAATCTTTCGTAATTACAATACTTATTCAGTATTATGAATTAAAATTAATAAAAAAATTCAATTTCAAATTTTTCAAATTATAGATTTTTTTCTAAGAAAGGATTTTAAACACATTTCTTCAACTTTTTAAAAATCATTGTTACAATTATATAAATATACATCTGTAGCTTTATGTTTCATTGTTGTAGACCGATAGAATGAGAGTTCCTGATATAAGAAGTTCTCTCTATATATAGTGCTGATTGCAATCAAAAATGAAGGTACATTACTAGATGTTACAACATGTCAATATTCTAGTAATTTTAGAGTTATGACTGGCAGTGGTAATATTCGTTTTATAGAAAGTGTTTGTCCTCTAAAATGTGGATTGCACTCAAAAGTGGGAAGTGTATAATTGAGTGCATTAATTGTTCTAAATACAGCATTTGCGGTTAATAGTTTTAGTGTTTTGAGGTATGCAAATGAACGGGCGTACCTACAAATGTCACAATGAAAGTGTAGTCGAAATACATACAAGGATGGTCAAAAGGAATATTAATAAAGTTTCAAAATTAAAATTCCTAGGTACTCACGTATTACTGGATTTCGTAGAAATATATTAAGATATGATCAATTGTGTGAGTATTTCCATTGAAATATGAACATTGAAAATTGTCACGATTACATTACTTACTTTCCTTAGTACAAAAAATTAAAAAATAATTAAGATGTCATCGTTAGGGTGTCAACAACCATATTAGTGTTTGTAAAACAATACGAAATTCGCTATTAAATTCGACTATTAATCGTTGTAGTGTAATGAACTATGCATACGAACGGACATAGCTAAAGACATCTCAGGTAAAAGTGTAGTCAATGAAAGTGTAGTTAAAATACATACAAGGATGATCAAAATGAATATTTATAAAGTTTCAAAATTAAAATTTCTATATACGTACGTACCTATATAGGACTGAATTTCTTCGAAATTGATTTAGATATGATCAATTCTATGAATATTTCCAGTAAAATATAAACATTAAAAATTTTCATCATTACAATACATCATTTTCTTAGTACAAGAAATTAAAAAGTGATTAGAATGTCAACGTTAGGGTGTCAACAACCTTATTAGTGTTTATAAAATTATATAAAATTCTTGATGCTTTCCATAAAATGAACATATCGTTCCTCGAAAGATATTTTTCTGTTAATGAGCTATCAGAAAACATTTAAATATGTTTATAGGAACTGTCAACAAAATTGCAAAATCTGATTTAAAGGTAAAAAGAAATATGATGTATTCATCATTTAACGCTGAGACATGTTTCTCCTGTCGTGGTCCAAAGCATTATATTTTCTGCCAAATTAGAGATTTTTAGATATATTTTTGATTTTATATTAAACCATCCATTCATTGAAATTTGAATATACGTTTAGACAATTTGTACATAAGCAATAAAAGCTGGATAGTTTATGTTCAAAACAAATTTATACGAATAGTTATTTTTTATGTAACAGCAATTAATAGAGATCTTGAAAAAACTTACATAAAAAATATGATGTCACTGAAATCTTTCCTGAAATATCCTATCACAAAGAATAAATAATGTCCAGAAATAGATCTTTATTTGATCTTTGACTTTACTAAAGTCTGCATCAGACATAATTTACTAAAGAGAAAATGCATCGAAGTATTTTCACGTTTACTCCCAGGAGAACTGGACGGCTTTCAGTGCATACTACAAATAATTCTATCTTGATGCGTTTAACTAATGCTGTAGTACGAAAGGAATAGTAGACGGAAAAATAAATATGATCACAACTTCAATGAAAACGTACAAAACTGAGTTAGCGCTGAACCCTTTGTTGCATTAGCGGGAGACAGAAACTCAAAGCCTCTATATCACCACTTTCATAACTTTCAAAAGTGATTATGTCATCGTGAAATTACGTTCATACATCGGTACAACCGAAATTTAATAAATTTCAGGGGAATTTATACTAATTCATAAAGTGTCGATTAATAGTAGAAACGCATGATTTCAATTCTACTTTTCAAATTGACGGAAAATACTTTGAAAGAATTGAGCTTTAGTCAAACCCCGATACAGTGCCACTATCTGTTTTGAAACTACTTATAATGTTATAAATAGTTTGACGATATATCGAATTATATACCAAAATATATTTTTATAATGAAGTAAATATATATTTATACTGCAGACATTAAGAAATTATATATTTACAAGCGTAAAAATTTATAATCTTTATATTTAATTTAATTTCATTTTCATTTCTTTTCCCGGATAGAAATATTTATTACTGACTTTATCTCTCCGGTAACATCTTTAATGATTTGTTGTATGGAAAATAATCTTCCATTATTCTTTTATCTTTCTAGTGTTTTAAATAAATATTCATTCTGCTGAAAAATTACTTATCGGAATTTTATGTCACTAACATTTTTGAATAAATGTAGAATTTATATATGATCAATTGTTTGAATAGTTCCTCTGATATATGAACATTAAAAATTTTCGCTATTACAATACATACTTCCCTTAGTACAAGAAATTAGAAAGTGATTAAAATGTAAATTTTAAAGTGTCAACAACCATATTATTTTTTACAATAAAACTATATAAAAATCTTGATGCCTTCAATAATAGGAATATATCATTACTCTACAGATATTTTACTGTTATTGAGCCATCAAAAAATCTTTAAACATCTTGATAGGAACTGTCAATAAAATTACAAAATCTAATTTAAAGTTATAAATAAATATGATGTATTCTTTATCTAACGCTGAAACATGTTTCTCACTTCGTGGTACAAAGCATCATATTTTCCGTCAAATTAGAAATTTTTATATATTTTTTGTTCCTTATATTAAAATTTGAATACACGTTTAGACAATATGTATACAAGCAATTAAAACTGGATAGTTTATGTTCAAACCAAATTTTATACCAATAGTTATTTTTTATGTAACAGCAATTAATAAAGATCTTGTAAAAAAATACCTACAAAATTTGATGTCACTGAAACTTTTCCTGAAATACCCTATCACAAAGAATAAACAATGTCCGGTAATTGATCTTTATTTGATCTTTGACTTTACTAAAGACTGCATCAGACATAATTTACTAATAAGAAAATGCATCGAAGTATTTTCACGTTCCTTCCCAAGAGATCTGGACGCCTTTCAGCATATACTACAAATAATTTTATCTTGATGCGTTTAACTAATGCTGTAGTGCGAAAAGAATAACAGACGGAAAAATAAATATGATCACATCGTGAATGAAAACGTACAAAACTGACTTAGTGCTGAACCCTTTGTTGCATTAGCGGGAGATAGAAACTCAAAGGCTCTATATCACCACTTTCAATAATTTTCAAAACTGATTATGTGATCGGGAAATTACTTTTTACTCATCGGTACAACAGAAATTTAATAAATTTCAAGGGAATTTATATTAATTCATAAAGTGTCGATTCATAGTAGAAACGAATGTTTTCAATCCTACTTTTCAAATTCACGTAAAATACTATGAAAGAATTGAGCTGTAGTCAAACCACGATACAGTGCCTCTATCTCTTTTGAAACTACTTTAACGTTATAAATAGTTTGACGATATATCGAATTATATACCAAAATATATTTTTATAATGAAGTGAATATATATTTATATATTTATATTGCAGACATTAAGAAATTATATATTTACAAACGTAAAAATATATAATCTTTATATTTAATTTAATTTCATTTTCATTTCTTTTCCCGGATAGAAATATTTATTACTGACTTTATCTCTCCGGTAACATCTTTAATGATTTGTTGTATGGAAAAGAATCTTCTATCATTCTTTTACCTTTCTAGTGTTTTAAATAAATATTCATTCTGCTGAAAAATTACTTATTGGAATTTTATGTCACTAACTTTTTTGAATAAATGTAGAATTTATATATGATCAATTGTTTGAATAGTTCCTCTGATATATGAACATTAAAAATTTTCGCGATTACAATACATACTTTCCTTATTACAAGAAATTAGAAAGTGATAAAAATGTCAATGTTACGATGTCAACAACCATATTAGTGTTTACAATAAAATTATATAAATATCTTGATGCTTTCAATAATAGGAATATATCATTCAGCGACAGATATTTTTCTGTTAATGAACTTAAAAAAATTTAAATATCTTTATAGGAGCTGTCAACAAAATTACAAAATCTAATTTAAAGTTATAAAGAAATATAATGTATTCTTCATCTAACGCTGAAACATGTTTCTCACTTCGTGGTACAAAGCATCATATTTTCCGTCAAATTAGAAATTTTTATACATTTGTTTGTTCTTTATATTAAAATTTGAATACATGTTAGACAATATGTGCATAAGCAATTAAAGCTGGATAGTTTATGTTCAAAGAAAATTTTATATCAATAGCTATTTTTTATGTAACAGCAATTAATAGAGATGTTGTAAAGACTTACGTACAAAATATGATGTCACTGAAATTTTCCTGAAATATCCTATCACAAAGAATAAATAATATCCAGGAATAGATCTTTATTTGATCTTTGACTTTACTAAGGTCTGCATCAGACATAATTTACTAAAGAGAAAATGCATCGAAGCATTTTCACGTTTACTCCCAGGAGAACTGGACGGCTTTCAGCACATACTACAAATAATTCTATCTTGATGTGTTTAACTAATGCTGTAGTATGAAAGGAATAACAGAAGGAAAAATAAATTTGATCACAACGTCAATGAAAACGTACGAAACTGAGTTAGTGCTGAACCCTTTGTTGCATTAGCGGGAGACAGAAACTCAAAGCCTCTATATCACCACTTTCAATAACTTTCAAAAGTGATTATGTCATCGTTAAATTCCATTTATTCATCGGTACAACGATAATGTAATAAATTTCAAGGGAATTTATATTAATTCATAAAGTTTCTATTAATAGTAGAAACGCATGATTTGAATCTTATTTTTCAAATTGACGCCAAATACTTTGAAAGAATTGATCTACAGTGCTTCTATCTGTTTTGAAACTATGTTATAGAGAGTTTGAAAATATATCGAATTATATACCTAAATAAATTTTTATAATGAAATGAATATATATTTATTTATTTACATTGTATTCATTAAGAAATTAAATATTTACACACGTGATGAAATATATAATATTTATATTTTATATGATTTAACTTTCATTTCTTTTTCCGGGATAGAAATATTTATAAGTGATTTTATCTCTCCGATAACTTCTTTAATAATTTGTTGCATCGAAAAGAATCTGTCATTATTCTTTCACCTTTTAATGCCCTATATAATAATAGTATAAAATATCTGTCCGTCTATCCTCGAATGTATGAAATGGTTGTATCTGGACTGGATAGAGGCATTCATATTGGATTCTTGATGACTTAGGGTTAGCAATGTTTCCAAATCCATTCTTTCCCCCATACCACTATGGCATATATGTTGGTAGCCGTTCGGAATCGGCTCTAAGCTGTAGGACCCGATCTCATTATCCCTCATGTTGCAAAAAGTAGACCATACCACTCCAAAACGAAACGAAACCATCATTTCCCCCCTTATTATTACAACGGAAATTTAATAAATTTCAAGGGAATTTATATTACTTCATAAAGTATCTATTGATAGGAGAAAATTATAATTTGAATCCTACTTTTCAAATTGACGTAAAATACTGTGAAAGAATTGAGCTATAGTCAAACCCCCAATGTAGTGCTACTATTTGTTTTGAAACTACTTATAATGTTGTAGAGAGTTTGACAATATTTATAAGTAATTAGAAATATTTATAAGTGATTTTATCTCTCCGATAACTTCTTTAATAATTTGATGTGTCGAAACGTATCTGTTCATTATTCTTTTACCTTTCTATTTTTTTAAATAAATATTCATCCTGCTTAAAATTACTTCTCGGAATTTTATATCACTACCTTTATTGAATAAATCTAGAATTTAGATATGAACAATTGTATGAATATTTCCACTGGTATATGAACATTAAAACTTTTCATGATTACAATACATCCTTTTCTTAGTACAAGAAATTAAAAAGTGATTAAAATGTCAAAGGAACGGTGTCAACAACCATATTAGTGTTTACAAAAAAGTTATACAAAAATCTTTATGCTTTCAATAATAGGAATATATCATTCCTCGACAGATATTTTGCGGTTATTCAGCCATCAAAAAACATAAAATATCCTTATAGGAACTGTCAACAAAATTACAAAATCTAATACAAAGTTTAAAGAAACATGATGTATTCTTCATCTAACGCCGAAACATGTTTCTCTCGTAGTGGTCCAAAACATTATATTTTCTGCCAAATTAGAGATTCTTAGATATATTATTGCTTCTTATATTAAAATTTGAATACACGTTTAGACAATATGTATACAAGCAATTAAAACTGGATAGTTTATGTTCAAACCAAATTTTATACCTTACCAATAGCTATTTTTTTATGTAACAGCAATTAATAGAGATCTTGTAAAAACTTAAATACAAAATATGATGTCGCTGAAACCTTTCCTGAAATATCCTATCACAAAGAATAAATAATGTCCAGGAATAAATCTTTATTTGATCTTTGACTTTACTAAAGTCTGCATCAGACATAATTTACTAAAGAGAAAATGCATCGAAGTATTTTCACGTTTACTCCCAGGAGAACTGGACGGCTTTCAGCACATACTACAAATAATTCTATCTTGATGTGTTTAACTAATGCTGTAGTGTGAAAGGAATAACAGACGGAAAAATAAATGTGATCACAATGTCAATGAAAACGTACGAAAATGAGTTAGCGCTGAACCCTTTGTCGCATTAGCGGGAGACAGAAACTCAAAACCTCTATATCACCACTTTCAATAACTTTCAAAAGTGATTATGTCTTCGTGAAATTACGTTTATTCACCGATACAACGGAAATTTAATAAATTTCAAGGGAATTTATATTACTTCATAAAGTATCTATTGATAGGAGAAAATTATAATTTGAATCCTACTTTTCAAATTGACGTAAAATACTGTGAAAGAATTGAGCTATAGTCAAACCCCCAATGTAGTGCTACTATTTGTTTTGAAACTACTTATAATGTTATAAAGAGTTTGACAATATTTATAAGTAATTAGAAATATTTATAAGTGATTTTATCTCTCCGATAGCTTCTTTAATGATTTGATGTGTCGAAACGTATCTCTTCCTTTTTCTTTTACCTTTCTAGTGTTTTAAATAAATATTCATGCTGCTTAAAATTATTTCTCGGAATTTTATGTCACCACCTTTATTGAATAAATCTAGAATTTATATATGATCAATTGTATGAATATTTCATCTGATATATGAACCTTAAATATTTTAGCGATTACAATACATACTTTCCTTAGTACAAGAAATTAAAAAGTCATTAAAATCTCAACGTTATAGTGTCAACAACCATATTAGTGTTTACAATAAAATTATACAAAAATGTTGATGCTTTCAATAATAGGAATATATTATTCTTCGACAGATATATTGCTGTTATTGAGTCATCAATAAAACTTTAAATATCTTTATAGGAACTGTCAACAAAATTACAAAATCTAATGTAAAGTTATAAAGAAACATGATGTATTCTTCATCTAACGCTGAAACATGTTTCTCCCGTCGTGGTCCAAAGCATTATATTTTCCGCCAAATTAGAAATTTTTATATATATTTTTGTTCCTTATATTAAAATTTGAATAGATGTTAGACAATATGTGCATAAGCAATTAAAGCTGGATAGTTTATGTTCAAAGAAAATTTTATATCAATATTTTTTTTTTATGTAACAGCAATTAATAGAGATGTTGTAAAGACTTACGTACAAAATATGATGTCACTGAAATTTTCCTGAAATATCCTATCACAAAGAATAAATAATGTCCAGGAATAGATCTTTATTTGATCTTTGACTTTACAAATTTCTGCATCAGACATAATTTACTAAAGAGAAAATGCATCGAAGTATTTTCACGTTTACTCCCTGGAGATCTGGACGGCTTTCGGCTCATACTACAACTAATTCTATCTTGATGCTTTTAACTAATGCTATAGTGTGAAAGGAATAACAGATGAAAAATAAATATGATCACATCGTCAATGAAAACGTACAAAACTGATTTAGTGCTGAACCCTTTGTTGCATTAGCGGGAGACAGAAACTCAAAGGCTCTATATCACCACTTTCAGTAACTTTCAAAAGTGATTATGTCATCGTGAAATTACGTTTATTCATCGGTACAACGGAAATTTAATAAATTTCAAGGGAATTTATATTAATTCATAAATTGTCTATTAATAGGAGAAAATTATAATTTGAAATATTTATAAGTGATTTAATCTCTCCGATAACTTCTTTAGTAATTTGTTGTATCGAAAAGAATCTGTTCATTATTCTTTTACCTTTCTAGTTTTTTAAATAACTATTCTTTCTGCTTAAAATTACTCCTCGGAAATTTATGTCACTACCTTTATTAATCAAATCTAGAATTTCGATATGATCAAATGTATGAAAATTTCCACTAATATCTAAACATTAAAAAGTTTCGGGATTACAATACATACTTCTCTTAGTACAAGAAATTAGAAAGTGATTAAAATGTAAATTTTAAAGTGTCAACAACCATATTATTTTTTACAATAAAACTATATAAAAATCTTGATGCCTTCAATAATAGGAATATATCATTACTCTACAGATATTTTACTGTTATTGAGCCATCAAAAAATCTTTAAACATCTTGATAGGAACTGTCAATAAAATTACAAAATCTAATTTAAAGTTATAAATAAATATGATGTATTCTTTATCTAACGCTGAAACATGTTTCTCTCGTAGTGGTCCAAAACATTATATTTTCTGCCAAATTAGAGATTCTTAGATATATTATTGCTTCTTATATTAAAATTTGAATACACGTTTAGACAATATGTATATAAGCAATTAAAACGGGAGAGTTTATTTTCGAAGTAAATTTTATACCAATGTTTTTATGTAATTAATAGAGATCTTGTAAAAACTTACGAACAAAATATGATGTCACTGAAACCTTTCCTGAAATATTCTATCACAAAGAATAAATAATGTCCAGGAATAGATATTTATTTGATCTTTGACTTTACTAAAGTCTGCATCAGACATAATTTACTAAAGAGAAAATGCATCGAAGCATTTTCACGTTTATTCCCAGGAGATCTGGACGGCTTTCGGCACATACTACAAATAATTCTATCTTGATACGTTTAACTAATGCTGTAGTGTGAAAGGAATAACAGACGGAAAAATAAATATGATCACATCGTCAATGAAAACGTACAAAACTTAGTTAGTGCTGAACCCTTTGTCGCATTAGCGGGAGACAGAAACTGAAAGCCTCCATATCATCAATTTCAATAACTTTCAAAAGTGATTATGCCATCGTGAGATTACGTTTATTTATTGGTACTACTGAAATTTAATAAATTTCAAGGGAATTTATATTAATTCATAAAGTGTCGACTCATAGTAGAAACGAATGTTTTCAATCCTACTTTTCAAATTCACACAAAATTCTATGAAAGAATTGAGCTGTAGTCAAACCACGATACAGTGCCTCTATCTCTTTTGAAACTACTTTAACATTATAAATAGTTTGACGATATATTGAATTATATACCAAAATATATTTTTATAATGAAGTAAATATATATTTATATATTTTTATTGCAGACATTAAGAAATTATATATTTACAAGCGTAAAAATTTATAATCTTTATATTTAATTTAATTTAATTTTCATTTCTTTTCCCGGATAGAAATATTTATTACTGACTTTATCTCTCCGGTCACATCTTTAATGATTTGTTGTATGGAAAAGAATCTTCCATTATTCTTTTACCTTTCTAGTGTTTTAAATAAATATTCATTCTGCTGAAAAAATTACTTATCGGAAGTTTATGTCACTACCTTTTTTGAATAAATGTAGAATTTATATATGATCAATTGTTTGAATATTTCATCTGATATATGAACATTAAAACTTTTCATGATTACAATACATCCTTTTCTTAGTACAAGAAATTAAAAAGTGATTAAAATGTCAAAGGAACGGTGTCAACAACCATATTAGTGTTTACAATACAATTATACAAAAATCTTAATACTTTCAATAATATGAATATATCATTCAGCGACAGATATTTTGCTGTTATTGAGCCATCAAAAAAACTTTAAATATCTTTATAGGAACTGTCAACAAAATTACAAAATCTAATGTAAAGTTATAAAGAAATAAGATGTATTCTTCATCTAACGCTGAAACATGTTTCTCCCGTCGTGGTCCAAAGCATTATATTTTCCGCCAAATTAGAAATTTTTATATATATTTTTGTTCCTTATATTAAAATTTGAATACATGTTAGACAATATGTGCATAAGCAATTAAAGCTGGATAGTTTATGTTCAAAGAAAATTTTATATCAATAGCTATTTTTTTATGTAACAGCAATTAATAGAGATCTTGTAAAAAATTACGTACAAAATATGATGTCACTGAAACCTTTCCTGAAATATTCTATCACAAAGAATAAATAATGTCCAGGAATAGATATTTATTTGATCTTTGACTTTACTAAAATCTGCATCAGACATAATTTACTAAAGAGAAAATGCATCGAAGCATTTTCACGTTTACTCCCAGGAGAACTGGACGGCTTTCAGCACATACTACAAATAATTCTATCTTGATGTGTTTAACTAATGCTGTAGTGTAAAAGGAATAACAGACGGAAAAATAAATGTGATCACAATGTCAATGAAAACGTACGAAAATGAGTTAGCGCTGAACCCTTTGTCGCATTAGCGGGAGACAGAAACTCAAAACCTCTATATCACCACTTTCAATAACTTTCAAAAGTGATTATGTCTTCGTGAAATTACGTTTATTCACCGATACAACGGAAATATAGTAAATTTCAAGGGAATTTATATTACTTCATAAAGTATCTATTGATAGGAGAAAATTATAATTTGAATCCTACTTTTCAAATTGACGTAAAATACTTTGAAAGAATTGAGCTATAGTCAAACCCCGATGTAGTGCTACTATTTGTTTTGAAACTACTTATAATGTTATAAAGAGTTTGACAATATTTATAAGTAATTAGAAATATTTATAAGTGATTTTATCTCTCCGATAAATTCTTTAATGATTTGATGTGTCGAAACGTATCTCTTCCTTTTTCTTTTACCTTTCTAGTGTTTTAAATAAATATTCATGCTGCTTAAAATTATTTCTCGGAATTTTATGTCACCACCTTTATTGAATAAATCTAGAATTTATATATGATCAATTGTATGAATATTTCATCTGATATATGAACCTTAAATATTTTAGCGATTACAATACATACTTTCCTTAGTACAAGAAATTAAAAAGTGATTAAAATCTCAACGTTTCGGTGTCAACAACCATATTAGTGTTTACAAAAAAGTTATACAAAAATCTTTATGCTTTCAATAATAGGAATATATCATTCCTCGACAGATATTTTGCGGTTATTCAGCCATCAAAAAACATAAAATATCCTTATAGGAACTGTCAACAAAATTACAAAATCTAATACAAAGTTTAAAGAAACATGATGTATTCTTCATCTAACGCCGAAACATGTTTCTCCCGTCGTGGTCCAAAGCATTATATTTTCTGCCAAATTAGAGATTCTTAGATATATTTTTGTTTCTAAAATTAAAATTTGAATACACGTTTAGACAATATGTACATAGGCAATTAAAACTATATATTTAATGTTCAAAGCAAATTTTATACCAATAGATATTTTTTATGTAACAGCAATTAAGAGAGATCTTGCAAAAACTTACATACAAAATATGATGCTGAAACCTTTCCTGAAATATCCTATCACAAAGAATAAATAATGTCCAGGAATAGATCTTTATTTGATCTTTGAATTTACTAAAGTCTGCATCAGACATAATTTACTAAAGAGAAAATGCATCGAAGTATTTTCACGTTTACTCCCTGGAGATCTGGACGGCTTTCAGCACATACTACAAATAATTCTAACTTGATGCGTTTAACTAATGCTGTAGTGTGAAAGGAATAACAGAAAAAATAAATAAATATGATCACAACGTCAATGAAAACTTACAAAACTGAGTTAGTGCTGAACCCTTTGTCGCATTTACGGGAGACAAAGAGAAACTCAAAGCCTCTATATCACCCCTTTCACTAACTTTCAAAAGTTATTATTTCATCGTGAAATACGTTTATTCAGCGATACAACGGAAATTTAATAAATTTCAAGGGAATTTATATTACTTCATAAAGTATCTATTGATAGGAGAAAATTATAATTTGAATCCTACTTTTCAAATTGACGTAAAATACTGTGAAAGAATTGAGCTATAGTCAAACCCCCAATGTAGTGCTACTATTTGTTTTGAAACTACTTATAATGTTATAAAGAGTTTGACAATATTTATAAGTAATTAGAAATATTTATAAGTGATTTTATCTCTCCGATAGCTTCTTTAATGATTTGATGTGTCGAAACGTATCTGTTTCTTATTCTTTTACTTTTCTAGTGTTTTAAATAAATATTCATGCTGCTTAAAATTACTTCTCGGAATTTTATGTCACTACCTTTATTGAATAAATCTAGAATTTATATATGATCAATTGTATGAATATTTCATCTGATATATGAACCTTAAAAATTTTAGCGATTACAATACATACTTTTCTTAGTACAAGAAATTAAAAAGTTATTAAAATCTCAACGTTATAGTGTCAACAACCATATTAGTGTTTACAATAAAATTATACAAAACGTTTGATGCTTTCAATAATAGGAATATATTATTCTTCGACATATATATTGCTGTTATTGAGTCATCAAAAAAACTTTAAATATCTTTATAGGAACAGTCAACAAAATTACAAAATCCAATTTAAAGTTATAAAGAAACAGGATGTATTCTTCATCTAACGCTGAAACATGTTTCTCCCGTCCTGGTCCAAAGCATTATATTTTCCGCCAAATTAGAAATTTTTATATATATTTTTGTTTCTTATATTAAAATTTGAATAGATGTTAGACAATATGTGCATAAGCAATTAAAGCTGGATAGTTTATGTTCAAAGAAAATTTTATATCAATAGCTATTTTTTTATGTAACAGCAATTAATAGAGATCTTGTAAAGACTTACGTACAAAATATGATGTCACTGAAATTTTCCTGAAATATCCTATCACAAAGAATAAATAATGTCCAGGAATAGATCTTTATTTGATCTTTGACTTTACTAAAGTCTGCATCAGACATAATTTACTAAAGAGAAAATGCATCGAAGTATTTTCACGTTTACTCCCTGGAGATCTGGACGGCTTTCGGCTCATACTACAAATAATTCTAACTTGATACTTTTAACTGATGCTGTAGTGTGAAAGGAATAACAGGCGGAAACATAAATATGATCACATCGTCAATGAAAACGTACAAAACAGAGTTAGTGCTGAACCCTTTGTTGCATTAGCGGGAGACAGAAACTCAAAGCCTCTATATCACCACTTTCAATAACTTTCAAAAGTGATTATGTCATCGTTAAATTCCATTTATTCATCGGTACAACGGAAATTTAATAAATTTCAAGGGAATTTATATTAATTCATAAATTGTCTATTAATAGTAGAAACGAATGTTTTCAATCCTACTTTTCAAATTCAAGCAAAATACTATGAAAGAATTGAGCTGTAGTCAAACCACGATACAGTGCCTCTATCTCTTTTGAAACTACTTTAACGTTATAAATAGTTTGACGATATATTGAATTATATACCAAAATATATTTTTATAATGAAGTAAATATATATTTATATATTTTTATTGCAGACATTAAGAAATTATATATTTACAAGCGTAAAAATTTATAATCTTTATATTTAATTTAATTTAATTTTCATTTCTTTTCCCGGATAGAAATATTTATTACTGACTTTATCTCTCCGGTCACATCTTTAATGATTTGTTGTATGGAAAAGAATCTTCCATTATTATTTTACCTTTCTAGTGTTTTAAATAAATATTCATTCTACTGAAAAATTACTTATCGGAATTTTATGTCACTACCTTTTTTGAATAAATGTAGAATTTATATATGATCAATTGTTTGAATATTTCATCTGATATATGAACATTAAAAATTTTCGCGATTACAATACATACTTTCTTTATTACAAGAAATTAAAAAATGATTAAAATGTCAATATTACGGTGTCAACAATCATATTATTGTTTACAATAAAATTATATAAATATCTTGATACTTTCAATAATAGAAATATATCATTCAGCGACAGATATTTTTCTAGTACTGAACCTTAAAAAAAATTTAAATATCTTTATAGGAACTGTCAACAAAATTACAAAATCTAATTTAAAGTTATAAAGTAATATGATGTATTCTTCATCTAACGCTGAAACATGTTTCTCACTTCGTTTATATTTTCCGTCATTCATCGTTTCGCATTATATTTTCCGTCAAATTAGAAATTTATATATATTTTTTTGTTCCTTATATTAAAATTTGAATACATGTTAGACAATATGTGCATAAGCAATTAAAGATGGATAGTTTATGTTCAAAAGCAAATTTTATATCAATAGCTATCTTTTTGTGTAACAGCAATTAATAGAGATACTGTAAAGACTTACGTACAAAATATGATGTCACTGAAACCTTTCCTGAAATATCCTATCACAAAGAATAAATAATTTTTCAGAAATAGATCTTTATTTGATCTTTGACTTTACTAAAGTCTGCATCAGACATAATTTACTAAAGAGAAAATGCATCGAAGTATTTTCACGTTTACTCCCTGGAGATCTGGACGGCTTTCAGCACATACTACAAATAATTCTAACTTGATGCGTTTAACTAATGCTGTAGTGTGAAAGGAATAACAGAAAAAATAAATAAATATGATCACAACGTCAATGAAAACTTACAAAACTGAGTTAGTGCTGAACCCTTTGTCGCATTTACGGGAGACAAAGAGAAACTCAAAGCCTCTATATCACCCCTTTCACTAACTTTCAAAAGTTATTATTTCATCGTGAAATACGTTTATTCACTGGTACAACGGAAATTTAATAAATTTCAAGGGAATTTATATTGATTCATAAAGTGTCGATTCATAGTAGAAACGAATGTTTTCAATCCTACTTTTCAAATTCAAGCAAAATACTATGAAAGAATTGAGCTATATTCAAACCACGATACAGTGCCTCTATCTGTTTTGAAACTACTTATAACGTTATAAATATTTTGACAATATATCGAATTATATACCTAAATATACTTTTAAAATTAAATGAATATATATTTATATATTTATGTTGCATTCATTAAGAAATTGAATATTTACACACGTGATAAAATATATGATCTTTATATTTAATTAAATTAAATTTTCATTTTTTTACGGGATAGAAATATTTATTAGTGATTTTATTCCTCCGATAACCTCTTCAATGATTTGCTGTATAGAAAATAATCTGTTAAGTATTCTTTCTCCTTTTTAATGCCCTATATAATAATACCCTAAGTTATCTGTCCGTCAATCCTCGAATTTATGAAGCGGTTGTACCTGGACTGGATAGAAGCACTCATATTGGATTATTGATGAGTTAGGGTTAACAAGTTCGAAATACACCACCTTCCCCTTTTTAGCCGATGGCCGAATGGTAGAGCACTGCTCTTCGGAACCAGAGTTCGCGGGTTCGAATCCCGCTGATGGCATGGATGTTCATAGCCGTTCGGAATCGGCTTTAAACAGTAGGTCCCGGTCTCATTAGCCCTCGTGTGCAAAACAGTAGATCGTAGTGTTTCAAACCAAACCAAACCAAACCCCTTTTTAGCATTTAATTCCATTGTTTCGAACCCTATTTTCCCAAAATACGAGCAGGAGATTAAATTGATCAATCTGCACATAATACATAGGTTAAAAATAACTTTTTTTTCGAGCATTATGACATAATTTCTTTAACTATCTCATTTAATCATTTCTTATTTTAAGGTATTTAAATATTGTCTGCATATTATTATACGATTTATTAATGAACTTAGATAATACGTAAATAATGTTCTTTTATATTTGGTCTTAAATAATAAATTAGTAAATAAGCCATAATTTTAAATTTTTGTTACAATTAATATTACAATTAATATTTTGTTACAGTTAATATTTTTGTTACAATGAAAATTTTATTATTTATTATACCGGTATTAACAACATATTCTATCTAACTCATGGGTGTAGAAGAAATGACATTTTCATTCCTTTACTTCCATTAATTACTGTAGCAAAAAAATTGCGATATACTTAACGATAATTTCGACGTAGCTAAAAAAAGACTTTAATTAGAATTATCTTTCTAAAAGAATTCAACTTGATTCTAAAATGCATTCACCATATGGTAGATTTTAGAGGAGTATGAAGATAAACAAATTATTGAGCGTGAACCATATAATTGTCAGGCAATAAACAAGCATTTTTTTACCTGCCTTAAAGGATACTTTACAATTCTGGAAAATTAAAAGTTTTACTGGTCCCGTCATAAGACGGGCTATATGATAGTTTTTTAACCCATCCACCGGCCACCCTCCCCACCTTTTTCCTTTCAAAACAGTCACCCTTTTCGTAAATTCCAGACGGAACTTACCGTACCATACTAGAGTTGCCGGTTTAAAAAGTTGTCAGGCTACTTTTAAGTTATTTTCCCTGCAAGGTAAATGAGTTTCGTTACTCAAAATTAGTTTCTTTTATTTATTATCGCTTTGCAATATTTTTTTTTCCTCAAAAGTGTACGATACGAGTTATTCGAGTGCGAACGAGTAGGGGTCGACAAGTTCGTTTTCGAACAGGAATTCGCTGTCGAACCCCCATCGACGCGTCCGTTCAGTGGGTTAAATAAATATTAATTCTGCATAAAATTGCTTCTCGATATTTTAGGTCACTAGCTTTATTAAATACATCTAGAAGTTTTTATTGCTTATCTATACCTCCATTACTAAGTAACATTTAAAAATTATCCAAATATATGAGAAACAGAGGTAAGTATAAAAATGGAAATATATTCAGAGAGTACAACCTTCTTTCAGTAAAAGAAAATTCGACAAACATCCGCTCTCATTCCTTAGATAAAAAATAGACCCTGAAATGCAAGGTCTAGTCATAAAAGCTGACGCATAAGCACGCTGTTAAAAGCAATTCTTAACGTGCCTTATTTTAATACATCTCTCCTAAACAGAGATATGTTTATTTTTCAGTCACCCCGCACATATTTTTAACGTACTGATTCTTTTTTTTTAATTTTTGACATTACCGGAAATTCTTGGAACTAGAAAGCACGACGTGTTTACTATATGATTTATTATAAATTTTAAACAAAATTTTTGTAAGGTTAAAAGATGTGGCTTGTAAAATTTCGACCTCAAACAGACAAAAAAAATATAAAAGTATATCTTAAAATTAAACTTTTTAAAAGGGTCGATAAAAGTTATAAGTTTTTTTAAAATGGCTCTCGTTCAATTGAACCTCATTTGAGTTTCCTAATTAATGTAATGAAAAAGTTATTTAAAGTAAATTTTAAGCATACATTTGCTTTCGGTGATATCTGTAATGAATCTCATATGGCTTTGCATGTCATTTAGTTTTCAAAAGCAGTTTGTTGAACCAGATTGAAAACCTCATGGTTAAGATTTGTAAATAGAAATTTATAACAAGTAAAGTTTTACTAATAGTATTATATATTTTTAATAAAATTTTGTAAGACTAAAAGATGTAGCTTGTAAAATACGACCTTAAACAGACAAAAAAATAAAGAAGAATCTCTTGAAATTAAACTGTTTAAAAGTGATTCATTCTCAGTGATTTAAATCAAAAAATGGTGTTATTTAATCCTCTCGTTCAATTGAACCTCATTTGAGTTTCCTAATTAATGTAATAAAATGCTAATTAAAGTAAATTTTAAGCACACTTTTGCTTTCAGAGATATCTGTAATAAATCTCATATATGGTTTTACATGTCATTTAGTTTTTGAAAGCAGTTGGTTGAAGAACCAGACTGAAAACCTGGTGGTTTAGATTTGTAAATAGAAATTTATAACAAATAAAACTTAAATATTAGGTGTATATATTTTTAGCAAACTTTTTGTAAGGTTAAAAGATGTGGCTTGTAAACTTAGACCATAAACAGACAAAAAATGAAAAAGTAACTCTTAAAATTAAACTTTTTAAAAAGTGATTCATTCTCAAATTGATTTGAATCAAAAAAGGGTGTTATTTAATCCTCTCGTTCAATTGAACCTCATTTGAGTTTTCTAATTAATGTAATAAAAAAGTTATTTAAAGTAAATTTTAATCACACTTTTGCTTTCGGTGATATCTGTAATAAATCTCATATATGGCTTTACATGTCATTTAGTTTTTGAAAGCTGTTGGTTGAACCAGATTGAAAACCTGATGGTTTAGATTTGTAAACAGAAATTTATAACAAATAAAGTTTTACTAATAGTATTATATATTTTAACAAAATTTTTGTAAGGTTAAAAGATGTGGCTTGTAAAATTTCGACCTTAAACAGACAAAAAAAATATAAGTATGTCTTAAAATTAAACTTTTTAAAAGTGATTCATTCTCAAATTGATTTGAATCAAAAAAGGGTGTTATTTAATCCTCTCGTTCAATTGAACCTCATTTGAGTTTCCTAATTAATGTAATAAAAATGTTATTAGAAGTAAATTTTAAGTAATACATCTCATACATTCAGTAATACACCTCATATGCGGATTTACATGTCATTTAGATTTTGAAAGCAGTTGGTTGAACCAGATTGAAAACCTGATAGTTTAGATTTGTAAATAGAAATTTATAACAATGAAAACTTGACTAAGAGTAATTTAATACAATACGTAAAATTTACAAAACGATAAATTTATCATCTAAAGACTCTCTTTGGTTTTTTTATTTTTATATGTACAGGGGTCCTTATTCCTACTATTGAAGCTTTAGTAAGATTTCATAATTTTTTTAGATCAGATGTATACTACTTTAAGTATCATAACAACAATATAATTTTGCATTTTTTGTCATATAAACATAAGAGAACTGTTTAATATGAGTTTCAACTTCATAAATTGCAGATAAGAGTAGTATTATCCGTAGTTTTACTGGTTAAAATGAAATATTTTTAACCTGTAAAACTACGAAATATAACTAAGAATGTGGCATAAAAAGAAGAATTTCAAGACACCCACCATCCTATTTTGAGTTATAACTGCTATCACAACATACAATACAATTACTATAAAAGTAATTTTAAATATATCTCTTAATTAAAACTTATAAATTTTTCTTCTAACGATGGGCTTTCTTTTTATAAACTACTAGCAAGTTTGCCCGTGCTTCACTATGGTGAACTTAATATATTACTTTTAAAAAAAGATTTTTTTTTCTTGAATAACTCTAAATTCGTCATAGTTCACTTCGAGCCATTGGCATATTTATATATTTTTATAAAAGCGTATTATAACATTATTTAGTTTTTATAATGGAATTTGTGTCTTATATTAACTTTGTTCAAACTGTTTTATGGTAAAATATAAGTTTAACCCTAATTTACTGTATTACTAATGATTTAAGTTGATTAGCAACGTTAATATACCTTGCCATATTACGTGGTAGAATAGGAAGCACAGGTTTTGACAGCAACAGTGCTAATTTTGTTGGTAGTAATAAATGTTTTCCAAAATTAAGGAAATGTATGACAAACCCCATGGTTTTGTATGAAACAGAAACGCACATTCATATCCACAACCATATGAATGTAAAGATAATACAATGATAGGTATATGCAATGATAGGTTTTAATTTGTCCATGAGAGTCATTGAAATGTGTACTTTTTGTTGTTAAAATATTATTGATAAACATTTCATTATAACGTAAAAATTAACCAAGAAACAAATTTAAAATAAGTTCTCATATAAGAATGCTGTAATATGCGTCACATAGAAATGAAAGTGCATCACTTTATATCTCAATTTCCAGGTCAAATCGAATGGATACTACGCAGACGATGTTTAAATAATATAAAATAAGAAATAAATAAATGAAATATTTAAAGATATGACATCATAAGGATAAAAAAATTTAATTTTCACCTATTTATTATGTGATAAATTGAAAATTTTAATCTCCTGCTTTTAACCGAGGAAAACTGCGGTTAAAACAATTACTTGGGATGACGTCACATTGCTCGAAATATTGCTTCTTGCACTTAGTTATGATGCGATAAATTAAAAAGTGAATCGTTTGCGTTTAACCGGGGAAAATAATGCTTGGAATAAGGACATGAAATGCACAAAAAGGAGGAAGGAATGGATATCGAACGTTAAAAATTTACAAAAACCTTCAAAGGGATATATCTAAGAATTTTCCATATTTTCACGGCGATTGGATGCACGGTTTTTGAGTCTATAGAGAACATACATACATACAGACAGACAGACACACAAATTCATTTATATATATATAGATATACATACATATATACATACATATATATATATATATATATATATATATATTATATATATATGCATATATATATATATATATATATATATATATATATATAGATTAATTACTACCATATAGCCCGTCATATGACGGGATCAGTAAAATATTTAATTTTCCAGAATTGTAAAGTACCCTATGAGGCAGGAAAATGGTTTGTTTTTTATCTGAGAATTATCTTGCAACAAAGACTAATGTATGATTAAATTTAAATCTATAATATATGTACCTAATCTGTTATGTAATCGAATATAAAAGAAAATTATGTACTAAGTATCCAAGTTCAGTGATAAGACGTATGAAAATAATATAGACGGTATAAAATAATTTTAAAAGAGAAATGATTAAATGAGATTTTTAAAGGAATGACACCATAATGCTGGCAAAACTGTTATTTTTACCCATTTATTATGTGATAAATTGATCAATTTAATCGCCTGCTCTTAACAGGGGAAAATAGGTTTTAAATAATGGCATTAAATGCTTGAAAAGTGGGGGAGGGGGATTTCGAACGTTTTAAAGACGATAGTATTTTTTGCTGTGATATGAAGCATATTTATATCAATTTATTTTAGATTCGGATCGATAGTTTAGGAGAAGATAAACTTCAATCACTTTGAATTTTGCTAACCCTAACACAAGAATCCACTATGGATGCCTTTATCCATCCAGGTCCAATCGCTTCATAAATTCGAGAACAGACGGACAGATAAATTAGTATATTATTATATAGGGGATGTTGCAACGAAATGAAAGTTAGTTAAAATTAATCTGTAACCTTATACTTAAAAGAACATTTAAAGATTTCCCCAATATTGTACTTTTATTTATATTTTTCTTGACTATATATGTTAACATTATGATCACCATTATATAGACTTGCAGCCTATGGCTAATTAATTCCTTCACATTTATAGATTTTTTTCACGATGATTCGTTCCAAAGGTTAGTGAATATCACTCATCGAAGATGATTCCCATTTTGCTAATGAATGGTGAATACTGTAATTTTGCACATGAGCTCATGAGCTCCCAATTTAAAAAAAAGGAATAAATATATAAACTAATTAAATAAAATGATATAAATACAGTATCAGATATTTGTCAATTTCCAGTCTCTAACCCCTATTTTAATACATAGCAAACTTTGTATGTATGCTGTAGATTTCTATAGCAGAGAAATTGCCATCCTCGACCGCACGAGTGATTGAAGAAAAGTTCTCAAAAATAAAAATTATTGGGATAGAAGAGTATAGGTTCGGGAAGGGAAATGCATTGATAATGTAATCCATAACGCACAAATTTTGTGTATGCCAGATCGCATTGATTGAAGTTATCTTGTCCATATTCTCTATTGGTTTATTATATTAAATTAATTTGTATTTCGATTGTTTTAAATATATTTTACTGTTATAATTTTTCGATACTGATTTTTAAGAACTAATCTAAAACTTAAATAAATCAGTGTTTTAACACTATCTATGGAAAAAACTCAGTTGATTTTAGAATTATGACTGGTGCAATAAGTGTTCTACAATTTATTGTAGAAAGTAAATTCACAGACCTGAAATCAGAGAAAATTTAGACACCTAAAAGTGTTGCTGATTGTAGTTACTGTTCAAAAGAATCCCTGATAATTCTTTATTGCTTCTCAACTCTAAAACGAGTTGAGAGTGCATTATTAGCGAAGAAAGTCTAAACAATCTTGCTACGTTTTGAGTTGAGAATAATACAGGATAAGCAAAATACATAAAGTTAATGGTCACCTTGTTGGTTTTTCTGCCAATAAAAAATACAAAGGACAAGAGGATTTAATTTGTAGAAATTAAATCATATTTTGTAATCAACGTTCAAAGATATGCTGTAAGCAATATTGTGGTTTTATTACTGCCCATAAGAAATAAAATGTAAAATGTTAATGAAGATAGACTAAACAAACTTGCCATGCTCTCAGTTGAGAAAAATACATGATAAGAAATATACATAAAGTTAATGAACACGTTGTTGGTTTTTCTAATAATAGAAAAGACAAGAGGATATAATTTGCAGAAATTAAATCCTATTTTGTAATGAACATTCAAAGACATGCTGTAAGCAATATTATGGTTTTACTACAGTCCATAATAAGAAGTAAAATGTAAAACTATAATGAAGACAGACTAAACAATCTTGCAATGCTCTTAGTTGACAAAAAAAAAAACAGGATAAGCACCGCACATAAGTTAATGAACATGTTGTTGGTTTTTCTAATAATAGAAAAGACAAGAGGATATAATTTGCAGAAATTAAATCCTATTTTGTAATGAACATTCAAAGACATGCTGTAAGCAATATTATGGTTTTACTACAGTCCATAATAAGAAGTAAAATGTAAAACTATAATGAAGACAGACTAAACAATTCTGCTGTTCTCTCAGTTGAGAAACAAACAGGATAAGCAACGCACATAAAGTTAATGAACACGTTGTTGGTTTTTCTAATAATAGAAAAGACAAGAGGATATAATTTGCAGAAATTAAATCCTATTTTGTAATGAACATTCAAAGACATGCTGTAAGCAATATTATGGTTTTATTACAGTCCATAATAAGAAGTAAAATGTCAAACTATAATGAAGACAGACTAAACAATCTTTCTATTTTCTTAGTTGAGAAAAAAACAGGATATGCAACGCACATAAAGTTAGTGAACACGTTGTTGGTTTTTCTACCAAAAGAAAAGACAAGAGGATTTAATTTGCAGAAATCAAATCCTATTTTGTAATGAACATTCAAGGCATGCTGTGAACATTCATCAGTATTGGTTTTATTTTACAATTTCCAATTAATAAGAAGTAAAATGTTCAAACTATAATGGAAGACAGACTAAACAATCTATTCTATTTTCTTAGCTTGAAGCAAAAAAACCAGGATATGCAAAACGCAATATTATGGTTTTATTACAGTCCATAATAAGAAACAAAATTTTAAATGTAAAATATTAATGAAGACAATCTTACTCTGATCTCAGTTGAGAAAAAGACTTGATAAACAACACACATAAAATTAATGAACACGTTGTTGTTTTTTCTGAAAAGAATAGAGGACAAGAGGAATTAATTTAGGAAAATTAAAATCTTTTTTTTTTGTAATTAACGTTCAAAGATATACTGTAAGCAACAGTATAGTTTTATTACATTCCATAAGAAATACAATTTTATAATTTGTTTCTTCGGAAACTTGTTATCTTTTACATTGCATTATTTTTCTATAACTTCAAAAACGCAAATATATTTTAATCTGTAACTTAGTATCTGCATATTTAATTTAAGAAATTTGATTACTGAACCTTTTTTTCAATAAACCAGC
This sequence comes from Pardosa pseudoannulata, assembly GCA_032207245.1. Classification (NCBI taxonomy): domain Eukaryota; kingdom Metazoa; phylum Arthropoda; class Arachnida; order Araneae; family Lycosidae; genus Pardosa; species Pardosa pseudoannulata. Next base: position 60,917,358 of record CM063508.1, read on the forward strand.
TACTTCTGCTGCCGAATTATGAGGTCACAGGCGCGGTCTGCCTTGTTTTCTATTTCGAATAGAGTGAGACTGTAGAACTTTTTCAAAAATTTGTCATCACTTATTTGGACCAAACAAACCAAGAAATAAATTCTTTAATTTTTTTTAACTTGTAATGTCAGTTTATATATCTAGTACAATTTAAATTGCCATAAGAATATTATTACCATTTTATCCCTAAAAATATTTTTTAGTATTTTTCCTTCAAAATGGGTAATATCGACTTATTCTTTCTGTGTAGTCATTGATCATATTTTGTTATATACAATAAAACATATCTAGTAAAAGATTTGGAAATAAGAAATTTGGGTTTTTTTTATTGTTATTGAAATATAAATGGCTTTTGAATTCATAGAATGCAGAAAATATTTAATTATGTTTATGGAAAGTTTTCAGAAAGTATTCTATTATGCTTAAGAAAACAACTGGTAATTTTCCTCTAAGGTCTAAATTGTATCTTTTAAATAAAATTGGCAACATCTTTAAATCGTATCCGCAAAGAACATTTTTATTAAAATTTACTTTTACATAATCATTAAAACACATGATATTTTACCTTTCAGCTTTAATTCCAATTTACATATGTACGTTTAAATTCATATATTAAATTTCAGTTTCTGTCAAATTGATTAAAAACAATTAATTTATTTTAATAATCTACGGTGGACTTAATGGTGGACGGAAATGTGTATTATATCAGTAAGTTATCAGATAAGCATAATTTTTAATTTAAACTGCGGCACAAGCTCTCTCTTAAAATTTATGTACTCAACATTTTTACATTTGAATATGATAACATTGAATCCATACAACTATCGTATGGAAAAATGCAATTAAGGGAAAAGTTTGAAAACATAAACTGAGTATTAATGCTTTTCCATAATTGTTACTCGAATAATTAGATATTGTTTACAATTTCTTATTAATTAGAGAGAAATTCAATATCAGTTGGAATAGAAGTTCTTTTTAATCAATTCGATTGGAATTGCTGTGCCATAAACGGTTCTTTGAACGCGGAGAGTTTAATGGAGACCAAAATTTCGTGAATTTATCAAAAAAAAATTCAATTATGTAATTCTGAGTTAATAACTTAGTTGTTTGAGCATAAAACTTTCATTCAAATTAAAAATTATGGAAAAGACATAAATATCGAAAAAATGCGGTTCCGTAATTGCGAAATGCTCTCTTTATGTGGAATAACCTTCTGTGAAAGAATTTAGTGGAAGCTTATATTTGAGGTGCACACAGCAGTTTATCCCGTTTATTAAATTTGTTGGAGGCTTTTTATCGCCTACAAAGGATGCTTCGGATCTTTGATTATAGTCTTTTTAATATCGTAAACTAAACTAAGAATTTTGGGGTCAATAGTGAGAAAATATTTTATTTCTCTTTTTACTCAATTGCTTTGGCAGTAGTGAATCGGGCTAAATTAAGTTTTTTTAGTATTAGATTTCTCAATCTATAAATAAGGTACTTATTTTAAAACTATTGAAGTATGTAAAAAGAATAAGTACTAGAGTGTGCGCATTACAAAATGTGATGTTCTAGCAGTTTTACATTTCAGCATCTATTTGCTTAAACGAAATATCCTTCTGCACCGTCGAGATATTATTCTATGGCCTATATTATAAAGAACACATTAATCGACTATGTCATTTTAAATAAAATGAACTGTAAAACAAGCAGACATCCATACACATATATATTTTTTACAACGGTTTCTTTACGTTACATTTATTTCACCTATAGAAAATTAAATCTGTCTATTTGGCTATACTATTTAAGCATATTCCAGGTCACGTAACACTCACTTTTGGTGCATAATTTTCCTAATGGAAGTGAACCTAAAAGTGACATAGTCCTTTTTACACTAAAAAACATGAAAACACATACACACACACATATATATGTGTGTGTGTTTGTTTATAAATATATATTTCTTCTGATTTTTTTTTTTTATATATATATATATATATATATATATATATATATATATATATATATATATATATATATATATATATATATATATATAGTATATATATATATATATATATATATATATATATATATATATATTTACTATATATATATAGATATATATATATATATTATATATATATATATATATATATATTATATATATATATATATATATATATATATATATATATATATATATATATATATATATATATATATATATATATATATATATATATATATATATATATATATTTTATATATATATATATATATATATATATATATATATATACATATATATATATATATACATATATATACATATATATATATATATATATATATATATATATATATATATATATATATATATATATATATATATATATATATATATGTATATATATATGTGTAATATGGGCGAGACTCATTCCAAATCACAACACACCTTATTTCTAGTAAGAAACATGAATTCCATACAACACGCAAACACCTACACAACTTTGTGCACACAAAGTGATCCCTCACATACACATTTCAAGTAAGGATTCCTAAAGTAAAAAGACTACGAATAATCCCTAAGCACAATTAATCACGTGATACAAAATACCCATGTTTAAAGATATATATATATATATATATATATATATATATATATATATATATATATATATATATATATATATATGTGTGTGTGTGTGTGTGTGTGTGTGTGTGTAATAATATCAATATCTAAACACTAAAGCGTATTCCAAAATTATCCCTTTTCATCATTCATATTCTAGATCTTAATTTTTTCTCTTTATATTAACCATATTCCCCAGCCATCCAATTTAAATGAGGATGTTTTCATTCCTTCAGCGTAACCCCGAAATTCTTTCTATGATTCCCAAAACAGAAAATGATATAGCTGGCATTTTAATTAGGAAGTTATAACTCTCATAGGAAAAATCTGTAATGATCAGCAGTAATGCTCCTCTGAGACGCCACACTTTGCAGATGGCTCCAGTCAAAGGTTACTTTCTATAAGCAAATAACACGTGCTTCAGCATTTTTCCCACACACGGGTTTTAGCCGTCTCTCGCAGAAGGTTGGCATTACAATTACTTAGAGAGAGCGTTCTGACACCGTCAGGTTCAGACGTCTCTGGATAATGTGCAATTTTATAGGATGAAATACAAAGTTAAGTTCGACCACGACGAATGATGTGCTTCTTTCTAACGGACGGTTAGCGGGACACTTGGCAGCCCAGTATGCCCGGGCTTAGGAAAATAATAGGGTCAATTTTAAAATGAGTTTTTAAGTGTAAAGTTCGGGGCCAGTGAGACCCCTGGACGATTACATATATATACATATATATGTACATATAAGCCATTGACTATAAGGGTACTTTTTCTAATATATGTTTTTTGTTTACCATTCGTTGTGAAAGTCACAATGCTAATGTCACATAAGAGCATTATAATAATGTTTAAAACCCATATTGGACTGCTGTCCTATAAACAGGACAGCAAATAAAATTCCATTTAATGATAAAGTTATAAATATTTTCTGAGTGAATATTATTTTAACACCTTTAAAATAGACACACTTTAGCATAGTAAAAAAAACTGAGAAATCAAATTATATTATATTGTAAAATTTATTTTCAGCAACCTCTTAAAAATTGTCATTTTTTAATCATTAATTTTATATTTATTATTAATATTTTTTAAACACTGTGAAGGTTACTTTTAGTTTAAAAACAGAGCTAATAATAAAGCTGAAAGTTTTTGTTGAAAAATGTATTTCACATGTGTATTTTATAAGTATAAAAAGGTGCCCTAAAATTAAGACGACTGTCCAATCCTGATTATGTTCCTATGAATTCGATAATGCATTGATAGAGCACATTCTTTTCTTATCTTTCAATGAAAACCAGTTGAAACACCTGTTCACACACCTGGACGCAACAAGGGGTAAATAGATGTCTATTCTATTCAGAAAACTGGATAAACTTATTCTCTTACTGCCAGTTCAATAACTGCAAGAGAGAACCTACAACAGTATGCTTAAAATGTAATGTTGGATTTTGTTTTGACCGTTTCCCCAAATTTCATCTATGAATCAGCCTAATGCAATGTAAGTGATTTTTGTTAAGTTTTAGTAGTGTAATGGACTGTTTTCCTATTTATAGAACAGCCAATTACATAAAAAAATTAAAAATATTTTTTCAAAATTTTGGTTTTATATATTTAGTTACACCATATTAATAATATGGATGAAGTTTTAATAATTTACAGAAATATTTAGTAGGTGTGGTACAAAATAGGTTAACTGAATTTGAATAAAAACAATGCATTTAAACTGATTTGACAGTTTAATTAAATTTACAACCAGTTTAAATTTGAATTGACACCAATTAGACTCTTAATATTGAATTATAAAATTACACGTCTTCAAAAACTATTATTGTTTCCGATATTTAAGAATACTAAAAATACAAAATTAATTTATTTATAAAAATTCTTTCAGAAGATACTTTCAGAATAACTTAACCCAGCGTTCAGGAATTTTTATTCGTAGCCGTATGCTGTTTAAGGTTTAGGAAATCTTTCCTAATAACTAAGTTTTAAAATAATTCGTTTTAATTGAGATGAGGAGAGTAACTCAATTATAATGATCTCGGAGCCACCGCAATCATCTCCATCAAAGCACCACTTAATAACTCTTTTCATTAAAATATTTCATTCTTGCTTAAGATAAATGATGTAATTATTTTTGTTATTAAAACTTTAAAGTTATTTACCTAGCATTTGAAAATGATATTTGAGCTTTCTAGATTTTAATTTCTACATAACAAGTGGTGTTACAACGTTTAGGAGTTATTCAGTAGTTAAGTTGTTTAGTAGTTTAAAGATCTCTAGTTACATTAAAAAAATTGAAGGCATTTAAAATGATGTGAAGATAATTTTGAGGTTAATTTTCAGGAGATCTGATATTTAATTGAGTATGTATTTTCTTTCTATTAATATAAATCTGAATAAATAAGCTAATCCTTCTGATCCTTTTAAAAATAATATATATTTTA
>CM063508.1:60924952-60927452 GCA_032207245.1 Pardosa pseudoannulata
AGAAGGTTTTTAAGTGATTTTACAGAATGTCCTTATCACCTCATTTTATTGGCTCAGTAAAAAATTGAATCCTTGAAATGAACCAAATGATCTCCAATATCAAAAAGCAGCAACTTAAAGAGCTGAATTACAAATAGCCAAAAATTTTGTTTTGTTAAAAAACCCACGAGGGTTTCAAGTGATTATACAGATTGCTCCAATCACTTTATTTTATTGGCTCAGTAGAAAATAGAATCCTTGAAACGAGCCAAATAATCTCCAATATAAAAAAAGGCAGCAACTTATTCAGCTTGGTTATAAATACCCATAATTTTTTTGTTTTGTTAATAAACCATCAAGATTTTAAATGATTGTACAGAATATCCCAATTACCTTATTTTATTAACTCAGTAGAAAGTCGAATCCTTGAAAGGAACCAAATAATCTAAATGATTTCCAATATCAAAAAGCACTAACTTAGCTAGCTGGATTACAAATAGCCAGAACATTTTTTGTTTTGTTAAAATGCCCACAAGGATTCTAATAGATTTTACCGAATTTCCCAATCACTTTATTTTATAGGCTCAGTAGAAAAGCGAATCCTTGAAACGAGACAAATGATCTCAAATATCAAAAAGCAGCAACTTAACCAACTGGGTTAGAAATAGCCAGAATTTTTTGTTTTGTTAAAATGCCCAAAAGGGTTTTAAGTGATTTTACAAAATTTCCCAATCACCTTATTTTATTGGCTCAGTAGAAAATTGAATCCTTAAAATGAACCAAATGATCTCCAATATCAAAAAGCAGCAACTTAAAGAGCTGGATTACAAATAGCCAGAATTTTTTTGTTTTATTAAAAAACCCACGAGGGTTTCAAATGATTATACAGAATGCTCTAATCACCTTATCTTATTGGTTCAGTAGAAAATCGAATCCTTGAAACGAGACAAATGATCTGAAATATCAAAAAGCAGCTTCTAACCCGCTTGGTTATAAATAGCCATAATTTTTTGTTTTGTTAAAAAGCCCGCAAGTGTTTTAAAGGATTGAACAAAATGTCCCAATCACCTTATTTTATTAGCTCAGTAGAAAGTCGAATCGTTGAAACAAGCCAAATGATCTCCAATATCAAAAATCAGCAACTTAACTAGCTGGATTACAAATAAACAGAACTTTTTGTTTTGTTAAAATGATAAGGGTTCTAATAGATTTTACAGAATTTCCCAATCACTTTATTTTATAGGCTCAGTAGAAAAGCAAATCCTTGAAACGAGACAAATGATCTCAAATATCAAAAAGCAGCAACTTAACAAACTGGGTTAGAAATAGCCAGAATTTTTTGTTTTGTTAAAATGCCCACAAGGGTATTAAGTGATTTTACAGAATTTCCCAATCACCTTATTTTATTGGCTCAGTAGAAAAGCGAATCCTTGAAAGGATAATTCTCCATATCAAAATAGTAACTAAATGTTTACCCAGATTTTCTTTTAAACAATTGAACAATAAGTTTCATTCTGTTCACCCCATGGGTCTTCGGGGACATGCCGGGGCAGGACCGGTTTGAATGCAGAGCGACTTCTCCCAGCCAATAGAGGTGTCCGTTAGTTTTGGGGAATTTTGACCCTCTCCCTCCGCCGTTCTGGGGTGGACTCTTTTTTTTTTGTCTCCGCAGAGAGTCGGAAATTTTTTGAGGGACAAGGTTGTTACCAGAAGAGGCGAAGGTGAACGGCTGGCAACACCTCTATTGGTTGGGAGAAGTCCGAAGTCGCTCTGCAATCAAATCGGTCCTGCCCCGGCATGTCCCCAAAAATCCATAGGGTGAACAGAATGTAACTTATTGTTACAGGTTTTTGAGTGATTCTACAGAATTATACTCTGTAATAAGGCTTTAAGATAGGCCAGCTTTGATACAAAGTCAAAATTCATAAATTTAATTTAAACTTTAAGTAATCAAACTGCTGTGTAAAATATATCCTCATCAGTAAACACGATCAAATTAGATTTTATAATACTTCCCTACCCTACCCTGCTTGATGTGTCTTATATATCACTGAAGTGTCAATTTTTATAAAAATGTTTCGATTGTTAATGTTTCGATTGCATAAATACCTTATTTTATGCATCTAATGTTTGTCTACTATTCATGTGGTGTACAATACACATTCAGTTGAGTACTGTTGTTCGAATACAAAGTTCTAGTAGCTTGTAGAAATTTTGAAACTACCATGTGATATTATTACTAAATTTTCAGTCAAATAAGTTCATTTCCAAGTATCTGATAAATACAGAACTTTCGAAACTTCAACTTTTTAACCAATTATTTTTACAATTACAATGACACTTTAAATTTCTTTAAATCCCATTTATGCAGACATGTATTAATATTGCATACCTTACTTTTTAATAAATATATCAATAACTGTGTAAATGGAATTTTCATAAATAATAAAAATGGGGGTTTCAATTATCAATTACATTTTAGAAGACAATTTTATCTTCCTTTTACTCAAATTAAAACAAA
>CM063508.1:60932452-60939952 GCA_032207245.1 Pardosa pseudoannulata
AAAAACCCTTCCTTAGGTGTTATAATTGCTTCACAAAAAATATATATTTGAAATATTATATGTTTTATTGAGAAAGTGATAAAAAAAGTTCAGTGTGTCGCAGTGTTTTTATGGAATGACCGATATATATATATATATATATATATATATATATATATATATATATATATATATATATATATATATATATATATATATATATATATATATATATATATATATATACATATACATATATATATATAATACATAAGTATGTATTATATAAATATGAAAAAAATTATTTTATAATAGAAATAGATATTTTTCCTTATACCGGTTTTGTATATGCTGTAAAAATCGATAAGAGATTTTTTTGATCTACCTCCAAGTCAAAGGAAAAAAAGAGATATATGAACACCACTAAATTTACTTATAAATATATTATATTAGATTTCATTTTATATTTTGTATGATGGGTCATCGGAATTACTTTCTGTGTGTTCTTTTTATATTTCAAAGCATGTTTCATTTCTTATAGTAATCATGTTATCTATATAGAGTATAAGAAGTGCCGTCTGGAGTAGACGTTAATGCTCGGTATAGCTCTATTTTCTGTTATACCGTTGATTCTTTCTAAACCGAAATTTTACTCGGTCCATTGTTTTTACTTCTTAAATAGCCTTGATAGAAATGCATCTAATTACTTCGATATCTGTGAGTTTCAGAGATGCACATGTTTTACTTTATTAGCCATTCAAATTTCTTATTATTTCGTGTTACAAACTGGTTTTGTTATTAAATGGGAATGAAGTGACGGGGACTATAAAAAATTACAATGCTATATGAGGAGTAAACTTAAAAAAATTATCGCTCTATGGTGAATATATATCAACTCAGAAAGGACAGACTCAGGGAGAGAAATAAAAAATGAAAGTATTTTATTGAACATAAATGCGTTGGTCAAAACAATATATTAAGAATATATGCTCACATACCATCAGGGCATTTAACTATAAGCCGCCTGTTCAAGGTGGGGTCATTTTAAGTTTAGTCACACTGTTTGCTTCAACCCATTGTTCTGACATTGCTCTGGACATCGTTCTGGAGCTCTCTTGTCTGGCTGTCCTGGGCCAAGCCCTCCAAGCCAGCACTTCTGTAACACATGGTCATGAGAAATATCAGATAAATATTACGATATTGAGGACTGGATATTAACAATTGATTAAGTATAGGTATAACAAAGATAAGGTTCACGAGATCAGTGAAAGGGAAACACAAAAATTTACAATAAGTAGCAAGTTGAGAGAATTAAGTCCAATACATTAAGTGTACTTGGCATAGTTAGTTAAATATTTTCAACCCAAAAATGCGCGGACTTAAATATGTGCACTCATTTTTCACCACCGAGATTTCCAAGGCAAAACCGTTTAATGATACAGTGCCAATTGTGGACTCGACAGCTGTGCCCTGTAGCTGCAGAGACATTCCTTAGAGTACCACTAAAGGGGACGCTACAATGCCTCTTAACCACAGAAAACGGGAAGGTTAAAAGATGACAAAAGAAAACTGCATTAAAACAGTACTTCTTATATTCAAACTGGTCTGAGGGGTCGTTCACCATAAGATGTTGAGAACATTTACTTTGACTTCGCAACATTTCGATTGCAGGTTACAATAAAAAATGAAGCTGCAGAACTAGATATTATAATAGGATTCAATACAAACTTTCGTCATTTTACAGCTAGATGTTATACAAGTTCTAAATACAAAATTTAAAAATTTCAAGATTTTCTGGTTTTCAGTTATGCTTATAGCCTTTATGTAAGTTATATTGACATTTTTCTTCATTTAGAGCTCAAAGTGAAAAAAACATTCAATTAGTCATGATTAACATGAATGTTTTTATTCTCAGTTTGTCTTAATGACTGCAATGCCTCTTTCTCTTTGAACTTAGAAGTAAAAATTGTTCCAAAAAGCATAAAATTTTGTACTTCAAATAGTTTTTTAAAGAACCTCAAAAATCACACTTGCCGTCAGAGTTTAAAATGGGCAGAATTGTACAAATATTTAAAATTTATAATTTTTAGTTATTTTGTATAGAAATCTCGAACTAAGAGCTAGTTTCAAAGGCATTTTGTCATTTTGAATAAATACATTTTATATCAATTGGTTTATATTTTTTCACGATACTGTTTGAATTTTTTTCATATTATGAATTTTAAAGATACCGTATTTTAGAATATTTTTAGTGTTTGCAAATATATTATCAAAGTTTACCAATAAAATCAAAATTTTTGTAAAATATAAAACTGAGGTGTTTACGTAAAACTTCAAACATCTGAATTGAATGGGGTTTAAGCTACATATATTTGCTTTAGGAAATAAATTCTCAAAATATAAAATCATTCTGAAAGAAACAGACGCTTTGAAGAAGTTGTATAACGTATAATTTAAAAAAATCCTGCTTAACCTATTAACAGACAAATCTGTAATTTACTTCAGTTGATTAGGTCCTTATATAAACTATTTCAGATTAAAAAGTTTTAATGTCATGGAAACAAAATTATTTCCCAAAATTTGGTTTATTGTGTAATTGTAATACCATTTATATAACGAACGTAGAGATTGTCTTTTGGGGTATTAAAATAAACTACAATTATTGAATCTTACATTAATGGAACATTACCGACTTTATTAAATTTTATTTAAGTTTTTGTTATGCAATTATTAAAACTATAATACATTTTATTACTTTATTTAGCACAAATGTAGTACTAGGTCTACCTCTTTGTAATGCTATAAATTATTCGTTTCATGTCACTCTTAAATGCTAAATGAATATTTAAAGCCGTAAAGAATATTCCAGAATGAAGATCTCGAAATATCAACAGTTTAATTGTTAATTTAAATATTAATAATTATTAATTGTAAAATATTACAAATTATTATTTATAATTATTATAATTATTAATTTATTATAATAATTATAAATAATTATATATTATAATTAAAATAATTATACATTATAATTAAAAATATTTATTTTATCAGTTATTATAATTATTTTTAATATAGTTTAAATATTATTAACTGTTAATTTAAATATTAACAGTTCTTTTTAAATGATGACAAAGCATTTTAATCGAAATGTTAAGTATAAAGTGTAATCTCTGAAGCAAATAAAGTTACTGTAAAATTTTAAACATATATTTCTTTAAAGCTGCTAGGAATTTAGAAATTTAGAAGATGGATAATTTATATCACAATGATGTAAGTTATGTAATTAAAGATGAAATTTCAATAGATAGACATGTACTTCAAAAAGAGACTTAAAAATAATTTTTCGCTCTCTACTATGTTTGACACATATAATATGGCAATTTATATTCTACTGATATTTGTTGAGTTTACTGAATTTAAACTGTGGTTTTGAGATTCTGTTCTTCATACGTCACCAAAAGTGACTAAAACAAGTGCTGTTTAAAGTTTTGTATTAAAACAATGTACACAATTTTGGCTTTATTTTGAAAGAAAAATACTACTAGATACCACTAAAGCATTCTTCTTTTTCTAGTTAGACTTTATTTCTATCTAAATGTGCTCTTTCCTAAAATTATAAATTTGGAAGCAATTTTAAGACGATAGTATGAGAATTCTCCAAACATATACTCTCTACCAATAAGTATTTGGACACATTTAATAGGAAAGAGAAACTAAATTTATTCAAATTCAATAATTGGTAGAGCTTCCACGAGTTGCATTTACAGCTTGAATCCTCCGGGTCATACTTTCCACAAGACCTTGTATTACAACTAGAGGTATTGTCTTCCACACGGCTTGGAGTAGATATACAAGTTCCTTCACCGATTTTAGAGGGTAGTGCACCCCTTAGTTCGGTGATCCAACTCGTGCCAGAGGTTCTCGATAGGGTTCCGGTCTGGGCTCTGGGTAGGCTAGTCCATTTGATGAACTCCATTGGCACCATACCAAGCCTTGGTTAATCTCGAAACAGGACAACTTACATTGTCTTCTTGAAAGTAACAGGGATCCAACTCGTAAACCTGCTACAACGTAGGAAGCACATTGTCCTCCAAAATAGTGGAGTAGGCATCGGTGTTGAGCATACCATGAATGGGGACCAAGGGTCCCAGTCCATACCAGGAGAAACATCGTCATTTACGTAGCTGCCCAAATACCTATTGGTACACGGTGTGGTATGCGAATTGAAATATTATTGCTCTTCTACATAACAAAAAGTAGAAATCCCGTATCACAAGTGTTAAATTCTGTTTAAGTATATATTGACTCACAAATGCAACTAGTAAATTTTCTGGGTATTCACAGAGATGTTTACTGCAGTTGCCAGGATCAAACCGGGGTTTTTGATTAGCCCACAGATTACAAAACCATAACTGCACTCTTCAACACTTTCGAAATATTCTGGGTTGGTTGGTTGTTTTGTTACACTAGGGCTAATCATACCGAGATTTTCTGTTTAAAAAAATTCAGTATGAAGACTTCCTTGTTCAGAACACTAAGGACCGAAATCAGCCGAGCTAGGTCTCATCTACTTGACCAGACTACAATAGCGCGGCGATGCAATGTCTGGGATGTTAACAGTTCGGTTGAATAGGCTTCACGGTCGTAGTAATGGTTCCAGAACATCGAGATGGCGACAGCTAGCGAATGAGAATTAGACTAAATAACTAGCTGTAACCTTAGCTGGAGTTTTCAGGTAACTGGAATCGTAACTGAACAAAAAATGTTTGGGGAAACCATAACTGCACCCTAGGTATGAAATGTCTAGACGTTTGCGACTCGGGCTTTTCGACATTTTTTTACGTTGGTGCTTTGACCTCGTGAAGGATTCCGCGAGTTTTGACCAGAGAGAGCTTTTTAGAAATTACGTTAGAGAGACTCGTAAAGTCAGCTCATATAAGGAACAGCAGGGTCTCGTACACCGAACGGGTATAGATTGTATTAGTGTTGCACCTATGAGAAATTAAACTAAAATTCATAACACTGCTAATGGTAGTATTAAACTTATTTTAATGTTATACATTAAAAAATATCACTGTTTTTATTCTTTTATTTAAAGTATTTAGTTTTGTTATGCAATAATAGTTTTATTACTTAAAACATTTGTTATACATAATTTTAAAGCTAAACAGTTGAGAGGCTTGAGATAAATTTCTTCTTTTCAGCAAGATTTTATAGCATGAAGGTTAGATTTCTCCCCTACAAAATCAAATATAAATTTAAATTTAAAAACTTAAAAATAACTAGGATGTAATCAAACAACAACAAAAATATATATATATATATATATATACAAAACTTGTGGTATCAACACAATATTTCATACCGAAATTTAAAAATAATTTCCATAAAAATTGCCATAAAATCTTATTTAAAAATGTTGGCTCCAAACGTTGCCAGTTAAACATAATAATTAGTGTGTTAACTGCAAATTTTTGGGAAATGCTTCATATTTTTTTAAATAAATAAAATGATAAAGTAGAGATTTGGAACTAAGTGTAGAAAACAGTCATTTGACATTTTTTTGAAAGTATATTGTTATTATTTTTCTCCTTGTTTAGCATATGCTGTTTTATACATTCTGAAATTTGAGATAAAAATTGTTCGTCGTATTTTGTTATTTTTTTTAATCAAGAAAATAAAAACAAATATTTAAATTATATCTTGTAACACAATGACGTGGTTTGGTGATTACAGAGTTTTTGCTTCTAAAGATAAATTCTGATACCATAAAGTTAAAATAATGTTGTAAACAGCATTCTTTTACATCGTTGAAAATTTATAGTGATGCAAATATTCGGATGAGGGGAGCGTGGTTTTACTTGATTTAGTCAAAATAAAAATTACCAACTTTATTTACTTTAGTACAAGAAAACCACTGTATAATTGTCCACGCTAATGTTATATTAATTTAAGAAATTGTTTGCAATTTATCTAAGATTTCTATGCTCTGGTGCACTGTAGGTTCAATCCATTATGTAAACCCTCATATACAACTCATTCAATTATAGGACAGGAGAATTAATACACACCGCTTAAACCTACCCTGTCTACCAATAAGTATTTGGACACCTATGCAAATGACGATATCTGCGGTCTTGAGGTACGTCACGGCCTCCGCCGGTATACATCCTTTAGGAAACTGTATCGGCATTAGTCGCATGCAAGATGCCGCCCAGTTCGGATATCTCTGCTTCGAGAAAGGTATAAATATCGGGTATCACAAATGTGGCCGATCTTTAAGGGACATATCTAACGATCTGAAGTACCCAAAATCGACAGTGGCCTGTGTTATTAACCCACTGACTGCTCAATTTGTAAACCGAGATCTCTAAAATTGCTTATTATGTTGCATAGTTCAATTATAAATATATTTAATATATATAAATAAAATATATATATAGATATTAATAATATATATTTATATATTTATATAAATATATATGTTATAAATTATATATTATATAAATATAATATATACATATATATATATATATAACATATATATATATATATAATATATAAAATATAATAAATAATATATATAAATACACATATATATATATATATATAGTACATAATATATTTAATATATAATATATATATATATATATATAATATATATATATATATATATATATATATATATATATAAATATATATATATTATATATACACTATATATAAAAAACATATAATATATATATATATAATATACATATATATATAACATAAATATATATATAAAATATATATAATATATATAATATATATATATTATTTGAAATACAGTTAACTTCTATTTATAACTTATATTTATTTCTATTATATAATATAAACTGACTAGTCAATAATTCTATTTATTCAAATTAAATTTAATACGGTAAAATATACTTTATCGCTTTAATTAAAAACAAAGTGCTTCTTAAAAAGGAAGAAAATCATATAAATCGCGGGATGAGCAGTCAATAAAGTGGAAGGTTACCGGGGATTGTCGGAATGTGCCCGAGTAGGCAGACCAACGAAATTGGGCGATAGAGACCGACGAGTGCTATCTAGAGAAATTCGGAAGAACGTACCCGACCTATGGCAATCATCCGCGAGGATTTTCAGCAGGCATCCGGGAGTATTGTTTCAATGAATACCATTCGTAGACAGTGTAGAGTTGGTAGACAGTGTATATTATAAAAGATTGATTTTTTGATTTGATCTCCACGATTCCAGAAAAAACACAAAACTTAATCAGGTTACAGTTACATTAGAGGTCAACCTCTGTTAATTTTGGTAAATGCGTTTTGTTATCATGATTTAATTATTTTATCTAAACTAATTTCTTGTCACTTCGTTAATTTATAGTTACTACTCTATCTATAAAAACAGAACGTTATTTTATTTTCCATTTATCCCGTTTATAATTAATAATGCACACACTTGGCTAAACGTGGCTGGAATACAAGATCATTTAATTATTTTATTTAT
>CM063508.1:60947452-61022452 GCA_032207245.1 Pardosa pseudoannulata
GACTAAAGGCACCCCCCTTTGCCTTAATACGAGTAGCGTATAGCTTAATCATTTTTGGTTTCTCCAAGTGGCATCAACAATGACAATAACATAACTTACGTAAACTTTTTAGAAAGTAATAATTTCCAACTATTTAGAATTAATTCTGTTGTTTTTAGAATTAACTTAGAATTAATTCTATTTTTAAATTATTTTGTGCTACATACTTATGTGAATCGGTATTTTCTTCAACGAATGTGGTAAAAACCAAACATCAGTCCTTAAATCTACACTTTGAACCATATTTTAGGATTTGTTTCAGTTCTAATGAGTCAAAGTTTTAACAATATTCCGAAACTATGCAATACCAAGTGTCTTCAAAGTAAAGGACATTTTCTTAATGTATTTACTTTCTAATTTTTTGTAAAGTATTTTATACAATTTTTCTGGTTCAGTTCTAAAACTATAGTTTCCTTTTTGTTGGTTTTTGATATATTTAAAAATTGAGAATCAATTCTAGAAAGCAATCAATTATATGTGCTTTAGAGTTAGTGATATTTAGTCATCAATACCTAATTTGGGTCTTATAGAAAAAAATCATTCAATTCCGTAAGTAGCTTCTTTAAACTAATCATTATGTGTACTTAAAAAGTTCTTGTAAAAAAGCACAAATTTGTATGCAAGAATATTTTAGGATTTTTTTTTCAGCTCTAATGAGTTGAAGTTTGAACAATACTCCGAAACTGTGCAATACCTAGTGCCTTCAAAGTAAAGGAAATTTTCTTAATTTATGTACTTTCTAATTTTTTGTAAAATATTTTATACAATTTTTCTGATTCTGTTCTACAATTGTACTTTTATTTTTGTTGGTTTTTGTTATGTTTAAAAATTAAGAAATAATTCTAGAATGCAATCAATAATATGTGCTTTAGAGTTATTGATATATAGTCATAAATACCTAATTTGGTTCTTATAGAAAAAAGTCATTCAATTCCGTAAGTGGCTTCTCTAAACTAATCAATATGTGTACTTAAAAAGTTGTAAAAAATCACAAATTTGTTGGTAAGAATAATTTAGGAATTTTTTCAGTTCTAATGAGTTAAAATTTGAGTAATATTCCGCAGCTGTGCAATACTAAGTGTCTTCAAAGTAAAAGGAATTATCTCAATTTATGTACTTTCTAATTTTTTGTAAAATATTTTATACAATTTTTCACAATTCAGTTCTAAAGCTATAATTTTCTCTTTGTTGGTTTTTTATATGTTTAAAAAGTGAAAATTAATTCTAGAATGCAATAAATTATATGTACTTTAGTGTTAGTGATACATAGTTATCAATATCTAATTTGGGTTTTATAGAAAAAATCCTTCAATTCCGTAAGTAGCTTCTCTAAATTAATCAATATGTGTACTTAAAAAGTTCTTGTAAAAAACACAAATTTGTATGTAAGAATATGTTTAAAAAAACTTAATCACTTTCATGTATACTTTTACCAAAAATGTCATACTCAATATGTGAAGGTGTGACCATGACTAATGGTGTACACATAAAACAATGATCCTCATTATAATCTGAGGAATTATATAAGTGTACATGTAATTTCAGAAGATAGTTCTTCGTTGGATGTCGGCTGGTAAAATTAATTTTTCTTCTGTCCAGAAAATGACTTTGGTAAGTAAGATAAAACTTAATTTTCTGCACGATTTGAATAACAATGAAAAAACAGTGGTTGGCTATTATATATGTTCTGTTTGTGCGAAAGATATGTCTCTGGTCAATCAGACGGCTTTGAATGGGTTTGTCGTGTGAGAGGTTCAGATGCTCACCACATAAAATGATCCATTAGAAAGGGAACGTGATTTGAAGAGAGTCATTTGAGTAAGATAGATATAAAATGAAATGCATTTTATTGGATTTATTAATTTTGCTGATATAGTGTTCACTGCAATTTTATATTTTGGCAGATGAATTTATTGAAATTTCATTATATTTTGGTCTTCATTCCTGCATATACGGTGTTACGCTCGAACATGATTGGCATTAAACAAAAATCACCAATTTCGCCTAGTGGGCACCCTCAAATATATTTTTACCCTTGCATCGTACTGATGAAAAGCGCAATAAGACTTTCGCGATGAATAATAAAACTAATAAATGAATAGAAAACTTTTCTAATATATGGTTTTCTAATATATGGAAGTGAAGACATGCTACTTAACACGGGGCAAGTATCGCAAATAACCATGCCATTTGGAAAGGATAAATATAGAATTAAATATAGAGCAGTTTCTTCATTTTCAAAGAAACTATAAGGATTGAAAATACTATTTTGTATATACCGGGTGATCCAAAAGTCAGGACGAATTTAAAAATTGAATAACTCGAAAATGAATGAAGATAAAAAAGATACGGGTTTGCCTCAAATGGATGGAAAAGAAACTGTATTTTGTGTGTCAACGAAAAAATAGTTCTGCTGACTAATTCCTCATGTAGGATTATGCAAACCAAAAAACGATATAAAAATTAGAAACTGTAGCATGTAATGGTAGTCGAAGCTTGTAAGCATCAAAATGCTGCCCGTAGTTAAGAAAGCCCTCTTTATAAACCGTATTACTAGAGTTCTGAAAGTGACATTGCGGCATTGCGAGCATATCGCCGCATAAAGAGTATGACAGTGTGGTGACTCGTCTCACAGCTGTACTACTGAATGATGGACAGCACATTGAACGTTTACTGTAGTACTAATTAACTGTAATTAAGTTAACTTGTAAGTTGTCCACATTTTTCATTTGTAAATCATCCTTAGGTGTGTGGCAACGCCAATATCCCTCCGCTCAGCATGTACGCGCAGATTTATTTTGCACATGAGCGAGCTGTACGAGAGGTACGGAAAATATTCCAGAGATATAAATTGGGAAAGAAAATGGCATGTGTTGATAAATCTTTGTGAAGTTTAAATCTTCTTGCATCCATCACTATTAGGATTATTTTCACCATGGAAATTATGAAAGGCGATCCTCCATCATTCTAAATCATAATAGACAGTTATTGAATAAAAGGGAGGATATTTCTCTACAGGTGTAATAAAACACTACAGCGCCATCTGTTGGTCACCAACAGAACTATTTTATTTTTCTTTGTCACACAAATTCGGTTTCTTTTACATCCGTTTGACGCAAACCGTATCTTTGTATCTTCATAAGTTTTCGAATTATTCATTTTTAAAGTTCGTCCTGACTTTTGAATCACCTGGTATTTTCAATTTTCAATTTTATTTAAAACTTCTTTTCCTTGATTCAAGAAAGAAGAAGAATATAAAGCGAATACAATCAAGCATTTATGTCTAATTTATAGCCGATTTGTTGTTTAAATGAAGATGCAGCTCAATAATAGGATACTTATTTTATGACTAAGTCCACAAATAAAATCTTAAACTGAAAACAATAACATTACTTTGAAAGTGTCTTTCTTACTAAATAAGCTGCGATAGAATAAAATTACCGATGGCAATAAAAACAAAATACTTTATCCATCTCTCTTCAATAGAAATTGAGTAGAAATAAAATTAGTTTTTTTCCATTTTTTCATCTCATGATCATCAAATTTTTATGTGTTTAATAATTTTCTTTGATAAGGTTTTATGTATGCCTATATCCTGACCAAGGAATAAAAAACTAATACTTTATTTGAAAATCAAAAACATTGAGGAAGTTCTAAATTTAATTTATAGTGAAATGAAGGCATTTCTCCCTCCTAGTACTGGAAATTGACCGTGACTTAGATGAGGTATGAATGTATATCATTTATTTTCAGTTGGTGCTACTTTGAATAAACCCAAAGAAATAAAACTTATCAAGTATTTAATCCCACAACCATACGATGATAAAATATGAATCCTATATCATTGAATGTTTATTACTTTTCAATCCAATTAATTAGAATGATTTGTATTTACTTTAAGCAAGCAGTTGCTTATAGGGCATATTATTATTTAGGCAACGAATTCACTATAAAATGAAAACAACTTTGAAAATGGAAATTCGTGTGATGCTCTTATTAGAAAAATAACTTATGATTTGTTTCCTTAGCATCAAAACAAAGGAACAGAAACATTTAATTTTTATCAAGTTCAAATGTCTATCAGCAGGAAAAGTCACAGTACATGAAACGAAATTCTACAGTAAGAGGAATTTCCAGAAGTATTATTATAAATTTAATGATTCTTCTTATTTTTACTTTTTTATAAAGGAAAAATATCGTAATCGTCCAAAATTTCAACTTGGAGATTTTGGTCATATTTTCGACCTACTTGAGTCTGAAAACTCTATTCTTAGAATTATTGCTAACTGTGTATGTAATGTAAACGCGATAACTAGAATACCTTTTGAGTTAGATAAATCAAATTATGAACATAAAATTGTAGCAAAATACTAATTTTCTAGAAAATTTTGGGTTACTTCAGCCTTACTCAATGATCTGGTTTCCGATGTTGTTCTTTGAGTTCATAAAATAACTCGTCAGTAGAGCTTAAAGAGAAATATTATTTATGCGATAGTGTTTTTATAAGTTGTAAAATGAAGAACAAAACTCATGACTAAAGAAAACAATTTCTTTTCTAATCTGATTATACTAGAAAATCGAGGGACGTTAAAATAGGAATTTATTAGATCATTGAATGTTTATTACTGTTCAATCCAATTCGTTAGAATGATTCGTATTTACTTTAAGCAAGCAGTTGCTTATAGTGCATATTATTCTTTAATCAACGTATTCACTGTAAAATGAAAATAAGTTTGAAAATGGAAATTCGTGTAATGCTCTTATTAGATGACTAACTTATGTTTTGTTTCCTTAGCATCAAAACAACGGAAGTGAAAAATTGAATTTTTATCAAGTTCAAATGTTTATCCGCAGGGAAAGTCACAATACATGAAACGAAATTCTACAGTTAGAGGAATTTCCAGAAGTATTATTATAACTTTAACAATTCTTCTTAGTTTTACTTTTTATAAAGGAAAAATATGGTAATCATCCAAAATTTCAACTTGGAGATTTTGGTCACATTTTCGGCCTACTTGAGTCTGAAAACTCTATTTTTAGAATTATTGCTAACTGTGTATGTAATGTAAACGCGATAACTAGAATACCTTTTGAGTTAGATAAATCAAATTATGAACATAAAATTGTAGCAAAATACTAATTTTCTAGAAAATTTTGGGTTACTTCAGCCTTACTCAATGATCTGGTTTCCGATGTTGTTCTTTGAGTTCATAAAATAACTCGTCAGTAGAGCTTAAAGAGAAATATTATTTATGCGATAGTGTTTTTATAAGTTGTAAAATGAAGAACAAAACTCATGACTAAAGAAAACAATTTCTTTTCTAATCTGAGTATACTAGAAAATCGAGGGACGTTAAAATAGGAATTTATTAGATCATTCCATGTTTGTTAATTTTCAATCCAATTCGTTAGAATGATTCGTATTTCCTTTGAGGAAGCAGTTGCTTATAGTGCATATTATTATTTAGGCAATGTATTCACTATAAAATGAAAACAAGTTTGAAAATGGAAATTCGTGTGATGCTTTTATTAGATGACTAACTTATGTTTTGTTTCCTTAGCATCAAAACAATTGAACAGAAAAATTATTTTTTATCAAGTTCAAATGTTTATCCGCAGGGAAAGTCACAGTGCATTAAACGAAATTCTACAGTCAGAGGAATTTCCAAAAGTATTATTATAAATTTAACTATTCTTCTTATTTTTACATTTTATAAAGGAAAAATATCATAATCGTCCAAAATTTCAACTTGGAGATTTTGGTCACATTTTCTGCCTACTTGAGTCTGAAATCTCTATTTTTAGAATTATTGCTAAGTGTGTATGTAATATAAATGCGATAACTAGAATACCTTTTGAGTTAGATAAATCAAATTATGAACATAAAATTATAGAAAAATATTAATTTTCTATAAAAGTTTGGGTTATTTCAGCTTTGATCTGGTTTCCGATGATGTTATTTGAGTTCATAAAATAACTCGTCAGTGTAGCTTAAAGACAAATATTATTTATGCGATAGTGTTTTCATAAGTTGTAAAATTAAGATTTTCAGATACCCGTTACCTTAAAATAAATGACATAAACTCCAGTTTAGAAAAATTAACCTTCAGACACATCTTGGACATTGAGACCACAAATATATATTATGTGCCCCAGTCACCATTGACGAACAAGGCATATCTTAGCTGGCTAGAGCCCTGAACTCGAAACTCTCCAACTATGAGATCTTTGAGACCTCATAGTTGGACTTTGCCGAGTGAGGTACTGTTGCTCGACAAAAATACTAAAAGATAATCAATATTTGTATAGGTTGAAGCATCATTTAATATCTTTTTTTACAACAAATATATATATCAGACCTCATCTTTCTCTTTATTTAAAAAACTTTGGTTATTTAAAATTATTCAAGATTTTTTCATTAGCAATAAAATCTCCTAAGTCAAAGGTTAGAATTTATTGATATCTAAACGATTTTGTATTAAAAATCTTGCGAAAATGACTATACATTATTGCATTATGCTAATACAGCTTCTTTTTAGTTAGGGAAAAGGTATTTATGTCATTACAATAAAAATGAGTGTGTATGTGTTATAAAAGAAATATGTTTTGTTTGTTTTACCAAACCTTTTGTATATGTCTTTTATATGTTCTTTTACTTAAATATTTTTTAGCATTGATAACTAATGTTAGACGTCGAAATGTTATAAAAACTACTTGAAATTTCAAAAAGTATTAATATATTGTTACTATAACATCAAAGTGTGGCGAGATTTTTATTCGTGTACTGGGTTCCCTTAAATTTCGATCTACTTAAAACAGCGAGTTGGGTCAAACTTACCCCGATTAATATGAATCCATGCTATTATTTAAAATGTACACTCTATTTATACACAATAGTATTCATTTCTTTTAGATATTAAATTTTAATAATGGATGAAAACTAATAATTTTTTACTGTATCGAAAAGTAAATATAGTTAGTAAGATATGTTGCTTTTGTGGCTTATCCTCCAGCTGTCTCACCTTGTCACACAATTTCCACCAAGTATACATCTGACCTTAAGAATGTCAATGACAAGATGGGGTGACGAATATATGTCCTGGAAAGTCCCAAACAGTCCAAGATGTTCTCAAAAGAAGCTTACTCACCTTGACATTTTGAACAGACTGCAAAGATCTTTCTGCCTCCGAAAAATGAGACACTCTTAGTATGGTTACTGACCGTTATGCAAATTGCCGTTCAGTGGCTCTGTTACAACTGAGTGGAAACCAAGAGTTCAAGCTTTTTGTTGGCGTACCAAGAATGGCTAGGAGGGATCCTCCACTTCTTCTTAAGATATATAGACAACTTTAATAAAATTATGTACTTTCTTACCACTCAAAGTTTTTTTTACATTGTTCAGGTGCAGTTTGGGCACCTTTTTTTCATATATATATTGTATATTTTCTGCATATCGATATTTTACAGTTAGGAAAAATATCTACACTTTTGTTTCCACACTTGATAGCTTAATAATGAACCCTTTTTCGCAAATGCACAGATTGTTCAATATTCTATTTTCATAGATTTTTTATAATTAATTACTAATTGTCACGTAATTTATTTCCATTTCGTTATTTTTTTAAAAATTTTAAACATTGAACACAAAAATAGATTTTGCGTTAAAATGACCCATCCTGTGGTGTTATGGCATAACTATTTATTATGTCAGAACTAAACGAAATTAAGTAGACTTTTAAGTTAGAGAGGGGCTTTATCCACTTAATATATCTTTCATTTTTTAGTTTATTTTCACTGTTAATCAATGTGTGTGAAACAATTAGTTTCATTTGTTTTTTCAGAACAATCTTTTTCAAATTTCTTTCATTTCAAGTTAGCTTCTTTTTTACCTCTTATCAGACCTTTATGAGTTGGTGTTCTTCCTGTGTAGCAAAATGTACGAGATATAAATATAAGCTTATCAGGCTGTATTGCATAACTTTTTATTACGTCAGAAATAAACGAAGTTAAGTAGACTTTTAAGTAAGAAAGATGCTTTATTTACTTAATATAGTTTTCATTTTTTAATTTCTTTTCACTGGTAATCAATGTGTATGTAACAATTAGTTTCATTTCTTTGTTCCGAACAATCTTTTTTAAATTTCTTTCATTTCAAGTTAGTTTCTTTTTTACCTCTTATCAGACCTTTTTAAGTTGGTGTTCTTCCTGTGTAGCAAAATGTACGAAATATAAATATAAGCTTATCAGGCTGAAGGAGAAAATTATGACGAAGTCTAGTCAGATACATTGTCGAAGTATTTACTTATTACAAAAAAAAACAGGATTGGAATGTATTTATGATGTATGATGCACTTTTTATCAAACGTTTTCTTCCTCTTAAACACGCAAAGAAACATGACGAACAGAAATAAGGTCCCCTACATAAAACATTCTACACAAACACAGTTCAATAAACTTTTCTAGTTTCTTTTCGCTAAGTGTATCTACCATTATCACGAGTGCCATATTTCATTGGAAGTGTCTGGCAAATAGCCAAGGATGTAAGAGCAAAATTGTCGTTTTACTTTTCTGTCAGTGATTTTCTTTCTCTTTCAAAACGTCTTCAAGTCATCCATTTACCTATATGATGTTTCGTATAAGGTAAAATATCTTTGTTCACGTTTGTTCATAGGGAGAATATCTATTAATGAATCTTGTTTTGGGGTTGTCGCATAGACATTCATGAGATATGAGAGGGAAAAGCAATGTTCTCTCACTGAGAAGATTAAAAGAGGCAACACTATACACTATACATGTTCCAAATCTTACAGTACAGCTTCGTTGCTGCTTCATACTATTTTTAGGGAATATAAAGAGAAAATATGTATTTACCAATTTAGTACTTTTTATACAGTAAGCTATCTATTAATTTTCTCTCGATAATAAAAAAAATACTTTATAGATGCTGTTTTCCGTTGTCTAAGACTGAGGTTTGGCTTTGTAAATCCATGTGTTTTTTCTAAGAAATTTAAATGGTTATAAAGCTGTACAACACAATGTATATTTTCCAATTCTTGGCTGATAAAACAATTTTAAAATATAATGCAGTTACTGTTTCATACATTTTTCAGGGAGTTTTAAGTTTTGAAAACATTTAATTATTTGTTAGTGCTTTTTGTACAGTGATATTTCTTCATATTTACTCTCGATAAGAAGAAAAGCTTTTTTAGATACTGTTTTTCTTTTAACTTAGATTGAGTTTTGACTATTGAGTGTTGAGTTTTCCGAATTTTGGTTCCTCCAAATTTCTCTGAACAGCACTCCTCGGTCTCTATCACCCAGTTTCGTTGGTTTGCCGACTCGGGGCATATTCAGACAACCACCGCTCACCTTCCACTTCTTAATTACACAGACCACTGTCTATTTTGGGAACTTCAGATAACTATATATGTCCCTTAACCCTTTAAAAGTCACCAAAACAAATTTATGGGAATTTAATGTGATTTGTTTATAAATGTTATCTATAAGCATTGTATATGTAAAATATATAAATTTTCTTTACATTCCTTAGAAGGGTATGCCTTAGAGGACACCAATTTAGGGTTTGAGGAGTGGTTTAACTGACTAACCCCTATCCTTGTACAGCTTGAACATTATACCTTTTTAAAAGTTTAACTATACTGGAAGAACAATAAATAATAATCCTTAAACTGGTATAATAAATAAATAGTTTGAAAACTTAAAAGTGTTGTTTGTATACTTTATTTGGGGTCATAAGAAAGATAAATTGAATCTGACTTCTCAAGAACAGAAAGTTTAAATACATATATTTCAATAGAAAAAGAAATAAATAAGTTAAACGTAGAACTATCATCTGTTATATATTTAAAATATCAAAAATATAATATGTATAAAATGCATAATATGTATATATAAAATGTATAAAATATGTAAAATATATAAAATATATAATATATTTTTAATATATAAAATGTAAATTATATATATATATATATATATATATATATATATATATATATATATATATATATATATATACATACAAATATATATATATATATATATATATATATATATATATATATATATATATATATATATATATATATATATATATATATATATAATCGAAAACTCATCCATGTCTCCAAAAAGTTTTTTTTTAATTGCAAAAGCTCTTGATTCTACATCATTGGCTTCCATATATCACAGATGTATGAGATTGGAGCCTTAAATAATTATAAAAAGATAAAGTTAAGTAATCTAAAAAATAAAGTTAAAAAAAAAGATGTTTAATAGGTGGTTTTGCTACGAAACCACTCTCCGTTAAAGGGTTAAAGATCGGTCACATTTGTGATACCCGATAATTATACCTTTCTCGAATTCAGAGCTCCGAACTGCACGGCATCTTGCATGAGAATAATGCCGATGCTGTTCCCTACACGATATATACCGACCTCAGAAATCGCCATTTGCATAGGCATCCACATACTTATTAGTAGACAGTGTATACCCAAAAATGTAAAATGAAATTACGTAGTAGATATAGATTTCCACTTTGATTTCAATGTGTGTATGAAAAATCTAAAAAGAAGTTTCTTGTGCAAGGTATGAAGAATCTGAAAATGTGAATTTAATAAACAAAATAGTAAATAAAAGGAAATATTTGAAAATTTAGAAATTTCTTAAAAGAATGCAATCGATTTTCATCAATAACTATGGCTGTTTTGAATCACTTCTGTCAACTTTTTTTCAAATTAGAGGTAACCACCAAAAAGAAAAAGTCATAGAAAGGAAGAAAATTCGAACAATTCTTATTTAAATGACCTCGTAGAGATCGAAAGGAAACCAAATTTTTTGTTGGAAATTTGTAGGACAGGCGTGTTTTACTATGGTTTGGTGAACGTTAAAATTCTATCGTATATTTCCACGTATAAGGCGACCTTCAGATAACAAGAGGTATAAATTTTCAGCCAATTTTTACAATTTTAGTATATGTCCGACATATAAGGTGACCCCAAAATTCTCAATAATATTGTAATGCATAGATATGCGGAACTAACAAATTTTATTTGTAGCACCTTGCAACACCACATTGGGATTGTTTCTTTGATTGATACTGCATAGTTCTTTATGAAATTATGTACTATTCATAATTATTCGACTTCGCAACTATGCGAATAGTTATGCGCTTGGCGAAAGTGGAAAGAGTGATATATAATCGTTTAAAAAGTGTGGGATTTCTAATGCTATGGATGGCACTTAGGACGATATGTTATGGGATTCCAATGACGAAGCAGAATTTGACTCATTAGGTACAGAATCGGACCCATATGGTGAACTCAAGAATGAAAGTGAGAATGTACATGAACCTTTAGATAATGGATGTGAGAATTTTGCAAGATTTTAAAAACATTGGTGAGTGACTTGATTCATTTTATAATGGTGTTTTGCAATCAACATTTTTTGTACCTGTCCTATAAGACGACCTCAGATTTTGGGGTATCAATTTTAGGTTTTAAGTATCGTCTTATAAGCGGAAATATACGATAAACCAATAGTTCTATATACATATCAAGAGATAAATCATAGTTTAAGGACCTTTAATATTTGTTGGGTTTTATAATTTATCAATTTGTATGTATTTTCAGTTAAAGAAATGTGCTTTCTTTAAATCACGTATTTTTATTTAGCATTCCTTTAGCTATGTGATTACAGTGCCAACAAATAAATGTCCCTATAAAGCAAAAGACATTTCATTTGTCTTTCAGAAATCTCAAGAGTATATTAAGAAAAGAAAATTTATCTAGAAGAAATATATTTCAGTTTATTTTACAAATATGATCAGTATTTCTTGATTTAATTTTACCAAACCAGTATATCTTACTTTTTTTTCTCAATGATATTACTGACATTTAGGCTATATTTCAGGACATGTAATAAAGTAATGCTTTCGCTAACATATTATAAGAAAATTAAAAAAATATTTTGTGTGAGTTTTTTTTTTTACTTAAACTGATATATTATGTAGAAAAAATTATGTTGTTCATCATCATAGAAATAGATTGAATGAAGCAACAAGGAACTATTCTGAATTTTTTGCCAAAAGAAAATTATGTAAACTTTTAATGATCCATATTCAACTAAAAGATTTTTACTTAATTGTAACTTTTATAGTATCTTCATTATAGAAAAAGTATGTAATAATAAATGCTCATTAATTTTCCTAATACAGTTGTCGTAATGTACTTACAACCTTATCAACAGTGTTCATTTACAAAGGGGAAACACAGTAAAAATATGATGTCTCATATTGAGATTAAGACATTTATTCTGTACACTATTTACAAATTGATATACTTGATTATCATATAACATAACCAGCAATATTTATATCTTATATTCATATTTACACCATAATTATTATAATTCTCTTTAGTTATGCGTTATTCCTTAATCACAAAGTTAAATTACTAACAGAGGCCTAAATGACCTTTTTGAATATTTTTTACCTCTAGTACAGGCACAGGGAAGCAGGCAGGGGCTTTCCTCATTGTCGGTCATTCGATGATTCATTGTCGGTCATTCGTCGGTCATTCGTCGGTCATTTGGTGAGGCGCACGGGACGAGTCGGTGCTGGTGAGCCGGACTTGGGATTTCGATGTCCAGCTACTCTTGAATCCCGACTTCAACTCCTTTTCTTAACTTTCTTTCCCAACTATTCACCTCGGTTTTAACCCCTCTTTTTCTTCTTTGCCAATCGCTTGTTTGGTGAAATTTTCCCAGATCTTCATCCTCTTCGGGAGTGCAGGTGGGCTCATTAAGAAACGCCCAAATTATTTTATTTTGACGTATGACATATAATTCATAAATTGTGTCTTTTACCATCAACATGAATATTATCGAATTTTCTTCAATACGCACCTTAGTTTTTTTTTGAAATGCTGATCTAAAAATAGATCACTCGTTCGGAGGATATTTTTAGCAAATACACAACAATCATTAGTACTTCAATAACGTGGAAAAATCAAACCAAATAGATAAAAACTAATGCATTTCTTTTAAAAAACGTTTATTTATGCAGAATTTCAAAATATTACAGAATGTACTTAGTAAAGTTTAATTATATTAAAATATAAAATTTCAATGTTTACAATTTAGTGTGGAATTTAAGAAAAAATTCTTGCATAAATTTCATCGTACTTCACAAATATGTTAGTTTTGGCACCTACAAGTCAACAGTGTCTTTTGCCCTTTCTTTGACCCATAATGTATACTTTTTATAAAGCAAATTTCATGGCTGAGATTAGCTTTTGAGGATGAAGGAAAACTGTAAGGTCGACCTTTCAAAACTTTTTCGATTCCCAATTTTAGATATTTTACAGCAACAGTTCTTCGAAAATCTTACATGGGCATAGAATCACCTTTTATGAACATTTCTGTGCAGAATACTTGCATTAACTACAGCCATATCAATTATGAGTAAATAGACATAAGTACCATATTTTACCTCTTATTTTAAAAGGAGATTTATCTTGATTTGTCATTCTTTACGTTCATCTGCTTTTGAAATGTCTAAAGGAATATATGACTTTATTTTTAGGGAAGCATTTCTATTAACATAGTCCTGTACAAGACCTATCACTACATCTTCTCCATCACTCCAATAATATCTTTCACTTGAAAGAGTAAGATAGCCAAAATATATCAAAACCTATAAATATCTTTATATCTTTTAGTGATAATTAAATCATGGTCGTTTTTGACATTTTTTAGCATAGAGAATAGTCTCATCCAACAATTACGTTATATACTTCATCAGAAAAAAGTTTTTCAAAGCAATGATGCAAGATGCATTTGCAAGATAAATTTATTGAAAATATTATTCTTATAAGTTTTTAATTCCGACCAGTATTCTTTTTTTTTTCAAACAATTTTTTGGCTTTTCTGTTTTTAATATTTTAGGCTTCCTCTCAAACTAAGGTAAATCTATTTAATAATATTTTTTGATATTACTTCTATTTTACCAACAATATCATTTACAAATGGAGCATGTAATTATCTTTTTCTCTCATATGTCAGTTCATCTACATCAGTGGATGTGGCAATAATATCCTCGTTAATTTGTTCAGAAAACAGATAATATGCATACTAAAGCTATTAAATACTTTTGAACTCATATTTTCATCTAAAGGTGAAAAAACGTAATATTACCAGGGTCAGGAAAAAAAAACGCCCGAACGCCCAGTGATCTATTTCTAGATCACAGTATTTTGACACTAATTTTTACTATTTTTATTTGTTTTAATAACATCGGTTTATATTCTTATAGCTACATCTATGAAGATATAAAATCGCAAAAAAAAATTTAACTTTCGCTTATTACATAGCTGTTTTCAGTGGTTATGCTAAGAAACGTAGAAAAACGGCCGAACGAAAAGGCGATCTTTCTCTTATCGCTTTAGATCAATGATATCAAAACAAGAAAACCACTTGTTGGTAAACAGGTACATACCTTGTCTTGCCCGTGTGCAGTATAGAATGTGTGGGGTGGGTTTAAGGTCATTCTAAAAACGAGTTTAACCAAGCCATGTTTAGCGATGAAAAATCCAGATCACTTCGGGCGCTAATGGGTTTAAAATAACCCCTTTTGTAAAAGTTGACAAAATTTTAGCTCCTGCCCCCATAACTCACGGTTACATCTCTGTGCAAGCTTGACCTTAACGCTTCTGCCATTCCGTGTGATCTATACCTTCTCTGCAGGGGTCCCTAAACTCGAAGCAACAATCGAAACCCTAAATTTTTCTAGGAAATTTCTCCCACAGCTATGCATGCACGTGCTGTCCACAGTGGGAAAGTACGTCGGTACAACAATAATCAGAAAAGTTCCAGAGACCGACCACTGACGTCCAGTGAATATAAATTGATCACATATTGACCACTTTCATTTTTGCTGGCTTTAAGCCTAAACTAACTTGTTATTAATTTCCATAAATTTAAAACACACCTCCAATAATTTAGTTCCAAAATAAAAAAAATTGAATTAGTGAACATTTTGGTCATTTACTAGACCTTACTAGATATTAGATACTATAATATCAATAACATTTCATTGGCCACCTTAAAAATAATTGCATCCTAAGAAAGACTGTGTTTTGACAATCTAAATTTACTTTGAAACCAAAAAAAATTTATTTTAACTAATAAATAAAGGTCCGTATATGTTATTTTGTAAAAATCTGCAGTTTACTCTCCATTTTAAGAGAAAATGAGTTCACAATTTATGTTTGATAGCTTTTTTTTCTTCTATTAATCCTTTAATGCGTGAGACATTTCTGCCGATTATCTCCCCATGTATATCTTATTATGAATATATGACAATGGATTGCACAGAATAAGATAAATAGGAAGTTACAACTCTAAGATAAATATGAAATTGAACTCTAAATACTACAGCATGTCTTGTTAGCTATCAGTTGTCCTTTTAAACATCACAGGATGCCATTTTTTAAAATGGAAAAACTTCGGGAATTATTTGGGTATCATTGTTGAGAGATTATTTAGATAAACATGTCCTACCTATTTTTCATTAACCCTTTCGTGGGCCATTTATTTTTCACTCCACGTTTCCAAACTCTCAAAACAGAGCTGCTAATTTTATTCAATCGATCGAACAATTGATGATAGAGCAAAACCGAAGTGGGTCGTCCCGTCATTTCAATAACAAGACCAATATATTATAATGGGTTTTATGCTTCCGACAGGTGTTTTTTGTATGATCGTGTAAGTGAAGTAATCTTCCCAGAGCCCACGAAAGGATTAAACTTTAAATTAAAAGCATTCAACATCCAAGTTTGTTTTTAAAGAATCTGAATATTTTTAAATTTTGTGAATTAAGTAATAAACGTAAATGACTAGATAAAATATGTTATACTGATATTTGAAAAGGATTTTTGAGCTTTTCTGAAGGAATTTCTTCTGATAACATAATTACAGGCATTTCAAAACACGTATATATACATCCACATATGCCTGATAGAATTTGTATATATAATTTGAATAATTAAAGTTAATAATTTGCTATTTTGGGACTCATATATAAGGATCGACTGATGATGTAGTAGAAAATCCTTTTATTAATATATATATATATATATATATATATATATATATATATATATATATATATATATATATATATATATATATATATTATATATATATATATATATATATATATATATATATATATATATATATATGTATATATATATGTATATATATATATATATATATATATATATATATATATATATATATATATATATATATATATATATATATGTATATATATATATATATATATATATATATATATATATATATATATATATATATATATATATATATATATATATATATATATATATATATATATATATATATATATATATATATATATATATATATATATATATATATATATATATATATATTTGAATAGATTAAATAAAATGAGTTTAGAATAATTTTTATATTACTTTTTATTGATTATACTTATTCCCTAATTATCTCAGAATTAAAATCTTTTATAGAATATAATGCCATATTAGAATATCTAAGTATGTTTTACTTAAAAATAAACTTAGTACATACGTATTTGTATTCAAAATTATTTAATAAATTTATTTGTATTTTTTAACTGTTTAGTAATATGTATTATTAAGTCTGAAAGGCTATAATACATTCCTATTTTTTTTTGTTGAAAAGTAATAATGCTGGTAAACTTACATAAACTATATAAAATTTGAAAAGGGTTAAAACTTTTAATTAAATGAACTATTTAAATAAACTTTGTTTTTTTTATTATGATTTAAATTAGATTCAAAATAAAAAACTATTCCAATGTTTACTAAAATACCTAAATTTGAAAGATAAAACTAACTAACACTGTTTTATCTCGAACACTTTTAAACACTCTAGATATTTTTTAATCAACACTTTAATGCACGAGTCATTTATCCGGATTACCTCTCTATGCATATTTTATATTGAAGTTATTATGAATTGCATTTAATAAACTAAATATGAACTTTAAACAACTCTAACTACTACAGCACGTCCTGTTTGTTATCAGTTATCCTTTTAAACATCACTTGATGCCATTCATGAAAAAGGAAAAACTTCGTGAAATAAGATTTGTTTGGTATTACATGTAAATTAATGACTGTAAAATGGACTTTTATAACAGATAAAGCCGTTTGTCATGATTTCAGTCTATGAACCTGCCAATAAAATAAATTTATGAGTGTTGATTGAAAAATTATAAAGTGTCGATCCAAAAGAAAAATTTAAAATAATAGAAATTACTGGAAAATTTTGTAGGTTGTTTATAAGATTGATCTACCTACTCTCAAAAGTAAAACTGGTTTTAACACTTTGCTTGCAGGCAACGTATTTTTACGTTTTTTTGCAGTCTGTCACTGAAGCGCGGGTCACGTAAAAATACGTATTTAGTAGATTTGTGTTGGATACCCGCTAACCACCACAAATCTACTAAATATGTAAAATTATATGTATGTGTGACATTATATGCTTGTTGTTTGCGTTGCTATGCAATGTTTTGCATTTTTTCTTTCCACAAGTTATGGTTGTCGAGTTACTCGGTCCTTTGTTGCGTTATTTCTTTTTCAATCGAATGCCTAGCTTCAGACCATGCAAGTAGTGTTTTGTCAGTTTGAAGCTTGATTTTTTTATTGTTGAATACAAAATTGATAAAATGAGTCGTTGTGACAAAGATAGTGATGAAGAAATATGCGCTGATATATTATCGGACTTTAATGTTACAAATCGTTTATTTGTGTTATTTCGTAAAAATATTGTTTTTTTTTTGTTAAATAATCATACAGCATATATTAAATTTTAAAATTAAAAAAAAGTTTCGTTCATAAAAACAAAGTAGTTTTCGATTTACAGCGATTTTTCTCAATAACTAAACTTTCGCGGGATTCAAAGAAAAAAAAAAGGCCCGCTGCATGCGTAAGTTGGTAGTGAAGTATACCAGCATACCAAGTGTTAAGAGAACATTAAAATTCTACAACCTACTTTTAAATGGTATCATAAAATATCACCATATATTATAGGGTTAAATATATGACCAGATAGATAAATTAAATCTAGCGTTTCTTATTATCAAAGTTATGAGCAACTATCAGCTAGCTTTCAGCTTAGTGCTAGCATAACTTACAGCTAACTTTGCTATTATAAAAGCTATCTAGATAAAACAACGTTTATTTTCATTTTTTATTGTCTATTTTAGAGAATTTGAAATCACACTGGTTATTCACTGGTCTGTTATTGACTTGTGCCCACACTCCAGTATATAACCAAATGAAAGCCGTTTTGGAAAGAGAGCTCTAATTTTCAATAAACTCTCTATTTTAATTTTCAAATTATGCTATGTTTCTTACGGATAGAAATCTAAGTTTTTATTGGTAAACATAACCCATTGCATATATATATATATATATATATATATATATATATATATATATATATATATATATATATATATATATATATATATATATCCGTGTATATACATCTGTAATTAATCTAAAAAAAGTTATAAATATACATATATGTAAGGAAATCTGTAAGGTTTTCAAAACTAAAATCAAGGGCTAAAAATTCCCGCTTTATTTTGCATTCCCCTTTTTAACCCCTAACCTAAATTGACCCCTGGAGGTATAATTTACTTCCTGAGAGAAGGGACCTGACCAATTATAATTCTACATGGCCCTAGCGGATAATTTTGGACCAGGGGAGGATATTGTAAGGAAAATTCTCAGGGGTTTACAAAACTTAAATCAACTGCTAAAAATTTCCACGTCATTTTGCATTCCTCTTTTTAACCCCTAACCTAAATTGACCACTGGGGCTACAGTTTAAGCCCTCAGAGAAGGGGACTGACCAATTATAACTCTACATAGCCCTAGAGGACAATTTAGGAAATTTCCAAAAAAAAAATTAGATGCACAATGTCGTTGGGCAGATATTTTCAGGCAGATGTTGACCCAGATGTTAAGGGTCTTGTACATACAACTTCATGCTAGCTGACCCTTCAGTTTGTCTATGTCCCTATGATGAAGTGGAACCCGTCCGCCAACGTTATCTTAATAGAGGTCTTTAGCTAAAGCGGTATCATTTTTAAGGCCATGACTGCAACCACCCATCGGGAAGTCCGTCTTATTACATATATATTTTTGTAAATATACTATACATTCTTATAATCAGCCTTCATTAAATTCCTCAGATTTATCTTCGATTACTAAATCTCTAAATAATCCGTTTGTAGAAAATTCCTCTTAATCCTAATAGATATTGAAATTATATAA
Source organism: Pardosa pseudoannulata (assembly GCA_032207245.1). NCBI lineage: Eukaryota > Metazoa > Arthropoda > Arachnida > Araneae > Lycosidae > Pardosa > Pardosa pseudoannulata. The sequence continues at coordinate 60,966,889 of CM063508.1, forward strand.
CATCCAGTGAAACAGAAAACACATTGCTGTCTTAACACGTGTTTTATTTATTATAATAGAACATATGATATGACTCCAGCTAATAAAGGCTTAAAATTATGTGTATTTTCATTTTTGAAGGAAACTGGAAAGAAGATCTTAGGGTTTTAATTTGAATTATTCAATACATCTCATCTGCAGTTAGGGATTGTGGAATTATATAAATGATTTCGTTATTCGAAATTTGAGGTTCCATCATACATCTGCATGATTATTGTATGAGTAAACACGTGCTATAGAATACTGGGAAACTGTTGTAATTTCGAAATATGTATCCTTTAAATTCATATCATTCAATTTAAAGGCATTTTGGATTTATATTATTATTTTAGATATCTCTTTCAGTTGTCCCATTGTTAATTATTTAGAATACATTTTTACATTTACCTTAAATAATAATTCAAAGATCTTAAAATTTGATACTGCAAAACTCATGTTTCTAATAAACAGAATAAACAAATAGTAAATACAAGTAAGATATTACAAAGAGTTTTTGAACATAACTAACGTAGAGTTATGAAATTGTTATATACAAATTTAACTATAAATAAGATAAGCAAATTTTTTATTCGATTTTTTGAAATGTTAAAAATGTTCCTGTAACATTAATTAACAATTCTTCCGACTTAATACTTTAAAATATCTGTGACTTTAATCACATTATTTTATTCATAGATTCAGTACTTAATGTATACGAAATGTAAATATTTTCATTAGTCATACTTTTCTATTATTATTACATAACTTATGAACATTATCACATAAACAATAATATCTTTTATCTACGCTACAATAGCAACTTTAGAAACCTAAACCTGTTTCTAAACTGAAAGTACTCAACCAGAAATAGGAAAAAACTCAAAAGTTCTTAGAGGATTACAATTTTAGTGAGTCGCGGTGAGTGCCGGTAGCTCAGGCGCCAAAGGCAACGCTCTCGTGACTGGAGGGTTGGGGGTTTCAAGCCCGAGACGGCCTAAGATCAGCCATGTTCGTTAAAGGTGACTGGGGCGCGTAAAATGTGTTCATGGTCACAATGTCCTCCACATTCTCAATACCGCTAAGGGTGGCAGGTTATGTGTCTTCTGCTTGGTCCCTGTTTCAAAAGTACGAGGACACACTTGAGTACTCATCAGAAATAGGAAATAACTCAAAAGTTCATAGTAAGTACTCATCCAGAAATAGGAAATAACTCAAAAGTTCATAGAGGATTACAATTTTAGTGAGTCGCGGTGAGTACCGGTAGCTCAGTCGCCAAAGGCAACGCTCTCGTGACTGGAGGGTTGGGGGTTTCAAGCCCGAGACGGCCTAAGATCAGCCATGTTCGTTAAAGGTGACTGGGGCGCGTAAAATGTGTTCATGGTCACAATGTCCTCCACATTCTCAATACCGCTAAGGGTGGCAGGTTATGTGTCTTCTGCTTGGTCCCTGTTTCAAAAGTACGAGGACACACTTGAGTACTCATCAGAAATAGGAAATAACTCAAAAGTTCATAGTAAGTACTCATCCAGAAATAGGAAATAACTCAAAAGTTCATAGAGGATTACAATTTTAGTGAGTCGCGGTGAGTACCGGTAGCTCAGTCGCCAAAGGCAACGCTCTCGTGACTGGAGGGTTGGGGGTTTCAAGCCCGAGACGGCCTAAGATCAGCCATGTTCGTTAAAGGTGACTGGGGCGCGTAAAATGTGTTCATGGTCACAATGTCCTCCACATTCTCAATACCGCTAAGGGTGGCAGGTTATGTGTCTTCTGCTTGGTCCCTGTTTCAAAAGTACGAGGACACACTTGAGTACTCATCAGAAATAGGAAATAACTCAAAAGTTCATAGTAAGTACTCATCCAGAAATAGGAAATAACTCAAAAGTTCAGAGAGGATTACAATTTTAGTGAGTCGCGGTGAGTACCGGTAGCTCAGTCGCCAAAGGCAACGCTCTCGTAATTGGAGGGTTGGGGGTTTGGAGCCCGAGACGGCCTAAGATCAGCCGTGTTAGTTAAAGGTGACTGGGGCACGTAAAATGTGATCGTGGTTACAATGTCCTCCACGTTCTCAATTAGTACCGCTAAGGGTGGCAGGCTAAGTCTATGCGTCTTCTGCTTGGTCCCTGTTTCAAAAGTACGAGGACCCACTTGAGCATAAGTTGCACATTCACCCTTGAGATGTTCGTCAAAACGGAAGGCGCACAACTTTGCCTTAATTCGAAGTATCCTCCTGCTCAATCGTGGTTGGTTTGACCAAGTGGCATAAGAGAACAAGAACAGCAATTTTAGTATAATGTACATATTCATTTAATATTTACATTTAATAAGTCTAAATGTACTATTGTTATTTTGTTCACACTTTTTTAAATGAGACATATTACGACTGGGAAATTAGGCATGAAGGAATAAGACAAGGAAAAGAAGTAATTTAGATAGGGGTTTTAAGTGTAATAAATTTCAAATATTACACACACACACACACACATATATATATATATATATATATATATATATATATATATATATATATATATATATATATATATATATATATATATATATATATATATAAATATATATATATATATATATATATATATATATAATATATATATATATATATATATATATATATATATATATATATATATATATGTATATATATATATATATATAAATATATATATATATATATATATATATATATATATATATATATATATATATATATATATATATATATATATATATATATATATATATATATATATATATATACATATATATATATATATATATATATATATATATATATATATATATATATATATATATATATATATATATATATATATATATATATATATATATATATATATATATATATATATATATATATATATATATATATATATATATATATAGGACAAGGTGTGCACTGCACACCTTGTCAAAATTATGAGGGACAATAACTTTCTGCACCTATGTCCACCTATCTTTATATGGCATATAATAAATATTATTTATAATATATTCAAATATGTTGATTTGATTGCTTGTATTCCCACAGTGCGTGCGGTACTAGGTGCTGCACCACATAGCGCGCAAACGAACATAGGAAGTTCTGATATGTACGCACTGCGCACTAAATTGAAAATCACGCTTTATTTGTATGGGCTACTGGAGAACAGCATACTATGGCACTAAGGTAAGTGCAGCTATTTTTACTGCACTTGGCATTCAGAATCATCCGAAGGTACGGTTTATTAAGCATAGTATTAGAGTGGGGACTTACGTGCTGAAGCGATTTTGGTTTTTTAACTGATTAAGTGGCCATACAATTTTGCAGACAGTTAATGTTGAAATTTATATATTGCAAGATTTCGTTTTCATGGAAATATAAAAGAAGTATTTCATCAATATAAAGTGAAATGTTTTAGTGTGGTAAATTAATTTCGTTGGTGTTTTATATTTATTGAAATAATTAGCTGAAAAACAATGTTGTTTTGTTTTAAAAGTAATGAATTTCAACAGAACAGTTCAAATTTTACCATTCATTGTGTCTTACGCACAGTATATAAGTTATAGCTGTAACACCATATCCCTGGTTTTGTTTTTAAAAATTATCAAGATGTTTTTTGCAGACTATAGGATTTCCAAATGTCAAGCACAATTAATAAATATAATTTAACCTCTAAGTGGTTCGCACGTACAATTCCGCCAAACCGATGATGTCTTCAAAGCGGTTGTCACGTACAATTTTCGACCTCCAAAACGTTCCGAAAATGGATGTAATGTACATTTCTGCAGTGTTTTCCCCTATGGAGTTTTGAGGTAGGAGGGTCAGGTCTATTGTTTAGGAACTGCACACCTACTCTCTGAGGCACAAAGACGCTGATAGCTTTTAATGGCTTTGTAAATCTCTATTTCGAAGTGTTTGTTTGCGGTAACAGATGTATCTCTAATTGCATCACTTAAATATCTTGGATGACTTCCGTAAAAAAGATAGAAATCATTCTCTTAAAGAATATTTTTATTTGTACTTTTAGAACCCATTATTTCTTATGTGATGATCTTCGAGACTTGACGAGCTTTATGTATATTAAAAATTAAAAATCTATAATGTCTATTTATATATCTATTTATAACCTGAAGTAAACGGACAGTAACGAGGGTGACTTTCCGGTATTCCAATCTAGTCGACAAAGGGTGAAGTAAAAAATCATAGAACACTTTGGTCACTGACACAATGAAACTTTGGCGTATTTTTGGAGACTTTTTTTCGTCGGTGTGTACCACTCGGAGGGTTAATTACTGACCGAACAAGGTACAGTTGGCTGTATTGTGCCAGTTTGCAGTGAAATCCTCTGCACGTGGAATAGCCGTTCGGTTTGGCGGCACCAATGAGCATCCGGATGAGGCACCGCAGTAGCGGGTGCCATGTGGTGCTATGTTTGCTGATTGTATAAGTTTTTTGTGGAAGCCCGAAGCGTTGCTTGTTCGACGCATATATGACTCCATACAAGAACGGACATGATTTTTGCTTCAGTGCTAGTAGAATTCTCATAAGTTTAGCTGTTTTTATAGTTATAACTCGACTAATCGTAGGTAATATCTTATTTATTGTATTCTTTAAATTTATATTCATAATAAATAACCCGTTTCAGAATGGAGAACTCAGATGTCTCAATAATTAAAGATTTATTGAAAAATCCATGTTCTCTGCACACCCTGCATGAAAACCTACCGCACGCCACTGATATATATATTTATATATATATATATATATATTTTATATATATATATATATATATATATATATATATATATATATATATATATATATATATATATATATATATATATATATATATATATATATGTATATATATATATAAATATATATATATATATATATATATATATATATATATATATATATATATATATATATATATATATATATATATATATATATATATATATATATATATATATATATATATATATATATATATATATATATGTTGTGTGTGTGTGTATATATACATATATATTTATATATATATATATATATATATATATATATATATATATATATATATATATATATATATATATATATATATATATTGCCACCAATCGGCCATCGTTCGGCAATACGTTATTAATTTTTAGTATAGTTGCTGATTTATCTACAGATGACGAAATATATTGAAGGATTACTTTATCCTATTTTAGTGAAAGTTTGTATATATTTACGATTTTGAAATTGATAGTTTAGTCTGGATCGAAAAGTTATGGTTAATGAACTGCTTCATGCATAATATGATCAGATTTACCACAAATAACAAGATCAGATTAAACTTCTAAATATTTGGCTATATCCTTTTTTATGTTTTTCTTTTACTTTTACATCAATAAAAGACAGCTTATATAGCTTCCAATATTTATTTCAAATTTCTTTTTACTTGAATAATTACATTTTTTATGTAGCATGTGACGCAAGACATGTAATTATAGAAACCGTACTTACAACTTATAATTTATAACCGTACTTATAACTTCATCTCTGTAAGTTATTTATTGTTTTCCAATATTACTAAAATTTAAAAAAAATATCATTTTTATCCTATACAAGCAAACGATTCGTCGGTAACCTTCCCCTACTGAATGCAATATTTTTTCTTATTTCCCTTTAATTACAACATTCATAGATAATGTTTAAAAACAAACTTCATTAAGTTCTAAAGACTTTCTAATTGTGCTCCCAAAAAGGTTTTCAAGTCGATTTTAAACATCTAGGAACACTTTTCCAGATGCGTAGTTCGAATGTAACGAAAACTACACTAGCTGATCAGTCACTATTGAACTTTTAGAAGAAAGTTTGCACGTCTGGTGAACATGAAGGTATCTGAAATGAACCCATGAAGTTATTCCGATTTGGTTTGGTTTGGTTTGGAGCGCTACGGTCTACTGTATTGCACACGAGGGCTAATGAGACCGTGACCTACAGCTTAAAGCCGATTCCGAACGGCTACGAACATCCATGCCATAGTGTGATTCGAACCCACGAACTCCGGTACCGACGATCAGCGCCCTAACCAATTGTCCAGCGTTCAGCTCATTATTCCGATTTGCTATATTGAGTTAGAACTTACTAGTTTTGGTTTTGTTTTGTTTTATTTTGAAGGGCTCTGTTTTGGTACCATAGAGTTTTTTCGATTTGTTATATGGAGTTAAGACCGATTAGTTTTGGTTTGATTTGGTTTTATTTTTTAGAAATACGGTATTTTGGTACACATCAGCGGTACTTACTTCTTAAAGGCAATTCCGAACTACTAGACTATCCCTACCAGCAGAACTCCGGTACAAAATAGCTGAGACCAACCCATTCGGTTATCGTTCAGCATTAGGATTAGTTAGAAAGGAATATTTTCATTTGATTTTGGTTTGACGGTGATTTGGTACAAGAGAGCGGTACTTACTTCTTAAAGGCAATTCCGAACTACTAGATTATCCCTGCCAGCAGAACTCCGTTACAAAAGAGCTGAGACCAACCCATTCGGTCATCGTTCAGCATTAGGACGAGTTAGAAAGGAATATTTTGGTTTGACGGTGTTTTGGTGCACGAGAGCGGTACTTACTTCTTAAAGACAATTCCGAACTATTAGATTATCCCTGTTAGCAGAATTCCGGTACAGAAGAGCTTTACTCCACCCATTCGGTCATCGTTCAGCATTAGGATTAGTTAGAAAGGAATATTTTCATTTGATTTTTGTTTGACGGTGATTTGGTACAAGAGAGCGGTACTTACTTCTTAAAGCCAATTCCGAACTACTAGATTATCCCTTCCAGCAGAAATCCGTTACAAAAGAGCTGAGACCAACCCATTCGGTCATCGTTCAGCATTAGGACGAGTTAGAAAGGAATATTGTGGTTTGACGGTGTTTTGGTGCACGAGAGCGGTGCTTACTTCTTAAAGGCAATTCCGAACTATTAGATTATCCCTGTTAGCAGAATTCCGGTACAGAAGAGCTTTACTCCACCCATTCGGTCATCGTTCAGCATTAGGACGAGTTGGAAAGGAATATTTTGGTTTGATTTTACTCAAAGAGGTACAATCAATTTTTTTTATACATTACTTTTAGGTAGACAAGAATCTACTGCTTAAAACAAATTTCCAATGTATTTGAAAATCCACAAAAAGCAGGAAATACTACATTTCATACTTAGCTAATGATTTTTAGAAAGAAAAAGTTTAACAGTTTTACAGCTTTGATAAACGCGAATTTAATGACACATAAATTACTCAAAGAGGTACAATCAATTTTTTTTATACATTACTTTTAAGTAGACAAGAATCTACTGCTTAAAACAAATTTCCAATGTATTTGAAAATCCACAAAAAGCAGGAAATACTACATTTCATACTTAGCTAATGATTTTTACATTACTTTTAAGTAGACAAGAATCTACTGCTTAAAACAAATTTCCAATGTATTTGAAAATCCACAGAAAGCAGGAAATACTACATTTCATACTTAGCTAATGATTTTTAGAAAGAAAAAGTTTTACAGTTTTACAGCTTTGATAAACGCGAATTTAATGACACATAAATTACTCAAAGAGGTACAATCAATTTATTTTTGTACATTACTTTTAAGTAGACAAGAATCTACTGCTTAAAACAAATTTCCAATGTATTTGAAAATCCACAAAAAGCAGGAAATACTACATTTCATACTTAGCTAATGATTTTTAGAAAGCAAAAGTTTAACAGTTTTACAGCTTTGATAAACGCGAATTTAATGACACATAAATTATCTCTTGACAAAGTTACTGGCTATGTAAAGGTTATCCCGATTTAAAACTACAAAAAAATAATAACTACGAAATAAATAATGGAAAAAAACTAATAAATTGCTTTAAGAGGAATTTTGAATACATTATCACGTCCATCTAATCGCAACTGAAGATTAAAGTGTCATTTCTCTCTGGGATAACCCAGCTATTGGATCAATACATATTTCAAAGCTATTTCACCGAACGTTGAAGCGGGCTGACAGTTGGAACAAATAATTTAATCATCAATGCAATTTGGTGTCTATTATTTCCTCTGTTAAACTAAGTGGATATTTGCTTGGTTACCGATTGATGAAATTTTCTTCGCCTCTTCACCTTTCCGAGATGAGAAACAGCCCTGAATGTTCTAACCGGAGAGGGATTTCGTCCGACCCCTCAGGATGTTCGAGAAATGGTTTAGGTGTTCGACTGTAACGTAGATATTCAAACATTGCATTTGTCTAATAAATACTTGTGAATAGTTTGGGTTTTAGAATATTCTCTTGAATTCCGCAATGAATTACTGTTTCATATAGTTATGTATCATTGCTGCAGAATATAAAATTATCCAAAATAAATGCACCATCCTTTTACATCCTTGTACAAAATGTAGGAGGCACTAATAACGATAAATTTTAGCACTCAGATTTTCACTCATGCTAGACTGTATATATATATATATATATATATATATATATATATATATATATATATATATTATATATATATTTATATATATATATATATATATATATATATATATATTTATATATATATATATATATATATATATATATATATATATATATATATATATTATATATATATATATATATATATATATATATATATATATATATATATATATATATATATATATATATATATATATATATATATATATATATAAATATATATATATATATAGTATACATATATATATATAAATATATATATATATATATATAAATATATATATATATATATAAATATATATATATATATATATATATATATATATATATATAATATATATATATATATATATATATATATATATATATATATATATATATAATATATATATATATATATATATATATATATATATATATATATATATATATATATTATATATATATATATATATATATATATATATATATATATATATATATATATATATATGTATATATATATATATATATATATATATATATATATATATATATATATATATATATATATATATATATATATATATATATATAACATGAATTTAGAATAATAGCAATAAGAGTAAGCAAAGTAAGAAGAAATTATTTAATTAAATGTTGTTGTCAAATATTTATTTAGATTTGATATTGTTGTTTAAGCAGAAACTCTCTTTCGCTCTCTCTCTATCTCTCTCACACACACACATACACACACACATATATATATATGTATATATATGTATATATATATAATTATATATATATATATTTATATATATATATATATATATTTATATATATATATATATATATATATATATATATATATATATATATGAAACATCCAGTGTTAAGGCGAATGGAAAACATTCTTTCTTGATAATAATAAGTTTATAAAATCATCGTTACATTTAAGCAAAACTTGAACCATTTTCATTTATTCGTCGAAGACACGATTAGAGTGCGTTGACAGCTCCATGTCCAAGCTCTAACTGACTCATATCGGTTCGCTTAATCATCAAATTATTCAAAATCTTTCAACTTGACCGGATGATCCCAAAAGATTTGGCGAGCATGGGTCTTTTTCACTTATTTTACTATTATAAAAGACTTTCCTTTTTAAAATCGTTTATAAATCACGTAATTTCCAACTATCCCTTTTTTAGACCTGACATACATTTATATATATATATATATATATGTATATATATATATATATATGTATGTATATATATATATATATATATATATATATGTTTGTATATATGTATATATAATATATATATGTATGTATATATATATATATATATATATATATATATATATATATATATATATATATATATATATATATATATTTATTTATTTATTTATTTATTTATGTATATTTGCAAGTATGTATGAGTGTGCGTGCGTGCATGTGTATTTATATACAAGTGTGTTTGCACGTAAATATATGGGCAAATGTAGAGATATATGCCTTTATTTACAGAAACATTTTAAGAAGTCTTCGCTTATGTAAAAATAACTGAATATTAAAAGCCTATTGATTAAACTTTATGCTTGGATTAAATTACAGAAAAAAAGAACGAATTAAATTATGAATAACAAAAGTGTTCAAGTACTTCAACAACAAATTTCCATCTGATGGTTTATTCATCTAATAGTAACTAGTGACTTAAAGTGTATTATGCGATCATTTCTCAAGTGTTTATCCCTACTACAGGTTCGATACACATTTAAATGCGATTCCACTGAACTTCAAAGCAGGCCGACAATGGACACAATAATTTGATGGTCAACACAATTTGGTTTCTATTATTTCCTCTACTGTGTAACAAGAGGATATTTATTGAGTTACCAAATGATGAAATACCTCCTCTTCCCCAACTTCCTAGATGGGAAACAGCACAGCATAATGGATTACCCCAAAAGGAATTCCTTTCCACCCTGAAGCTATTCGAGAAATGGTTTAGCAGGTCGGTGGGTGTATGGATGATGAAAGTCATTCCATTTATCTAAGAGATAGCTGGAAATCGTTTATATGAAAAATATCCACTTAAGCTCGACCATAGAGCGTTTATTATAGAGGGTGTCGAAAAATTAAAGAAAGATTTGAATAAAATTAAAAAAAAAACAAGTTTATTTCTTTAAATTCTTATTTTTTATTAAATCGTAATGTTTACAGGGTTGGGTTATGTATGGAATAACACATTAGGCATATGGTCTCTCCGGCTTTACTGGAACTCACTCCTTTGTTGAAATTTTCCATGACAATTTTGCATAAAATTTGCCTGAAATTTATTGCGTTGAATTTTTTCCTTCAATGCAAGCGGGATGTAAGATTGGTTGAAATAGACTTCTGAGTTTAAATAACTCTATAAAAAAGTCGTCTAATGTTGTTAAATCACACATTTTGGCTGACTAATTCTTATTACCGCAACAAAAGAGTACACGGCTAGGAAATATCTCATGCAATAATTGAATTTTTCACAGGCCGCATGGCATGCGAAGTCTTGTTGCATAATTTTACTAACCTCAAACTATCTGCTGTCAAATGATTGTTTTTAATTGGGTTGCCAATGTTTTACTGTGTGAATGGTGGCAAAGTTTTGACACCCTTTAGTTGTGTATGTTAACCATTTAAATAACTCTATAAAAAGACGTTTGTTAAATCACACATTTTAACTGACCAATTCTTATTACCTCAACAAAAGAGTACACGGCTAGGAAATATCTCATGCAATAATTAAATTTTTTAAAGGCCGCATGGCATGCGAAGTCTTCTCTTGTTGCTTAATTTTTACTAGCCCCAAACTATCAGCTGTCAAATGCTTGTTTTCAATTAGGTTGCCAATGTTTTATTGTATGAATGGTAGCAAACTCAATTTTTGACACCCTTTAGTTGTGTATGTTAATCATTTCAATAAATCTATAAAAGGACGTTATATATATTGATCTCGTTATATATATTATCGTTATATATATATAAGTCTATAAAAAGACATCTAATGTTGTTAAATCACACATTTCGGGGGACCATTTCTTATTATCGTAACGAAAGAGTACACGGTTAGGAAATATCTCATGCAATAATTGAATTGTTTCACAGGCTGCATGGCATGTTACGTCTTCTCTTGTTTCTTAATTTTTACTAACCCCAAACTATCAGCTGTCAAATGCTTGTTTTCAATTGGGTTACCAACGTTTTACTGTATGAATGGTGGCAAATTCAATTTTTGACACCCTTTAGTTGTGTATGTTAATCATTTCAATAAATCTATAAAAGGACGTTATATATATTGATCTCGTTATATATATTATCGTTATATATATATAAGTCTATAAAAAGACATCTAATGTTGTTAAATCACACATTTCGGGGGACCATTTCTTATTATCGTAACGAAAGAGTACACGGTTAGGAAATATCTCATGCAATAATTGAATTGTTTCACAGGCTGCATGGCATGTTACGTCTTCTCTTGTTTCTTAATTTTTACTAACCCCAAACTATCAGCTGTCAAATGCTTGTTTTCAATTGGGTTGCTAATGTTTTACTGCATGAATGGTGGCAAATTCAATTTTTGACACCCTTTAGTTGTGTATGATAATCATTTCAATAACTCTATAAAAGGACGTTGTGTATATTAATCATTTAAATAAATCTATAAAAAGACGCTGTGTATATTAATCATTTAAATAACTCTATAAAAAGACATCTAATGTTTTTAGATCACACATTTCAGGGGACCAATTCTTATTAGCGTAACGAAAGTGTACACGGCTATTAAATATCTCATGCAATATTTGAATTGTTTCACAGGCTGCATAGCATGAAACGTCTTCTCTTGTTGCTTAATTTTTACTAACCCCAAACTATCAGCTGTCAAATACTTCTTTTCAATTGGGTTGCCAATGTTTTACTGTATGAATGGTGGCAAATTCAATTTTTGAGATCTTTAGTTGTGTATGTTAATCATTTCAATAACTCTATAAAAAGACATCTAATGTTTTTAGATCACACATTTCAGGGGACCAATTCTTATTAGCGTAACGAAAGTGTACACGGCTATTAAATATCTCATGCAATATTTGAATTGTTTCACAGACTGCATGGTATGTGACGTCTTCTCTTGTTGCTTAATTTTTACTAACCCCAAACTATCAGCTGTCAAATGCTTGTTTTCAATTGGGTTGCTAATGTTTTACTGCATGAATGGTGGCAAATTCAATTTTTGACACCCTTTAGTTGTGTATGATAATCATTTCAATAACTCTATAAAAGGACGTTGTGTATATTAATCATTTAAATAGCTCTATATAAAGACATCTAATGTTATTAAATCACACATTTTGGGGAACCAGTTCTTATTACCGTAACTAAAGTGTACACGTCTAGGAAATATCTCATTCAATAATTGAATTGTTTCACAGGCTGCATGGTATGTGACGTCTTCTCTTGTTGCTTAATTTTTACTAACCCCAAACTATCAGCTGTCAAATACTTCTTTTCAATTGGGTTGCCAATGTTTTACTGTATGAATGGTGGCAAATTCAATTTTTGAGATCTTTAGTTGTGTATGTTAATCATTTAAATTTTTTCATATATGTGTTACAAAATACTGAATAACCTAAAAAATATACACACTACCTGCTTAGTTTTCCTGGCATATTTCAGATAGTATCACAGATTAAGTTCAAAAGAAAGGAAAACATAATGGAATATTTCATGGTTCAGTTTGGAGTGCTACGGACAACCGTTTTGCTTCAAGATTGGTAAAATAATTTTAAAATTATTGTTAAATTAATCTAATCCTCGTGTAGTAAAACAGAAGACACTAGTGCTCGAAATCAAACCAGACCGCATTAAATTATTAGCTTTTAAAATATACCTTAATTTCGGAGCTTATATCTTATGAAAAATTGAAATTAACATTCTACAGGTTGGAGATTCATCAGTTAAAAGTAAACATTCTATATTTGCAAAACTAAACTTATTTGCATAGACTAATATCTGGGTTTGTATCAGTAAATAATATGCAGAAACTGGTAAAAAGACTGAGGAGCATTGTGGTATTATTCCTTATGCATATGCGTGCTTCGAAATACACCACATCAAGACCAAACATTTATTAAATATTATTATTTATAAATAAAACCTTTTTTATTGGAAAACACTTGGGTAATTTTTTGTTAAATTTTCTTTAAAATTCTATGTGTAAAATATTATGTTTGTCTTTTATTATTTCAAAACTTCCTTTTTTCTAATAATTTCTATTATTAATAATAAGTATTATTTAAGTATAAGTATCTAATAATAAGTATTATTTTACTGTAAATATAAATAAATTCTTACATAGTGAATGAAATGTGTTTAATTTTTTTAATCCTTTATCAAGACATATATTTTTAGAATAATTTTTTAAAGGTAACAAAAATAACACAAAAACCTCAGTGTATAGAGATAAATAGGAGAAAAATAACTGAATCCTGTATGAAATTTAATAGAAGTGTTATAAAAATGTCTCAAAAGTTAAATTTTACCATTTCCTTATTTTATTTACTACCTGATATAAATACTTAGTTTAATACCTAAAACATATGGTTACTTTAACCAGCAAAAATTAATCCATGTATAAAGCTCATTTAAGACTTTTTTTGTAAATTTATGAAAAAAATTTCTTTCTACGAGCAAATATGGTATTGTAAACATAATCAAACCCTTCAATACTAATGTATCATCCCTACAGTTTGTTTAAACTGTTTGCATATATTTAGTTGAAACAAATTACATGTTAGAAAACCAAATTAAAACCACCACAATTTGTTTAAAAAAGCATAAAGTATCGATTTAATTAACAAACCCAATTTTATGTTTAACGAAATAATTTTATACTGGCCGGGGAAAAGTATTGGTTTTTCGATCACAACACTTTAATTAGGTGAATGATTCGATTCAGGATTACGTGCATGCACCCTCCAATCGTTTGTCTAATAAATTAAAATGTTTAGTATTAAAAGTAATTTTGTATACACGTCGGTATTTCATGAGTTAATTACCTGTATGAAACTATCTAACTTTAGAAATAATGAAATGCTATGTGCTTTAACATTTTAACGGATTGAATTCTTCAGAAAAGCAAGCATCCCCTATATAATAATAGCCTAAGTTACCTGCCCGTCTGTCCTCGAATTTATGAAGCGGTACGACCTGGAATGGATAGAAACATTCATATTGGATTTTTGATGAGTTAGGGTTAGCAACATTCTCCCCTTTCTAACTTTTCTATCATTCAATGTCATTATTTCAAGCCCTATTTTCCCCGGTTAGAAGCAGGCGATTGAATTTATCAATTTGTCACATAATAAATAGATAATAATATTGTTTCTAGCATTATGACGTCATTCCTTTAACATCTCATTTGATCCTTTCTTATTTTAAATTATTTAAATATCGTCTGCATTATATTCATACTTTTTATAGCTGAACTCAGATATTACATAAATAATTTTTTTTTATATTTGACTTTGAAAACAGAGTAGGTACTTATTTGATAATTTTAAATTTAATCATCGATTATATTTCGTTGCAATGAAACTTTTATTACCGGTATTAACAAAAAATTGTATTTACCTCCAGGGTGTAGTGGAAATGATAGTTACTTTCCTTTACTTCCATTACTGTAGCAAAAAATTTGAAAGAAAACGATAATTTTGACTTAGCTAAGAAAACTTTGAGTTATCTTTTAAATGAAATCAACGTGATTCTAAACTATATTTACAGTATCGGGAGATTTTAGAGGAGTATGAACTAATTATTGAGCGTGTACCAGATAATTCTCATCCAAAAAGCAAACCATTTCTTTAACTGCCTCATAGGGACTTACTATAGGACTTACACGGCTGGAATATTTAAAATTTTACTCATCTCGTCATATGACGGAGTGTATGTTAGTAGAATATATATTGTCATATTTTAACATACCCTTAAATTCAGGATTAGCAAATATTTTTAATGTGTGCATATTAAGCTGCTCATATTATCTCCAATAAAGGTTTGTTTTTTTATTAATTTAAGTTTATTTTTAACTTTGAAGTGTATTTACTCTTTTAAATTTTTTCCACCGTCAATATATTTATTTTTTATTTTATATTTAATATTTATAAAAAGTTTAAATTTTATTTATAGGACACATTTTTTCTTTGATTTTTATGCATTTATTTTCTCTGCGTATTAGTTAATACGAGAGATAAAAGAATTATCTTTATATTTATGCTTATTTTCATGTTGTCTTCTTTTATCTTATTTATCCATTAAACTGCTAACTAAAGTTTTTTATTTTTATATGCGTTTTAATTTGCCATTGGGCGCATTATGTTACTTTCTTACTATTTTTTTTTGTAAGAAAAAAGCACTGAGTCGGATTTAATAATTCATAAAAGGTAAAAAAAAAAGAGTCCTACACCTTCTCAATAAATTGTTAAGAATTATCTGCTTATCATGACACACGCAAATTAATAATCAAAATTTATAATTTACTCAATCTAGTAATGAAATTTGTAATTCAAAAGAATTAGCATCTTATCTTTTAAGCGTAATTATTAAAATCATAAATAGATAATTACCCCCTTTATAATAATAGCCGAAGTTATCTATCCGTCTGTCCTCGAATTTATGAAGCGGTTGGACCTGGAATGGATAGGGGCATCCATATTGGATTTTTGATTAGTTAGGGTTAAGAAAATTCAAAGTAAGCCTTTAACCCATAAGCGATTTGCATGTACAATTCCGCCAGTTGTCACGTACAATTTTCGACCTCCAAAAACGTTCCGAAAATGGATGTATTGTACATTTCTGCCAGTGATTTCCCCCATGGATATTTGAGGTAGGAGGGTCAAGTCGATTGTTTAGGAACTGCACCCCTCTTTAAATGACATTTATTGAGGGATGCACTCCTATTTTCTGAGGCACAAAGACGCTGATAGCTTCTCATGGCTTTGTAAAACTCTATTTCTAAGTATTTCGTTTGCGGTAACAGATATATCTCTAATTGCACCACTTAAATATCTTCGATGACTTTAGTAAAAATATATAAATAATTCTCTTAAAAATATTTTTATTCGTACTTTTAGAATCCATTATTTCTTATGGGATGATCTTCTAGACTTGACGAGCTTTATGTGTATTAAAAATTAACAATCAATAATGTCTATTTATATATCTATTTATAACCGGAAGTAAAGGGACAATAACAAGGGTGGGTTTCCGTATTCCCCTATTCGACAAAGGGTGAAGTAAAAAATCATAGAACACTTTGGTCACTGACAAAATAAAACTTTAGTGTATTTTGTTGGCGACATTTTTCCTCGGTGTGTTCCACTCGAGTTAAAACGTTCGAAATTTCCCCTTTCCCCCCTTTCTGAGTGTTTAATACCTTTATATCAAGCCCTATTTTCCACAGTTAAGATTAGGTCATTAAGTTTATCACATAATAAATAGGTAAGAATAACATTTTTTGCTAGCATTATGACGTCATCCCTTTAACCATTTCATTTAACTTTTCTTATTTTAAATTATTTAAATATCGTCTGCATTATTTTCATATGTTTTATCACTGAACTTAGATATAACGTATTTTTTTTACATTTGGATTAAATAATAGATTAGGTACATATGTAATAATTTTTAATTTAGTCATCGATTTTTTTTTGTGGCAATGATAATTTTATCACCGGTATTAACAACAAATTCTTTTCATAAAAGTCTAGGAGTCTATTTCACGGACTTATAAATATCTAGCGTTTAAGTTATATATCTTTGAAAATTAAGAAGTTTGTTCGTTTGTGTGTTTGTTTATTAAACATAACCACACGGTTTGACTGAATGAATTCAATGTTATTTTAAACTGCATCCATAGTATTGGGAGATTTTAGTATGAAGATGAATACATTATTGAGCTTGTACCAGATAATTCTCAGCCGAAAAACAAACCTGCCTCTTAGAGTACTTTACAATTCTGGAAAATTAAAAAAATTACTGATCCCGTCATATGAAGGGCTATATGCTAGTAAATAGATAATTATAATAGATAATCATAATAAAAATCAATAGATAGCCATAAATAGATGCATTCATTTTCTCTTCATATTAGATAATACGAGAGATAAAAGGAAGATCTTTATATTTATGTGTAATTTCATGTTATCTTCATTTATCTTATTTATCCATTAAACTGCTAACTAAGGTTGTTTTTTATGTTTATATCTGTTTTCTATTGCCCCCATGCACATTATGTGTCTTTTTTGCTATTTTTTGAAAGACAAAAAACACTGAGCCTGGTTTAATGGTTCATAAAAAGTAAAAAAAGTCCTACACCTTCTCAATAATTTTTTAAAAATTGTCTGCTTATCATGACACACATAAATTATTAATCAAAATTTATAATTCACCCAATCTAATAATCAAAGTTGTAATCCAAATAATTATCTTCTTATCTTTTAAGTGTATGTATTAAAATCATAAATAGATAATTAGAAATGCATAATCATAATAGATAATCATAATAAAAATCAATAGATAGCCATAAATAGATGCATTCATTTTCTCTTCATATTAGTTAATACGAGAGATAAAACAAAAATCTTTATGTGTATTTTCATCTTATCTTCTTTTATCTTATTTATCCATTAATCTGCTAACTAAGGTTGATTTTATGTTTATATCTGTTTTCATTTGCCACCATGCACATTATGTGACTTTTTGGTATTTTTTGAAAGAAAAAACACTGAGCCTGGATTAATGGTTCATAAAAAGTAAAAAAGTCCTACACCTTCTAAATAAATAATTAAGAATTGTCTGCTTATCATTACACAAGTAAAAATTTATAATTTACTCAATCTAATAATGAAATTTGTAATCCAAAGAAATTAGCTGTTATCTTTTAAATTTATGTATTTAAAATCATAGATAATCATAATAGATAATCATAATAAAAATCAATAGATAGCCATAAATAGATACATTCATTTCCTCTTCTTATTAGATAATACGAAAGATAAAAGAAAGATCTTTATATTTATGTGTATTTTCATGTTATCTTCTTTTATCTTATTTATCCATTAATCTGCTAACTAAGGTTGATTTTATGTTTATATCTGTTTTCATTTGCCACCATGCACATTATGTGACTTTTTGGTATTTTTTGAAAGAAAAAACACTGAGCCTGGATTAATGGTTCATAAAAAGTAAAAAAGTCCTACACCTTCTAAATAAATAATTAAGAATTGTCTGCTTATCATTACACAAGTAAAAATTTATAATTTACTCAATCTAATAATGAAATTTGTAATCCAAAGAAATTAGCTTGTTATCTTTTAAATTTATGTATTAAAATCATAGATAATCATAAATAGATAATCATAATAAAAATCAATAAATAGCAATAAATAGATGCACTAATTTTCTCTTAATATTAGTGAGTACGATAGATAAAAGAAAGATCTTTATATTTATGTGTATTTTCATGTTATCTTCTTTTATCTTATTTATCCATTAAACTGCTAACTAAAGTTGATTTTATGTTTATATCTGTTTTCATTTGCCACCATGCACATTATGTGACTTTTTTGGTACTTTTTAAAAGAAAAAAACAAAAGCCTGGTTTAATGGTTCATAAAAAGTAAAAAAAATCCTACAACTTCTTAATAAATTGTTAAGAATTGCCTACTTATCATGACACACGTAAATTTTTAATCAAAATTTATAATTTACTCAATGTAACAATGATAGTTGTAATGCAAAGGAATTAGCTTATCTTTTAAGTGTAATTATTAAAATGATAAATAGATAATTATAAATAGATAATCATGATAGATAATCATATAAAAAATCAATAGATAGTCATACATAGATGCATTCTTTTTCTCTTCATATGAGTTAATACGAGAGATAAAAGAAAGTATTTTCATGTTATCTTCTTTTATCTTATTTATCCATTAAACTGTTAACTAAGGTTATTTTTATGATTATATCTGTTTTCATTTGCCACCATGCACATTATGTGACTTTTTTCCTATTTTTTAAAAGAAAAAAACACTGAGCCAGGTTTAATAGTTCATAAAAAGTAAAAAAGTCCTATATCTTCTTAATAAATAATTAAGAATTGTCTGCTTATCATGACACACGTAAATTATTAATCAAAATTTATAATTTACTCAATCTAATAATGAAATTTGTAATCCAAAGAAATTAGCTTCTTATCTTTTAAGTGTAATTATTAAAATGATAAATAGATAATAATAAATAGATAATCATAATAGATAATCATAATAAAAATCAATAGATAGCCATAAATAGATAAAATTATTTCCTACTTTTATTAGATAAAGTATAGATAAAAGATAAGATCTTTATATTTATTTATGTGTATTTTCATGTTATCTTCTTTTATTTTATTTATCCATTAAACTGCTAACTAAGGTTGTTTTTATGGTTATATCTGTTTTCATTTGCCACCATGCACATTATGTGACTTTTTTGGTACTTTTTAAAAGAAAAAAACAAAAGCCTGGTTTAATGATTCATAAAAATTTTTGAAAAATCCTACACCTTCTCAATATTTTTTTAAAATTGTATGCTTGTCATGATACACTTAAATTAATAATCAAAATTTATATTTCACTCAAACTAACAATGAAAGTTGTAATCCAAAGGAATTAGCTTCTTATCTTTTAAGTGTATTTATTAAAATCATAAATAGATAAGAAAGTTGAAGTTAGAGTTCAATACTAGATTACAGCGAATTTAAATAATTTTCTTATTTTGTATATAGTTGAGCATCAAAAACTGAAATTGAAATAAGAATAAATAGTTATTTATACTTTTAGTAGAAAAGTATAGAAAATCACTCACGGAGAATACGTCATAAAAGCATTGTATATCAGGTTTAAATTTTAATGTTTATGAATGTCACAGAGTTTTAAATTGGATTAATGATGTTAAGAAAATAATCACGTATCATAGAAATTACACATAATGATACATTTTGAGGAAGTATAATTACGAGGACATTCTGTTCTTTTGAAAGTTAACTTACCGATAGAGAGTTCAGATGTATATATTATTTAACCCATATTTTATTCATCTCAATATCATTTCTAAAATTCGAACTGCATGCTATTTTAAAAATTTGTAGTTTTGTAAACACTGACTAGTAAAACTTTATACATGAATGAAATATTTAAAAGAAATTCTAAGTATTTAATGCTTCTTTAGATGTTCACTAAACTATTAAAGGGATGATTTTTTATCTAGATTTATGCAATACACCTAATTTTACACATATACCTAATTTTGTGATTATTGGAATTTTTCCTGATGTAGAAAGTTGTAACAAAGATTTATTTATATCCCAACATATTGTTTTAAGTTATACATGGCAAATCAATTTAATATCTGTAAACGTTTCCAACAAATTGTATGCTCAAATTTTGATATTTTGGTGTGATTCGAAATGCAATTAATTTCGAACTGCATGCTATTTCGAAAGTTTATAGTTTTGTAAACACTGACTCGTAGAACTTTACACACCAGTGAAGTATTTAAAAGAAATACTAAGTATTTTATGCTTGTTTGGATATTCACTAAACTATTAAAACTATGATTTTGTCTAGATTTATGTAACAAACCTTATACATTTATATCTAATTTTGTGATTATTGGAATGTTTCCTGATGTAGAGAGCTGTAACAAAGATTTATTCATATCACAACATATTGTCTTAAGTTATGCATGGCAAATCCATTTAATAGCTATAAACTTTCCCAACAAAGAGTATGCTCAAATTTTGGAATTTTTGGAATACAATTAAATTCGAACTGCCTGCTATTTAAAAAATTTGTAGTTTTGTAAACACTGACTCGTAGAACTTTACACATCAGTGAAGTATTTAAAAGAAATACTAAGTATTTTATGCTTTTTTAGATATTCACTAAACTATTAAATCTATGTTTTTTCTAGATTTATGTAACAAGCCTTACAAATACCTAATTTCGTGATTATTGGAATGTTACCTGATGTAGAAAGCTGTAACAAAGATTTATTCAAATCCCAACACATTGTCTTAAGTTATGCATGGTAAAGCAATTTGATAGCTATAAACTTTTTCAACAAAGAGTATGCTCAAATTTTGAAATTTTATTGGGATTCGAAATACAATTAATTTCAAACTGCATGCTATTTTAAAAATTTGTAGTTTTGTAAACATTGACTCGTAGAACTTTACACATCAGTGAAGTATTTAAAAGATATTCTAAGTATTTTATGCTTGTTTAGATATTCACTAAACTATTACAGCTATGATTTTTTTCTAGATTTATGTAATAATCCTAATTTTCCACATATACCTAATTTTGTGATTATTGGAATGTTTCCTGATGTAGAAAGCTGTAACAAAGATTTATTCATATCCCAACAAATTGTTTTAAGTTACGCATGGCAAATCAATTTAATATCTATAAACTTTTCCATCAAAGAGTATGCTCAAATTTTGAAATTTTAGTGTGATTCGAAATACAATTAAATTTGAACTGCATGCTATTTTAAAAGTTTATAGTTTTGTAAACACTGACTCGTAGAACTTTACACATCAGTGAAGTATTTAAAAGAAATGCTAAGTATTTTATGCTTATTTGGATATTCACTAAACTATTAAAACGGTGATTTTTTTCTGCATTTATGTAATAAACCTAATTTTACACATATACCTAATTTTGTGATTATTGGAATGTTTCCTGATGTAGAAAGCTGTAACAAAAATTTATTCATATCACAACATATTGTCTTAAGTTATGCATGACAAATCATTTTAATAGCTATAAACTTTTCCAACAAAGAGTATGCATAAATTTCGAAATTTTAGTGTGATTCGAAACACTACAAAAGTTTTCCCTAATATACGTTTAATTGAATAGGATAATAATTCCTATAGTATGCCATATGCCCTAATATTTTATATGTTTATTCTATTCTCCCCCTTTATGAATCTTTTCATGGATGTAAACGATATCATAACAAATGAGTCGCAAACTTATAATAAGACCCAGAGAGAGACGTATGTTATAACAAATGAATCATCTCGGAGACTGTGGCTCTTTCTGGAGAAATGTTCCTGATACGGAATTATTGATTCTTGTTTGTATTATTGTCAACTTCTGGAGTGTTACGTAACACAGATTTGCTCTTTGTCTAAATAGTTTGGATTAGAATTTCAGCATTCATTTTCCTGGATTAGGGACTGATTTCTCGGTCTGCTTTTCGGGATATGTAATTCCATTGAATAACACACGACAGACACATTCAAATTGATAATTTCTTTTTCTAAAATAACCAAACAAGGTATAGAGTTTGGAAATAACTCTAACTCTTTTTTTAATTTAGTATTACTTATTAATTATGTCTCCTTATTAGGGTAATTATTAAGTATTTTTACACTATTAGAGGCTTCAAACTCAAACTTATAATAAGACGCAGAGAGCAATGTATGTGATAACCAATTAATCCTGTCAAAGATTGTGGATATTTCTGTAGAAATGTTGCTGATACGGAATTACTGATTCTTGTCTGTATTATTGTTATCTTCTGAAGTGTTATGTACCACAGATTTGCTCTTTGTCTAAATGGTTTAGATTAGAATTTCAGCATCCATTTTCTTGGATTAGGAACTTGCTTTCTCGGTCTGCTTTTCGAGATATGTAATTCCTTTGAATAACCCACGATAGGCACACTGAAATTGGGAAAATTTTGTTCTTCTGAAAAACAGACCAGTTTATAGAGTTAGGAAATCACGTTAACTCTTTTTGAATCTAGTATTACTTATTAATTGTTTCACCTTATTGGGGTAATAATTCAGAATTTTTAAACTATTGGATGCTTCAAACTCAAACCTAAAATAAGAACAGAGATTAACGTATGTGATGACAAAGGAATCAGAGACTGTGGCTCTTTCTGGACAAATTTTGCTGATACGGAATTATTGATTCTTGTCTGTATTATTGTCATCTTCTAAAGTGTTATGTACCACAGACTTGCTCTTTGTCTAAATAGTTTGGATTAGAATTTCAGCATTCATTTTCTTAGATTAGGAACTTGCTTTCTCCGTCTGCTTTTCGGGCTGTGTAATTCCTTTGAATAACCCACGATAGGTACATTGAAATTGGGAAAATTTTGTTTTTCTAAAATAACCAAACCAGTTATAGAGGTTGGAAATCATTCTATCTCTTTTTGAGTCTAATATTATTTATTAATTATTTCTCCTTATTTGGGTAATAATTGATGTGATAACAACTGAATCATCTCGGAGACTGTGGATCATTCTAAAGAAATGTTTCTGTTACGGAATTATGGATTCTTGTCTGCATTATTGTCATCTACTGAAGTGTTATGCACCACAGTTTGTTCTTCGTCTAAATAATTTGGATTGGAATTTCAGCATTCATTTTCCTGTATTGGGAACTGTACTTTCTCGGTCTGCTTTTCGGGCTATGTAATTCCATTGAATAACCCACAATAGGCACATTGAAATTGGGAAAAATGTTTTTTATAAAAAACAGACCAGGTTATAGAATTAGGAAATCACTTTACCTCTCTTTGAATCAAGTATTACTTATTAATTGTTTCACCTTATTAGGCTAATAATTAAGAATTTTTAAACTATTGGATGCTTTAAACTCAAACCTAAAATAAGACACAGAGAATGACGTATGTGATAACAAATGAATCGGACACTATGGCTCTTTCTAGACAAATGTTGCTGATACGGAATTATTGATTCTTATCTGTATTATTGTCATCTTCTGAAGTGTTATATACCACACATTTGCTTTTTGTCTAAATACTAGAACTCCAGGTTTCCTTTTCTTGGATTAGGAACTCTGGTCTCGGTCTGCTTTTCGGGATATGTTAGTTACATTCGCTAACCAACGATAAGCACATTTAAATTAAAAAAATTTGTTTTTTCAAAAAAAGAAAAACAATGAGGTATACAGTTAGGAAATCACGTTATTTCTTTTTGAATCTAATATTACTTATTAACTGTTTCACCTTACTGGGATGATCATTAATGATTTTTACAGTATTCGAGGCTTCATACTTGTTTATATGTATTACTATTTTCTAAATTATTTTACAATTTTAATATTGTTTAATATGTTTATCTTAAAACCTTGCAGTGTTTCTTTTCTTAAGACAATAAATGGTGATTTAAAGAGTTAGAGATCTTGTATCACAGCAAAACGATAAAACAGCCTACACGTTTAAATAGTTTTGATTTTTAAAATAGTATTCGATGCGACATTTATTTTGCAATTAATATATTATAAACATCAGACATTTCTTATGTTTTTTACTTAATCTGTTAATTAAGTTCTTTGTGTTTTGTTAATAACAAATGAAGTTGTAAAAAATCTTGTTTTAATGTTTGCTAATATAAATTCATTTTGTATTTGTTTCTTTGTCACTCAAAATATTAATTTTTAAAAACATTGTCTTTGAAAACTTTATGAAAAACTTTTAAGGTAATAAACACATTTTCGCTAGGATAGAAAAATATAATTCAAGAACTAGAAAAACTTTAAAAAGAATAGTATAGCCATTGCAAACTATTTATTACGTTAATAGAATTTTGAATTAAAATGATACCAAATTATAATTCTTCTTTTTTGTTAAAAATATTTTATTTATTTTCTTGAATTTTCTTAAAGATTTTCAGTTTTTAGTTCTTAATCATAGAATATAATGGAAACTCGATTGATCCTTTTCCAAAGGGTAGTAAAAAATGATGAATGCAGAAATATACGTAGTAATTCGAAAAAATGCAGGGCTGAAAATTAATTACTTTTACAACTGTTTAGAAGTACATAATATTTTACAAAAAAAATACTTATATTTAGATTTATATTTAAAATATTTTTAAAATTATTTTGTAATTGATACCTACTTTATGCAAGTGGACAACTGCTGATAATCTAGATAGGTAAGAATAAACAATCTGTGGCCTCTACCTCTCCAAGTACACCATTACTGTTAGTGGCTGAACCAACGAGGACCATTTACCTTAAAACAAAGGTTTAAGATGTTTTGGTTGTCCTCGGGTGTACAATTCACAGCAACTCATAACACACAATACAATATAAATACAGTAAAAATATTACAAAGTAACACATACAAAAACAAAACAGACAAAATAACACTGGAAGTACAAAAAAGTAATAATAATAATAAAATAAAAAAAATAAAATAAAAACAATTAATGATAATAATTACAAGATAATTGCATGATAATTAAATTTAATTTAGAAACTCTTTGTGAAATTTAGATCAATATGTGTAGTTACTTTTATTGTTATTTTGTTTTATAGCCTACCATTAATTTAGTTTCAGTTCCAACTGCTCCAAGTCGATACTAACATAAAGACATAAATGTAGAGAAAGCTCTAATGCTCTATAAAACATTTTAGGTGTTCGAGAAATATTTTCCGTTTCTAAACGATCCTGAAACATTCTAATCAAAACAAAGAACTTGATTATATAGTTTTCTAAATGCTTTATCACATTTCAAAATATACGCCTTGAAAAATCGCCAAAGCAGTTTAGGATTCATTTTCCTGTTGAGAAAATATGGATTTCTCATGTTAAACTCTAAAAAATTACTCTAATAACTTAGTCGTAAGTTAACATGAATTAAAATATATTAGTAGAAAACATTTAGCTGTAACACAAGAAATCTGCATATTCTTCACCAATAAAAGGGATCATAAACTAACGCGAACATGTTGATGTGTGATAAAGGCTTTCAATTACACAAAACGTTACTTTAGGAAAATCAAAAAGATGGTAGGCAAATGTTTTGTCGGTACATAAAGAGAAACGAATAACCTTAGAACCATAGATAAAAAAAGAAATGGCATTAGTTTTATGGAATAAATTTGGTGATAAATTAATTGAAATACCAGTGTTAGAAAACGAATAAAGTAGAAACGATAGATCGAGATTCAACTATATGTGAAAAGAAATTTTCTCATATAAAGTAACGAATAATCTAGGAACTATGAATGCAAAAAGAAATGTCAGTAGTTTTATAGAACAAATTTGGTGATAAATTAATTGAAATATCAGTGTTAGAAAACGAATAATTTAGAAATGATAGATCGAGATTAAACTATGTGTGAAAAGAAATTTTCTCATATAAAGTAACGAATAACCTTGGAGGTATGGATGCAAAAGGAAACGTCATTAGTTTTATGGAATAAATTTCGTGATAAATTAATTGAAATATCAGTGTTAGTTTAGTTTGGTTTGGAGCGCTACGGTCTACTGTTTTGCACACGAGGGCTAATGAGACCCGGACCTACTGCTTAAATCCGATTCCGAACGGCTACGAACATCCATGCCATAGTGGGATTCGAACCCACGAACTCCGGTACCGACGATCAGCGCCCTAACCAACCGGCCAGCGTTTGGCGAAGTATCAGTGTTAGAAAACAAATAATATAGAAAAGATAGATCGAGATTAAACTATGTGTGAAAAGAAATTTTCTCATATAAATTAACGAATAACCTTGGAACTATGAATGCAAAAAGAAATGACATTAGTTTTACAGAATAAATTTGGTGATAAATTACTTGAAATAACAGTGTTAGAAAACGAACAATTTAGAAACGATAGATCGAGATTAAACTATATATGAAAAGAAATTTTCTCATATAGAGATTATATCTGGTGTATTAAAATCAATTCTTCATATGAATAAATCATTAGCTTAGTTCAGTCTCTATAAAATATTTGGAGGGAAAACGCAATAATATATAATGAAAAACATCTGAACAAGCATATTTATGACTCTCACAAGAATTTTGTTCATGTAGCAAAACTGTAGATCGTATCACTCTAAACTAAACCATTCTATACAACCAGAACTTTGTATGAGGCTCCAAATTTAAGGAATGAAAAAGAATTTGAATAACTTTGAACTAAATTTTACCTTTAATACTATATCTTCTACATTTGGTCATCTTTTCTCTACATGACATTTAGCTAATTCCTTAAAGATGCTAAAACAAACTAAAAAGTTAATATCTCATTTGTTAAAAGGAAATACTTTAGCAAAGCATTTTACTCGTATTTCATGTATGCAACGTTACTAATAAAAATTTTAAATACCATTTATAACAACATGCATTATAAATAAAAACAAAAATTATCATCTAAATCAGTGGTAGGCAAATTTTTTTAAGCGCGGGCCAAAATGAAATTTTCAAAATGTCTTCTGGGCCAGAGGACTATACTGCGTACGCTGTGTACACGCGAATGTGTTGAGTGTAGTTTCTTCCCTGCCGAAGAAATGTTTTTGACATAAACACTATAAGTATCATTTTAAAGCATTTTGACAGAGAAATTTGACAGTTAATAAAAGATAATAGTAAATTGTCTTACTTAGGTGTATATGCGAATAATTTGTGCCCAGTAAAATATGTCACGTAATTTTTAAAGTAATATGATCCTTTGTATTAAATTAATAGTCATTAAATAAATAAGTTAATGAAAGATTTCATTTTGATATCTATTTATATCTTAACTGTACAAATTATTTTATTTTGGTCATATTTATTACATTTTTATATTTATATTACATTTTGTAAATATAATAGTAAATAGAATTATAAAAAGAAAAGACAAACATCAAACGTTAAAATAGAATAGTTTTAGTTAATGCGAAACGTAAAATCTGGAATGTTCATTTAATATTATTTCTTCAAAATTTGGATCTAAATCACTTAATAGAGTGTAGATTATTATTATATTTGCAAAATAACAAACATTAGTTTCAAAAGAAATGGTAAGTATGCGACTAGTGCTAAATCAAAATAAACAGTACGCGTGCTGCGGTCTGTCGTCCCTCGAAGAGTGAGAGAAGTGCACGTTTAAATCTATGTAGTAAGCCGACTACACGCTGTATGAGAATATGTATGTTGCATACATTAAAGTAGGGATATGGTTACAGCTGTTCAAATTATAACATTCTCTATTATTTATATATTTTTTCATTATTTGTATGTACACTACACAAAGAAATACTGTTGATTTCAACAAAATCGCTTATAAGAGATTAAAAAAATTGCATGATTTTTGCATGATTGCAGGATTTTTCAACGGGCCGGATAAAGTAAGCAAAAGGGTCGGATCCGGCCCGGGGGCCGTCTTTTTCCCACCCCTGATCTAAATCCACTCTCTATTTTGTTTACTTTTTTAATGTACACTTGTTTGCCGTCCCTCACCATCAGCTATTCTACTATAAGAGGCTTTTTGATATTTACTAAATTAGATCATGGAAACAATTTCCCTTCTGCTTAGTCTAGAATACAATTTAATGTAAAAAAATGCAGCGAATGATATGCCTTTGTTAGTTTGTTTGTTTAACACATACGTTTTCAAAAGTGTAAAGGAAATTACTTGAATTTGGTTATTCAGTGGAGTTGTGCAATATTTCACACATCCCGAGAAGTAGTGAAAATCTACAACATTCCAAAACAAATTGAAATGTACAATTAAATTATGAATGTTAAAAGACTCGAGACAGTTAAACTTTCTATTAGAAACTTTCTAATTCCATAGAAAATTGTTTAAATTAAATTAATACAATATTTCAGGATTCCCAGGGTATGGAAAATACTCTGGTAAGTTAATTAGTCAAAATTCCTCTGGAATCCAGGGAAAGAGCAGGCAAGCTGTTGAGACAATCGTTAATTTGATTAAATTATTGCTTTAATATAACATCTTCGAGAAGTAAAATTGCCCCAATTGAAAATAAGAAAAATACAGAATTATCTCATGAAAATATATACTGTAACTTTATATCTAATAACTGCAATTGAAAATTCGATTTGTATCTACAACAGTGATGATTCTGCTTTTGTTGACTATCTCATTTAAAATTCAATAATAGTTTTGAAACTTTAAAATATTGCTCAATAATCAGAGCTAGATTAGGAAGTTCTCGATTTTGAATGTGACTAATACCATTAATGATATTTTCGAGAATTAGAAATTCTCTTAAAATTAAATGTACTATGTTATACTACAGTATCAAACAGGATTAAATTTAGAGATAATAAAAAATTAAATTAGTCAATTTTCCAGCTTTGTGAAATCAAATGTAGTAGAGTTTAATGTTGGTATACTGTTAACCTAAGAAGTTTAAGTTCCAATGTTAATAAGATTAACTTATTCATATTAAAATTTTAATTCTTATATATAAATTAATACAGACTTTTCTACTATTTATATTTTGGCCTGAACATACTAAAATATAAACTGCTATTAATTTTAAAATAACAGCATGTGTAGTACTAAAGTTTAAACTAGTTGCATATCTATGATTAAATTATTACTTTCTGGCACTATATTTTCAGTAATTAATTGTGTATAATAGATGGTCATATACTGACCCGGATGGAATTTTCTGCCGTCAATTGCATAAATCCAAAAATGTGAATATTTTGTATTTCTAATTATCGTGCTATAAGTAATGATTGTCTGTGAGTGAATTTAACAAGAAAATTATCAAACGACTAGTAATAATGTGATTAATATAAGTAATTAATTATACAAGTAATTAAAGTATTTACATATCTTTGATTAAATTGTTACTTTCTGACACTATATTTTCAGCAATTAATTATGTAAAATAGACCACAGATTGTCATATACTGACCCGGATGGAATTTCCTATCGTCAATTGCATAAATCCAAAAATATGAATATTTTGTATTTCGATTATCGTGCTATAAGTAATGATTGTCTGTGAGTGAATTTAACAAGAAAATTATTAAACGACTAGTAATAATGTGATTAATATAAGTAATTAATTATATAAGTAATTAAAGTATTTACATATCTATGATTAAATTATTACTTTCTGATACTATATTTTCAGTAATTAATTATGTATAATAAACCACGGATGATCATATACTGAAAGGGATGGAATTTTACTACCGTCAATTGCATAAATCCAAAAATGTGAATATTTTGTATTTCGATTACCGTACTATAAATAATGATTGTCTGTGAGTGAATTTAACAAGAAAAATATTAAACTACTAGTAATAATGTTATTAATATAAGTAATTAATTATATAAGTAATTAAAGTATTTACATATCTATGATTAAATTATTTTCTGACACTATATTTCAGTAATTAATTATGTACAATAGACCACAGATGGTCATATACTGACCCGGATGGAATTTCCTACCGTCAATTGCATAAATCCAAAAATATGAATATTTTGTATTTCAGTTATCGTGCTGTAAGTAATGAATGCCTGTAAGTGAATGTAACAAGAAAATTATCAAACGAATAGTAATAATGTGATTAATATAAGTATATAATTATATAAGTAATTAAAGTATTTACATATCTATGATTAAATTATTACTTTCTGACACTATATTTTCAGTAATTAACTATGTATAATATACCACGGATTGTCATATACTGACCCGGATGGAATTTCCTACCGTCAATAACATAAATCCAAAAAGGTGAATAATTTGTGTTTCTATTATCGTGCTATAAGTAATGATTGTTTGTGAGTGATTTCAACAAGAAAATTATTAAACGACTAGTAATAATTTTATTAATATAAGTAATTAATTATATAAGTAATTAAAGTATTTACATATCTATGATTAAATTATTTTCTGACACTATATTTTCAGTAATTAATTATGTAAAATAGACCACGGATTGTCATATACTGACCCGGATGGAATTTCCTATCGTCAATTGCTCATAAATCCAAAAATGTAAATATTTTGTATTTCGATTATCGTGCTATAAGTAATGATTGTCTGTGAGTGAATTTAACAAGAAAATTATTAAACCAATAGTAAAAATGTGATTGATATAAGTAATGTGAGTAACATAAAATTTTAAAACAAACAAAATTTTTTATGCAGTGTACATTAGGTAAATGGTAACTTAAAAAAAAGAAATAATTGAAACTGGTAATAATGTAAATTATATACAAGCTCTATTTCAGGTAGAGGCCTTGACTTGGGCGGACCCATTTTAGGGAACCCTTCGCGTGACACAAGTAATTGTTTAGAGGTAAGAATAATTTGATATATTTATATAATTTTATTCATGCATTAGTCCAAGTAATGATTGTAACTCGAAATAGCATTATTTACGAGCTATATTAACTTAACTATTTAAATTGAATTTTAAATGTCACTACTTTATTTTCACCACTTGTTTTTATGTTATCCATATTTTGTTAATCTAAAAATGTTATCGAATTTTTTAACTTTTTCAGCTACACTGCCATAAGTTAAAGATGGGTTTACGATTGAAGCTCTGGTTTACCCTCGGTCTTTTAGGTACGCAGACTTTAAACTGGGTTCTACAGGGATATTTCAGGGGTTCAGCAGCAACAATCGAGAAAAATCAGCACAATAGTTGTAAAATTATTACAGAATATATAATATTTATATATAATTAAAATATTACATATATCATAATATATATATATTATATATATAAATATCTATATTATATATATATATATATATATATATATATATATATATATAATATATATATATATTATATATATGTATATATATATATATATATATATATATATATATATATATATATATATATATATATGTATATATATATATATATGTATGTATATATATATATATATATATGTATATATATATATATATATATATATATATATATATATATATATATATATATATATATATATATATATATATATATATTTAAAATTTTACTTCTTTCCTCTCGATACTGCTTCATTGTCGAAGCGTACTAAAAAGCGTTCGTGATTTTGTCTTAATATGCAACCGATAATCCATCTGTAAGGTT
Organism: Pardosa pseudoannulata; assembly: GCA_032207245.1. Classification (NCBI taxonomy): domain Eukaryota; kingdom Metazoa; phylum Arthropoda; class Arachnida; order Araneae; family Lycosidae; genus Pardosa; species Pardosa pseudoannulata. Next base: position 60,999,430 of record CM063508.1, read on the forward strand.
TTCTGAACCACTGTTCTATGGGCTAAAAGGAACAGCATATTATTTATTATGATTTTGTCTTATCGTTGTCGAAGCTTACTAAAAAGCATTCATGAATTTATTTCGATATGCAACCGATAATCCATCTGTAAAGTTCTCAGAAACACTGTTCTATGTGCTAAAAGGAACATCATATTATTTATTATGATTTTGTTTTGCGATTGTATGTATAAAAATATTGAATGATAAACTCAATTCGACAAATCATTTAGCGTACTGTTAAGCACGGTCATACATTTAAATATAACCTGATACACACGATCAGACTGTTGGAACGAACATAATGAATATCTTAAAATTAATATAAATTATAAATTATATTTTATTCTGTAAAGGAACCTAAAAGAACCAAAATGGTATGTATATTGATTTAGATATTGCCATTTGCAAACAATTACATCTCTTTTTTATAATATGTTTATTTTAATATTTATATTGTTCCAGTTTTTGTAAATTTGCAATCATTTTTGTTTTATATTGTGTATTTTATTGAATAATTTATGTAAACAGGTTTAATTTGGCGTTTGTTGCATGAAAATCGGGGATTTGGCTATGTTTTGTAATGTGAATCCTATTGTAATTCGATGGGAAGTCACCAAATTGGCAAGATATTGGTGATTTGGTGACATTTTTGGGGTCCATTTTCCCTAGTACCTTCTAAAACATTACAGGCTTTTGAGAGCCTATATAAATGGCTGAGAATGTCAGCTAGGGCAGAGTCCTAGCATTTGGTATGAAAGTTTTGTATTGTCACCAACCTAGGTAGTTTTTCGTTGACTGTTGTAAACTTGCTTTTACTGCAATACAAATAAAGTTTTGTTATTCTGCTGTAATGTATTTAAAGTTTACTCAATCCATGAACGTTAAGCTTGGAAAATTTGTATCAATATGTTATATAATGTTATAGGAGAGCAAATTTGCAATTTTACCCTTCCACTCTTTATCTTGTAAATGCCTGTAGAGAACGAGTGATTATCAACCTATATGAAACTTTGTAATGAAATTACTCCATGGCAACACAAGCGACTCTCAAGGACATCTGCACTTGCACGTGCTCCTGGCATCCTACCAAAGATATAATTTGCATGTTTTTCTTCTCGCTTCTCGGCAGGTATAAAAGCCAAGGGAAAATGTAACCACAGAGAGCGCTTTTCAGTACGAAGTACGTATGCCTTGAATAAATGTTTTTATCTTAAATGGAGTCAGTTACTTAGTAGGTAAAATCCACAGGCAACCTCAACAGAAATCACGTATCACCTACAGTAACATGGTCTCTTTGGCCAGAAATAAAATTATCAAATACACGATTTGAGTCTTAAAAATTTGAAATAAAATTTTCACACATTTTCTCCATTATATGCTTCCCTTTTACAAAAGGATAGAGAATTTTTTCATAAAAATAACTAGTTATATAGAGAATACTGAAGCACCAGTACTACCGTAGAGTTTTCCGTTAATTATAATAAAAACAATATAAGAAAAAAATAGCAAGAAACAGTATAAAAACTTATATTTTTGTAAATTTAACAAGCGTCTAGTAAAGAAGTTGTTAGGATTTTTTTTTCATATACCTAAAAAGTAAAAGAAAGAAAAGTCGAAAAAATGCTATAAGTGTTCTTAGGATCAGAACTAAATATACTTAAAAATAAGCATCTAAATGTGCACTACGTATGTGTACGCATATTTAAATGTGTGTATCTCGCAGAACTAAAAATCTATTACCCATAAAAGGTCAATATTTTCTATTCAGACCACAATCAGATAGTATGTCAAACATAGCATAGTATCTAATTGTGGATTTGACTGAAGAACCGGGTACCTCGCCAAATTGGCATTAAAGATCTGACTATGGTTGCCTAAGATTTTCTCCTATCTCAACGTGTCCAAACAATATGTATATATGTTTTAAATTATTTTATATTTGTATCCATCTCTCCTTGTGGAACCTATTTATTTATATATCTTAAATGCACATATTGATTTAAAAAATAAGATATAATGACACATTAATGGTTATCTATATCTAATTTTCAATAATTTGGAGGTGTTGGGTTTGTAAACTGTTGGGTATATAATTGTCCATATATATAAATGTCCGGCTTCTAAGTGGTTTTGGTTAATTAAAAGTGTGTAATTCTATTACAATGGCGCACTCTACATCAGTTAAAGTAGCCAAAAAAAGCAAGAAATACAATTTTCGTATGAAATACCTTTTTGCTTTAGTAAACCAATAATTTCACCTGTAAGCCAATAATTTCACCTAATGTGCCAAGGTGCACCTGTTCTTCAATATTGTGTATGTATGTTTGAATATATATGTATCTTACAAAACTAAAAATATATTAGCCTTAGAAGGCCAATATTTTTTATTCAGGATTGTCATAAAAGTCTGAATGTGTGCCTTCACCCATTCTGATTTCAATCTGACATCAATAAAAAATTTTTAACGTATATTAACGTTACAAAGTATAACTCAAAACCAATTAGCCGTAAAACGTTAAAGTTTTGTTTAAGGGATTGTTGTAACAAATAATGGTGAAACTGCTTTTGTGATAGCTATCCCCAATTTATGTTATGAAAAATCTCAATGTAACATGCAATAAAACTTCAGTTCTGCAACAATGTTATATGTCATTCAAAAACATCAAAATAATAATATGTAGTTGAAATAATCCGCTTTAAGCCAATTAATTGTAGGTAAAATAATATAGTCTATATATATAATGAATTTGTGTCTGTCTGTACTCAATAGACTCAAAAACCATGCATCCAATTGAAGTGAAAATTTGGGAAATGTTTAGGTATATCCCTGGGAAGGTTTTTGTAAATTTTTAACGTTCGAAATCCATTCCTTCCCCCTTTTTCGAACGTTTCATGTCATTATTCCAAGCATTATTTTCCCCGGTTAAAAGCAAACGATTAAATTTTTAATTTATCGCATCATAACTAAGTGAAAGAAGCAATATTTCTAGCAATGTGACGTCATCCCAAGTAATTGTTTTAAACTCAGTTTTCCTCGATTAAAAGCAGAAGATTTGTTGTTTGTTTGGTAAATTTGAACTGCTGCACATTTTGGTATTTTTGTTAGTGATTTATTATATTCTTGAAGAATTGTTCAAGACCTTACATACCATTAAAATTCGAGTGTAAATAAATGCATTTATAAATATAAATACATTTGGATGCATTACTTCGCCCAATCCGATGAATGCTTAAATTCTGTCCACCATTAAAATACCGTAATAACAATCAGTTAAACGTATATTAATTAAAATAGGTACTGAAGGGTGTCATTTATTGTCAATAGCTACAACTATTTGTCATATGCAATAACTTTTTCTCTTTGAAATATCCCATTATCAAAATCATTTTATTTTTAATAGCTAAAATTTTTACTTCATCAAAATATGTAAATCTTTATTTTACTTTCTCAAATTAGAAGTTAGTATTTTTTCTATTATATGTGGGTGTGATTTTTATTTTCAATAATTACAAATTCTCCATGTTCTATTAAATTTGTCTTTATTTCACAATTGCCACTTTTAAAGAATAAGTTATCGTCATAGGTTTTGTTGTTTAAAATTTAATTTTTATGTATGTAAAACATTAGTACTAAAAGGCATCCAATCTCGGAAATGAATTATCCCATTCAGAACAGTACATATATATTACTCTCCACAGTATTTTGAAATTTGACTCCTACATTAAAAAAAGTCGTGGAATTGGGAATTATTAAGCAACGGCTCCCAGGCTACACAATGCACTTACTGGATATTCAGCTATTAAAATAAACTATTATAATCGTCAACAATCTGAAATATATGAGATTTATTCAGCATTTCTATGAATACGTCTTATTATCTTCAATAGTGGTTCTAAAGCTTTCATCGAAATATTTTAAAACCCAGACCGAAGGCTAGGTGCGAAGCAGCTAGTATATTATAATAAAGCATATAGTTAATAAGGGTGCATCATACAATAATAACATTGCAATATGTTTAATTTAAAAGTAGCCTAAGAAAATTATGTGATGTTTACATCAATTTTTTTTTATTTTATGTTAAATAATACTCTGTAGTTTTTAATAACCTGTTAAAGCTAAATCAACGAGTATGCAATAACTAAATAAATAGATTTTTTTGGAGAGCTACAGTCTTTTTCTTTTTTCTTAGAAGCCGGCTAATTAGGAACTCCTCATTAATCCGGATTCTTAAAGCCTATGATCATCCATGCTAGCAGTGATATTTTGATTTAAGAATTGCGGTACCAAACAGTAACTACCAAGATTTAGTTCGTTTATTTCAGAATGGTATTTTTGAAACTGTTATCAACCCCAAATACCATATATCTCAAATTCTATCCCTGGTATGTGTCTAAAATTTTGAAAGGAATATTTTCCAATATTTTTTTAATCTCTTTCGATATTTTTAACTACACAAAGGCTTTCTTTTATCAGACATAAAAGTTATTGACAAACTCAATCTTAACTTTTTTATGTAGACTGTTGTTTTCATTTTAAAATAAAAAGTTCTTAAAAGCTGAATTAAAGTTCAAAAGTTTTTAATTCAGAAAAGAAAATCAATATTTTAAAGACATATTCTCAGAAAAAGTACTCTGCATGTAAGTATATTAAAAAATATTCAAAACAATATGTTCCCAAAACAAAAAAAATTATGTTTCGGACATTCTTAAAGTATCAAAATAGTATTTCCATTGCATTATTTAAGGATGAAATACTATTTATTTAAGCGTAGAATGCTATAGGAAAAAGTTTAAGCGAAGAACTTAAGAAGTTACATATCCGAGTAAACTATTTATTCCTTAGAGAAAATAGAACAAGAATATTATATTAAAGCCTTGCTGACATTTCTTATAAATCTCTGAATATGTCACTATAACTTTTGTAAATAGTATTGTGCGGAAGTAGACCCAAACTTACCAATAAACTGACTAAAGCTATAACAGATAACAAGAAGGAAATTACCTTTGTCAGTTTTACAAAAGATATTATCATAAAATTAATGATTGGGAAAATTATGGTTATAAAGGATGGCTATGGAATATGATATTATAAACATAAATATTTCACTGAATTATATATATTCTTCCAAATTTATATACAGCCTAATAATTTATTTTTATAGATGCAAGAATAGTCTCCTAGTTCATAAAATTGCAAAATAAATAAGCTATTTAAAATGGAACTCTTTTAGATAATTTATATATAGAAATGAAATAATTGTAAACTATTTAGTACTTAGATCGCTCAATTAATTGTCAATTGACTAATAGTCAAATTTGTTGTCTAATTGGTATTTGCCCTCTGTTTGTCAAGTATGAAATTTTACTTAGATTTAACTTAACCGGATTTAACTTAGACTTAACAGTCACACACAAATTAAATTTAAAAAACTGTGAACGCCTTAGGAATACAAATTACTTAAAACGCAGTTGAGAGTTTCAAAAATGAGGATTAAAATTTAATAACATATAAAATATAATGCACCAAAAGTTATGGTTTTGGTATTTTGTGTACACAATTACAGAACTGAGAGATTTAGAACTGTATTATCTACAGACATAAAAGTGAGTTATCATAAAAAAAGTGTGTACACACATTATCTGTACACACATTGTATAAGGGAAGAAACATTGCTCATAAAGCAAAATAATTTTGTCCGGGTAACCACTGCTATAATAATGGAATTGCTTTTCTTTCATAAATTTCAAACTGTGTTCATTCATGCGAATTTAGATTACTTTACTATAAAAAACGATAAAGTTTTCAAGTTTTCTCTCAGAACCGGGCATTTCCAGATGAAGAAAATTATTTTTACATTTTTCATGCTGGTCTAGCTACAGTTTCTTAACAAAATAAGACATTGCTACAGTTGTCTACGTTATACGTTTTACCCAAATGAAATGATTTAATTTAATTTTAATATTCTTTTCTTAAATATATAAAAAAATCATTTATTTGAATTTCAGTAACAATAGTTAATTATAAGATTCAACGTTTTCTGATTAAAGTATAATTAAGAAATAACTAAAAAACATTTCTAAAAATTTTTCAGATATATTTTTGAACTTTAAAATATTGTTTTCGATAGTTGAGTCTAAGAGGAAATACCCTTTTTCTCAGAAACCAGGACAGTGGAACTCTTCATAGGCTTTATTAGTAAAAATTCATCTGTATTATTTTGGTTTTTCACTGTATGCAGGATCATAAGAAATCAAATTCAAAGAAACTCGTTGCTTGCGCTTTTAATCAGTTTGACATAGTAATTTATTTATGGTCTTGAATTTAGAATTATCTGATATAATTTATGATATTATTTTTCTCATACTGTTTATATACTTTATGCGCATGAAAGTAAAAATGAAATCCAAAGCCATCCGCTGCTATTCAGAAAACGACCATTAGAAACAACGTAATTTAGTTTATAACTACTACCCTGTCTACTAACAAGTATTTGAACACCTATGCAAATGACAATATCTGCGGTCCTGAGGTACGTCACGGCTTCCTCCGGTATACATCGTGTAGGAAACATCATCGGCATTAGTAGCATGCAATATGCCTCGCTGTTCAGAGCTCTCTGATTTCGAGAAAGGTATAATTATTGGGTATCACAAATGTAGCCGATCCGTAAGGTACCTATCTAGCAATCTGAAGTACTCAAAATCAACAGTGGCCTGTGTGATTAAGAAGTGGAAGGTGAGCGGTGATGGTCGGAATGTGCCCGAGTCGGCAGACCAACGAAACTGGGAGATAGAGACCGACGAGTGCTGTCCAGAGAAATTCGGAAGAACCACACCCAACTGATATCCCTCATCCACGAGGAGTTTCAACAGGCATCCGGGAGTATTATTTCAATGAATACCATCCGTAAGGAAGCACATCTGCTTGGTTTTCATAGTTGTGCTGCTGCCCATAAACCTTTGATCACAAAGTACAACCGCGCTGCTCGGTTAATGTGGTTCAAAGCACATCGAAATTGGATCGTAGATTACGGATAGAAACGGGTTCTTTCTAGCGATGAATCAAGGTTAAGCTTTTAACATTTGGACGGTAGTGTCTGGGTCTGGCGTCTACCTGAACGTCTCCTGCCAGAATGCATTGTGCCAACAATCAAGTTTATCAAATAACGTAAAGCGTTTTCGATTTATTGTCTTTTTTCGTTCGAAGGGGACAGCTTTCTACGATAAAGTAAAGTTAATCACACTTTCATATGTGATATAAAATTCACTTGACTATTCCATAAACCTATATTATGACCGTGATTCTGTTCATCTTCCTGCCCACTGCTTATACCGACAGTAAGGGTGAATTATGTTGAATTCTAGAAAGTGAGGATTCATTCCTTGCTGGAAACACCTCTTTCCAATTATTGGCCCATCCTATCAGTATGAACAGTCGGGAATGATTGATGAATAGAATTACGGGAGTAGGATACCGGATTCTTAAAAAAGAGTCAATTTGATTTTCCCTCACACATGGGAGGTTAGTGATCATTTTTTGAATGGAGACTGCCGTAAAGTTCCATCTTGAGAAATTGGAAATACTCTATGTAGTGTAGGAGGAATCTTTGAAAGGTCATTTTGCGAATCGAAGTGTGAAGTTAGGATTTTTCCTATCTCGTACATAAAACTTTGAAAAACAAGAAACATTGTAATACTTTTAAATTACATCAGGAAACTCTTAAAAACCAATATAATAAAAAGCTCGATGGCTATAGAATTGAAATTAATGAATTTAAAGATTTATGACAGATTAAATAAAGTTAAAGTGAATATGACTATTTAAAGTTTATATAGGATATTTTTTCCTACTTCCAAACCGGAACAGTGTGTCCTAGATTTTAAGAATACATACAGGGGAAATTAAGATATTTAATTTTAAATAATAACGCTGGACATACTGATATAAATATGAAACATAAGGAGGAATCTAATTGTTCCACCAAATATGATTTTTTAAATTTGTGTATATATATCACATCTATATCAGAAATTTTGTCACTGACTTATGCTACAGATTGGTTGGTTGTCTGGTTAATAGCGCTAAGTCTAGCTTTTTGCTACCCGAGACCCCATGAAACGGACCTACTAATTAAAGCCAATTCTAATAGCTACGAACCCATGCAATAAATGGGATTCGAACCTACGAACATCAGTTCCGAAGAATAGCGCCGTAGCTATTCACCATCGTTCGGCACTCATGTTAGAGGGAATTCAAGCATGATACACTGGAGAAATATTACGGATCTTATAGTTATTGTTTTTAATTTTTTTAAAACTCGAGTCTATTCTTTATTTGAATAAGCAAAATTCTGTTTACTACTATATTAGGCGATTATTGGAATATGGATCTCATTAGTGTAGAACACAGTAGGTCATATATTTAGAGAACATGGTATAATTTCTACTTCTGTTATACAAAAATAAAAAAGGCAGGTTTGTTAGAACAATTAGATTTTTCCTACTATTAAAACTTTCCTATTCATAAGTAGTCTTATTCATACGTAGTGTTATTATTCAGAATTAACTATATTTCTTTCCATTATATATATTCTGAAAGTGTGGGTCTAGCTACTCTGGTTAAGGAGTCGAGACAAAAATCCCACTTGATTTTTTTAAAAATGTCCTATACTGTTAAACTTTATTTTTTATTACAATTCAACTTCATTAATTTAATTTTTTAACCAACATATTGTTTATTATATTCTGAAAGTGTGGGTCTAGCTGCTCTGGTTAAGAAGACGAGACAAATTCCACATGATTTTTTTTAAAACTCATATACGATTTAACTTTATTTTTTATTATACTTCCTCAATTTAATTTTTTAACCAATATATTATTTATTGTATTGATTTTTAACTCTTTCCTGATATAATTTAAAAGCATTACAATTCTTATTATATTTACAGTATTTTATGTGCCAGGCAGTAAAAAAAAAACCTTATCTTGTCCACTCCTATTCATAAAACTCTTCCAAACATGTGATTTGGATCGGAATTCCAATTACACGACATAGAGCATTTGCAATTTATCGCCTTTTCGTTTTCGAAATGGAACTTAACCACATTCTCCGATCGAATGACGATCACCACAGTTTCATGTGTGAGGTGAAATCCTCTTGACTCTTCCAGAATCCGGTATCCTGCCCTCGTGATTCTATTCATCATTCACTGTCCACTGCTCATACCGATAGGATGGCCGATTACGGGAAGGAGGTGAATTCCAGAAACCAATGACGAATGCATGCCTAATGTCAGTGGACCATTCTTCCAATAACAAAATTTTATAGACCTATACTTTTTTTCTTTCTTTATATACTAGAAAGGGAAAATGAGAATTTATTCAGTACTATGTTAGGGGCTTATAAAATTACATATAACAGGAATGTATAATAAAATCACAGGTATATTTAAGGACTATCATGTAATATACTGTTTACGATGCCCCCCCTCAAAAAAAACTACGATTATTAGAATAATGAAACTTTTATTGCTAACTAGTTCATACAACCAACAGATCATGAGATTAAATGTTTTAGCGTCAAGGGAGATTCGAAATATTGGATTATTAAATCTAGTAACATGTATCTCTCTAGATATAAGTATACACACACTGTGTATATATATATATATATCTACATATGTATATATATGTATGTATATGTATAGATTGGTGTATATATATGTATTTATATATATATATATATATATATATATGTATATATATTTATATATATATATATGTATGTGTATGTATATATATATATATATATATATTTATATATATATATATATATATATATATATATATATATATATATATATATATATATATGTGTGTGTGTGTGTGTGTGTGTGTATAAATATATATAAGTGTGTGTAGTCCAGAAAAATCATAACACTACGGGTCACAACAGTTATATAGTCCCTATTGTTTTTACTTGACCGGACTACTGGACAAGGAAAAGTCAAATCAGCTAGCAGTAATAAAGTAAGACATAATCTGGCCATTTTGAAGAGAACCGAACACAAACAAAAGTGTTAGTGGGATTCGAACCCACGAACTCCGGTTCCGAAGGCCAGCACCCTAACCATTCGGCCATCGTTCGGCAAATACATACAGCAAATCATTTATTTCATCTGTGGAATGTAAGCTATTTTCCTCACTATTTCAAGGATTCTAGTGTAAAAATAATGTTATGTACTGCATTTTTTATTATATATACATTTTATATACAAGTTTTGAAACCTCAGTTCAACTGTAACAGAATTAACTGCAATCGATTAACGATGCATCATTATTGTTTTTCTTATTTAAAAATAGTCATGGAATCCATTACAAATATTACTTATTAGGACAGAGCAAGCATAAAATCTTTAATAAATTGATTTTTAGTTGATTGCGCATTTTAAAATTTGCGATGAAATATATTTTTGTTTACTGGCGCAATATATTAAGCAAATATAACAGCAGCAATTTAAACAGTCTAAAATAATCATGCAATTTGCATATGAAAAGATAAAAATTAAATTTGTTTTCTAGAGATTCCTTAAGGAAAGTAGTGTTTGAGAAAGAAGAAATTAATACTTATTAATAAACACATGGACAAATAAGTCCTGATTAAATGAATTTATACAATTAAATAAATGCCTAAGGAATACAACATTTGTAGATATTGAAAACTGCTCTCGAGTCGGCGCCTGCCCTAAAAACAATATGGGGATGATTTTTCACAAAAGGTCTATCCCGTAAGCTGCGGATGCCAGTAGCGTTCATCTTCTACTCTCCTCTGGTCACAACCTTCTCCTCTAAAAAAATCCGACTGCCCCGCGGAGAAAAACAGGAGTCCCCTCCAGAACGGAGGGGTCAGAAATCCCCAACCCAAAGGTCCCTTCTATTGGTTGAGAGAAGTCCGAAGTTTCTAGTTCAAACCGGTCCTATTCTGGTATGTCTTTGGCGATGACTCACGGGAAGAGGTAAAAAAGCTGAACCGAATGTAACTTATTGTTACATGTAGACACTCCTAACATATATCTTTGTATACGTTTTAAGATTTTAACATTTGTGATTTTTTTTTGGTTGAGTTCTAGAATTTTCTGAAATAATTTCCAATCATTAACTTTCTCTGTCTATAAATTAAGCTCATAGAAATAAAAAAAAAATTCTTTACTTGTCCACTGCTATTGATAAAATGATTTCTGTGAACATCTGATTTGGTTAGGAAGTGCTATTATACGACATAAAGCATGTTTCAATTTATCATATTTTCGTTCTCGTGGTGTAACTTAACCGTATTCTCCAAAACAATAACGGTCACCAGTTTTTCATCTTTGAGGTGAAATCTATTTGGATCTCATCTAATTCAGTCAGTATCCTGTGACCATGATTCTATTCATCATTCATTGCTCACTTTCTCATACCGGTAGAACTGGCCGATTACGATGAATTCCAGAAAGCAATGATGAATGCGCGTACAGAGTCAGAGGATCAGGATAATCTAATCTCAGATATTCAGTTCCTCTTCGCGTAAACACAGATATTATGTACTATAATTACGTTTTCTTTATTTAAAATTATGTAGACATCTATCAAGGAAAAAATGGAAATTTTATTTAGTGCTGTCTTAGAGGTTTATTGGAATAAACATTACGAGAATGTTGAACATTACTGATATGTTTATGGCAAGATTGTCCTACTTAAAAATCTATGTGGGCTGCATTATATATATTTATGAATACATAAATATTTGGTATAAAATTTTAAACAATCGTTAATAATGTTTATTGTTATTATTTAGAAGTTAGAATAAGGAAACATTTATAATTGTAAATAAATATTTGTGTATTTTGGTTTGGTTTTGAGTGCTACTGTCTAACTTTTTGCTATACAAGGGCTAATGAGACCGGGACCTACAGTTTAAAGCCGATTCCGAACGGCTACGAGCATCCATATGGCAGTGGAATTCAAGCTCACGAACTACAGTAGTGAAGGTCTCACTCTAACCATTCATCCACCGTTCGGCTAAATAAATATTTGAGAAATATATATCATTAAAACAATCGAATAATTTAAATAATGACTATTTGTTTCAATTATAAATTTCTCGAAATCTGTTGTACTTACAAAATTTTACATAGTTGGCAATGGTTTGGTCATTTATTATTTAAGGAATAAATCATAATACACTGATTACGATATATAAATAAAAGTATTCAGAGTTTTAGAACAATGAGATTTTTCTTGTTTGATTCTATCTAATATTTCAAATTGAAGCGATTTTTATGGAAGTTCACTACATTTAATCTTTCACACATAGGTGAAAAATGAACGAATTCATTTAACTGCTTGGTAGCAACAAATTAACTTTTCGCAACTGCAAATTGGATAGTTTTTCACCATTATGATATAGATTTTCGGGAGTAGTAACTTTAATATTTTTCATTTTCTTGATATTCTGTGTCACCATTTTCATTAAAACTTTCCACTACATGTTTGTTTTCTACACTAAATGTTGTTAAATGTAGCAGTAAAATTATCTCTTATAAAAATATGGAGAAGATGTGTTACATTTTAATGTTATAGAGTAGAAAAAAGTCTCATCTATGTCTTTCAATAATAAAAAGGATTGTTTATGTAAAACATTTTCTAAATAGTTAAATCGATTTATTTGACTAACAAGGTATATTCACGATGTTCTTTCGTTTGTAATATGCACATAAGCACACTACCTGTGAGCTTATTATGAGTCTCATAACAGAAAGATATATTGTTCAGAAATAGATAAAACCCAGAAATTTCAGATTTTGAATTAACAGTTGAATTATGTAAAAAGTCTCTAAACAGAAAGTTCAGTTAATTGAGCAACATAGGGATTTCTTGTTTATCTCTTGTAGAGTATAAATCTTGTATAAACACACATACTTTTTGACTCATTATGGGTCTCATACCAGTCAGGTTTAAACATTCCGATGTAAAAAAATCATTTAACATCTAAGATTTTAATATACAGATAAATTGTTTATGTAATATTTTTGCTGATATATTACAGATAAATAACAACAGAAGTACTATCTGTAGCGGTTATATGGTCAGCTCAGCGGTCCAGAAAAATCAGACCATATATGTAGAACTATACAACCCTATTGTGCATATACAGTGCATTTTTAACCCATAACAAAAGAGCCTTATCCACATTATCATAAGGTGACAAACGCTAACGTTTTCTTTCTTGATCACCGATTTCAACACTTAAAGGACCAAAGTTGGGCAGCTAAAATGTTGTTTAATGTCGTCCCGATACTCGAATTTGCTTTGGCGAAAGTAGCCTTTAACAGATTAGATTCTTTAAACTTTTCAATCAATTTATTTTTGTCAGCAAAATGATAAATTCTTTCTTTTCGAAGCCATAATTAAAAAATGAGCGTTTCTTTCGTGACGTATGATCCAAATGCAAAAAAAAACTTTCCTTTACTTGTTTCGTCTCAATTTTAACTTAAGAAGGGAGAGATAACTTCAAACCAATAAACAGATAGATGTCCACCTCTTGTCAGGGGGGAAGAGAACTGAGAGAGGTGATGTCTATACAAACAAGAAAAGGTTAAAGGGAAGCGATTTTTATGGAAGTTCACTACATTTAAACTTTCAAAGATAGGGGGAAATAAAGGCTTGAATTCAGGTCCTCTCCGATTTCGCACTCATTTCTTAAAAAAAAAAACCGAAAAAAATGGAAACTCGTTGAAAACATGAAATTGACCATAAAACAGGTAACAAGAAAACAAAAATGACTGTATAAGTGGTGCACTTTAACACGTTTCATATTAAGTTATACGGGACAGAAAACTGACCATATAAGCGGGGTGACCTTATAAGCGGGTGACCATATAGCGTTTGTAATATGAACATAATCACGCTGCCTATGAGCTTATTATGAGACTCATAACAGAAAGATGTCTTGTTCAGGAATAGATAAAAAGCAGAAATTTCAGATTTTGAATAAACAGTTGAATTATGTAAAAATTCTCTGAACAGAAAGTTCAATTAATTGAGCAACATAGGGCTTTCTTGTTTATCTCTTGTAGAGTATAAATCTTGTATAAACACACATACTTTTTCACTCATTATGGGTCTCATAGCAGTCAGGCTCAAGGCATTCTGAAGTAAAAAAACCCACTTAAAATCTAAGATTTTAATATACAGATAAATTGTTTATGTAATATTTTTGACAAACAGATATATTACAGATATATAACAAATATTAGATTGAACATAATAGGGTTTTCACGGATTATTTTTTGTATAATGCAAAGTACATTGCATATCAACTCCTTTTAAGTCTGATACAAGACAGTTAAGCCATTAGGGATGCAACAATGCATATAGCCTAAAGTAGATAGTAGCAGAACAGATATATACTACAACATGCGGAACGTAAAGCTTTTTATTTATTTTTTAATGCTTTTTTGCAATGCCATTGCAGTAACTAATATACTGAGCTATTTTTTATACATTTGTAAAATATTCTGAAACATTGTCACAGTATATTAAAGAATGGTGTAGTAACTTCTGAGAACTGAAGGAAAAACCATGGTAATTAATTTATATAAAAATCTGTAAAGGCCATATGGAGATTCAAGATGTTGTGTGCTAAATCCTTATGTGCTACTGCCGAACGATGGCCTGTTGGTTAGAGTGCTTGCCTTATGTATAGGAGTTCGTGGGTTCGAATCCCAATGGTGCATGTTCGGAATCGGTTTTAAGCTGTAGGTCCCGGTCTCATTAACCCTTGTGTTGCAAAAAGTAGATCGTAGCACTCCAAACCAAACTTTGTGTACTACCCCTTAGAGTTCCTCAGAGGGCAGAGCTTTAGGCAGTAATATGTGTCACTTAGAACTTTTAAATTGATACTAGTGACACCAAACTTGCGAATCGAATGTAAAATCCCGTGGAAGCTAAGTGGTAAAAGGCTTTTGCTGTATTTATGAAACATTATATATGTTCATGAAATTAATGATGTAGAAAGATAGTTATTAGTTTTCCAGAATAATTATATTTAAAGTAATAATATAAAATCATACATACAAGATGATAAAGTATGAAATAAAATGGTTGCAAATGAAAACGCTGAAATTTTCCATCATTAAATATTTAAGAAAAGAAAATAGCTCATAATATATATTAAATATTAAAACATTTCGAAAATGGGTATACCATATACTGTTAAACATTACACTGATTTTTATAGAGTTTTCAGTAATATTTAGGCCTTTAATATTAATTTAAATATGTTCTACATTCAAAATGAAATAAAAAGAATAAACATTTTATTTTTCCAACATAAATACTGGAAAGTATGTGGAAACAAAACTTTTATAAGAAAAAGTAGATTGTCAACGATGTTGTATTAATTTGGACTAGTTTGGAGTAGTTTCGAAAACATATTGTAAAAAAAACTTATTCATAAAAAAATGCATATAAAAGGTATTAATCAATAAACAGTAATTTCGATCTTTTATATTACTTCTAACAAAGGATTTAGACATATTCAACTTTCATAAAAGAAAACTAATCTAAAATGCAATGGAAAAAAACATGTTTGTACAGTGATTTAAATGGCTAGATTGTTTATTAAAACCAAAGGTTTCGAATTTGGATCACTATAAAAACATAATAACACAATGGATGCATATTATTGTTATTATACTAATATAAGGTAACTTTGAAGAATGTTTTCGGAATTACTCTATTATAATTTACGCTGATTGCATGGAATATTTGACAAAAATTTGGATAAAAAATAAAAAACTTAAAAACTTTAAAATAAATTAAATATTGCTTTAACGCAGTATAAAATATACATCGTGGTAAGATGTACGTATGTATAGAATACCATCCAGTGTGCGAAAATTTGTTACAGCTCTAAATATATATTTTTGTTATTAAAACCTCCAATTTGTAAAAACTGGTTTACTCTTGGTTTGGTTTATTATTTTTCTACATGATCCACTGATTAAAGTTAATTTTGAATGTTCCAAAAGTAATTTATGAACGTCAGACTCATTAGTCGGCATTTTGTTTTTAAAAATGTTAATGTTTCAAAATCCTAGAGAAAAATATATACAAATATATGCACGTTGAATAATTTGAAAAGTAAGTGCATATTTTATTTATAATTAGATATGTTTTTTGCACTTGAATAATATGAAAAGTATAGATATTTATTATTAAATTATATATAGTTAATCGTATGAAACTATTACATTTTATGGTATAAAACTTATTTTATATAAAGTTTATGATATATATGAATACATTTTATGTATATATATATATATATATATATGATTTATATATATATATATATATATATATATATATATATATATACTATATATATATATATATATATATATATAATATATATATATATATATATATATATATATATATATAGTATATATATATATATATATATATATATATATATATATATATATATATATATATATATATATATATATATATATAATATATATATATATATATATATATATATATATATATATATATATATATATATATATATATATATATATATATATATATATATATATATATATTATGTGTTTATACATATGCAAAGTCGCACAATTATGGCATTCATTGAGAGACCTGGAATCAACGTGGACATTTCTTTAGATTTTACAGACTTTGCTAGACTTACTTCTTCAGTCCTGTTAATGTCTCAATCCACTAACCTATAAAATGAAGGCAACTGAATTTAAAGGAACTATTCAGTTAGGGTAACATGGAAATCCAAATGATTAGAAAACGGTAGCATGTAGAACATATACTTTTACACAAGGTAAAATGTATTCATTACAAAATCTACACAAACTGCGACTAAACGAGTACATCGTTTTTTTTATTATTTGCTTTTAATTATTGACAGAAACAGAGAACAGAAACAAGTTATCAGATCGTGGAAACGAAAGAGTCTGCAATGAATATTATCCAGTCAGCTGTCGGAAACCAATCTTGACAGGTCAAAGTAATAAGAATGTCCTTTAATAGCTCTAGTCACTGCCTCCCCAACTCCCTAGTGCCTCGAAAAGTAATGCTGAACATCCATCAATAAGAAAACGAAACGGTGGCCTTTTAAGAAGTCACAGAACTTAAAACTACAAACGTTTTGATTTTTCAACTTTTTATATATTAAAATAAAATCTTTTTTATGCTTTTGTGTACCATTCTTTTTTCGAAATATCAAATAGAAATTCAGTAAAGATTAAATGTATAATTACGCTTTCACAGTTTCTCCAAAAGATAAACATACATGGTGGTCTTATAACCCCTCTGGTTTGGAAAAGAAGATGTTTAAATATTATCTCATTGTTGCAAAGCCAGTGATGCTTACAATCAAATATAATTTTAAAGATTTGTCAGAGTTTATTCAACGTAATTTTGGGGAAATCACACAAAATTCCAATGATCCATTTAGATCAACGATATGGAAATATTGTCCAAAATTCAGTGGATGTGGGAAACAGGTTGCTGATATTGCTACAAATGTTGTTACTGAAATATTTAATGGTGGCAGTATTGGCAATATTAATATAATGAAAAATAAAAGCGGTTATTGAAAATTTTCATCTGAAGGACAGTGTGAGATTTAAGACTACAGAATTTCGAGACATGACTGCGAAAAGGTATTAAAAGACAAAAATTAATGCAGGTAGAATTAATAAAGAAATTAGATTGCATAACCTATTCTGCAGGCCCAATATATCATTTGTATGTATCATAAACATGTTTTATAGTACATTTTATGTATGTTCCTTTACTTCCAAATATGCAGTTTGTAAACTAACAAATATTTTATAATTGGTATTATTTTCCTGTCATTTGTGAATAATTTTATTATTTAATAGTTTTATTCTTTTTTTTTTCGTTTCTTTTTATGCTTTCTGCGTCATTAAATAAAGTATTATCGGAGCGTATACTTCTGGCATTTTTTATTGTTGTTATAAGTCTTAAGACGTATTCTTTCATTAAAAATAATTCAGTTATGTATTTTTATGGGTAAATTCTATATTTCATATTAATAAAAATGATCTATATTGGTTTATTTGAAAAGTAATTACGACTTGTATCTTTTATTGCATTTTTATTCAATTTCAAAAATTTTTCTCTTGTGCGCATTGTATTTCAAAAACTATATGAAATATTTTGATGAAATTTGGTAGATTTATTCAGTTTCTTATGTACAAAGACGTTTTAAACGTTATTTAACTGTATTTTAAATATACATATACTTTTAAAAATTTTACTTTTTTTAATATAAAAAAATATTGTTTTTCTAATAAAAAAGTAATCTTGTTAAAATGATTTGGTTTGAGGTGTATGTTAAAGATACACCATATTCTCTTTCCTAAGAAGAGTAATTTTGTTTCTGGCAACAATATCTTTATTAGAATCCTGTGCGCAGGAAGTAAAACTAAAATTTTGATTTTAAAATATGAATCAAACTTAAGAATATTTTTAGTATCAAAATTTATTGTCTATGACCTGAAAAAATATCATATATTTTGAACAGTTCCAGAACTTTTGTTAAAAATTTCAATATAATTTGATGATAATATAGGGAGGAAAAATAGTTTGTAACATGTAAAATTTAGCATTCTGCAACAAAGTAAGACGTAGACCCGTTAATTAACCATCAAGGCTTTATGTATATGGTAAAAACGTTTATTAAAAAAACTGAATCACTGAATCAAAATGACAATTTTTTTATCCGTTTTTAAAACAATCATTATCACAGGCATAAAAACAGTAATTCAGCAAATGAGAAACCAGGAGTTTAAACAGTGTTCATCCATCCCCTATATAATAATAGCTTAAGTTATCTGTTCGTCTGTCTTTGAATTTATGAAGCGGTTGGACCAAAAATGGATAGGGGCATCCATATTGGATTCTTACTGAGTTATGGTTAGCAAATTCAAAGCAAGTCTTTAAAACGTTCGAAATCCAACCTCCTTTCCTTTTAGATCGTTTAACCCTCTGACTGCTCATCCCGCGATTTCCACGGGCATGTGTTTTTCTTCCTTTATTAAGAAGCACATTCGGCCTTTTTACTGTTTAACCAGTCGAATAAAGTCTATACAGTATTAGACATTTAATTTGGTAATAAATAGAATTATATGACTAGAACTATAGTTATATTAGATAATAGAATTATAGATAGTATGTTATAAATAGAAGTTAACTGTAATTCAATTGAAATTTATTAAAAAATAAATTTTTTATGTGATAACATCTGACATTAGTTTTTCTGAAAGCTTAGTTTCTCATGATAAAAGTCAATATAAAAAATCTTTTCTAGAAAAGAATTAGTATTTCAATTCTCCAATATATATATATATATATATATATATATATATATATATATATGTATATATATATATATATATATATATATATATATATATATATATATATATATATATATATATATATATATATATATATATATATATATATATATATATATATATATATATATATATGTATATATATGTATATATATATATGTATATATATATATGTATATATATATATATATATATATATGTATATATATATATATATGTATATATATATGTATATATATGTATATGTATATATATATATGTATATATATATATATATATATATATATATATATATATATATATATATATATATATATATATATATATATATATATATGTATATATATATGTATATGTATATATATGTATATGTATATATATATACGTATATATATGTATATATATGCATATATATATATATATATATATATATATATATATATATATATATATATACATATATATATATATATATATACATATATATATATATATATATATATATATATATATATATATATATATATACATACATATATACACACACACACACACACACATATATATATATATATACATACATATATATACATATATATATACATATATATATATATATATACTTGAACTATGCAACAAAAAAATAAGCAATTTTAAAAGAGATCTCGGTTTACAAATTGAGCAGTCAGAGGGTTAATTCCATTATTTCAAGCCTTATTTTCCACGGTTAAGAGCAGGCTATTAAGTTTATCACATAATAAATCGGTAATAATAACATTTTTTTCTACCATTATGACGTCATTTTTTTAACTATCTCATTTAATCATTTTTTATTTTAAAGTTTTTAAATATCATCTGCATTATTTTCATACGTTTCATCACTGAATTTAGATATTACCTGAATACTTTTCTTTTATATTTGGTATATATAATAGGTTAGGTATTATGTTATAATTTAAAATTTAATCACCGATCAATTTTTGTTTGAATGAAAATTTTATCAACGGTATTAACCCCTTTCGGTATGATTTAATAATGAACAACTGAGCATGAAATAACCATTCAATTTTTATTGAAAAAACTTGTTTCATTTTACAATTCTTACATATTCTTAATTAAAATTCACTTTTTACATAGTGTTAAATAATATCAGAAACAGTAAAATTAAGACAATATAAAAGCAAAACATTAATAAGGTATACAGATAATAGTCTTCAAGCTAGTGGTACTTTTCAAAACAAAGTGCAAAGGAATTCTTAATTGTTTACACCGCCAAATAGTCTCACTTTTAATTTGATTCTTGTAACACACACGGAATTTCTTAGTAGGTTTTCTTTTATTCTGACTCATTAATTTGACAATGACTTGTACCAAGAAATTCTAAGTAAACAATATGCAATAGTGACTTGTGATTTTCGCAAGTGATAAAAGTGTTGCCAAATTCAGTACACTAGAAATTTTAAACTAAATTAATTATCATATTTAACAGTAACTTTAATCGCATGACGAGTGTAGCCCGTCATTGTGCGGTATGGAATGAAAAACCAATGACGAGCTAGACTCGTCATTTTACCGGAAGGGGTTAAGAACAAATTCTTCATAAAAGTCTATGAGTCTGTTTCACAGAGTAATAAATATCTAGCATTTAAGTTATATATCTATGAAAACTAAGAAGTTTGTTCGTTTGTGTTTTTTGTTTTTTATACATAACCACACATTTTAATGATTAAATGAATTCAATGTGATTCTAAACTGCATTCAAAGTTTCGGGAGACTTTAGTCGAGTATGAAGATAAACAAATTATTGAGGGTGCACCAGATAATTTTCAGCTAAAATAAAAAACATTTTCAAATTGCGTCATAGGGTACTTTACAATGTTGGAAAATTAAAAATTTTACTGATCCCGTCATATGACGGGCTATATGCTAGGCACCTGTTAAGAGTTGATCATGATTTTACGAAAGAATAAAAATGACTTTGATAATATTCATATCAATTCTAGTAACTCATATTCATATCACGAAGTGCATCCAAAAGTTACGTAATACATAAATTCGTAATAATACAAAACAATATTTATCAATTAATCTCTAATAATTTATTTTCTAAGTAAAAACTTTTATTACATGACAGATACAAATAAAGTCGAAATTACAATATTATGTTTATATTTGATCTCAGTCGTGGACTGTATTGGACTTCGGACTTCGGAGTCGTGGACTTGGGTGTTACTGTAACACACTGGAAATAAAATCGATCTTGTCATAACATTCCATTAACTTAATTTCAATTCAGTTCCATTTAGTTTATTTTAATTCTGTAAGCTTCCTGTAAACAAAAATATGCTGTTTGTAACTTTCCTGCCAAGATCCCAATTATCACGTGAGTCGAAAACCTAATTTTTTCATCGCATAAGCCGCTCTGTATTTTCATTCAGATGACATCACGCATCTCAGGAGAGTCACTTGGCGTTCTCATTGGCGACCGCTGCGTAGCAATAGTTCCATAAATTCGCCCTTTTTTAACCCTCTAAGCGGTTCGCACGTACAATTCCGCCAAACCGATGATGTCTTCAAAGCGGTTGTCACGTACAATTTTCGACGTCTAAAAAAAGTTCCGAAAATGGATATAATGTACATTTCTGCCAGTGTTTGAGGTAGGAGGGTCAGGTCGATTGTTTAGAAACTCAATCCCTCTTTGACTATAATTTGTTAGGCTATGCACCTCTACTCTCTGAGGCACAAAGACGCTGATAGCTTTTCATGGCTTTGTAAATCTCTATTTCGAAGTATTTCATGTGCGGTAACAGATGTATCTCTAATTGCACCACTTAAATATCTTGGATAACTTTCGTAAAAAAATATAAATAATTTTCTTAAAGAATATATTTATTTGTACTTTTAGAATCCATTATTTCTTATGGGATGATCTTCGAGACTTGACGAGCTTTATGTGTATTAAAAATTAACAATCTATAATATCTATTTATATATCTATTTATAACCGGTAGTAAAGGGACAGTAACGAGGGTGGGTTTCCCGTATTCCATTCTAGTCGACAAAGGGTGAAGTAAAAAATCATAGAACGCTTTGGCCATTGACACAGTACACCTTTAGCATATTTTTTGGAGACTTTTTTTTAATCGGTGTGTTCCACTTGGAAGGTTAATATGACATATCCCCATTCCACACATTGGCATGTTCTTAGTGCTACGCTTGGCGGTGTTCCCCCGTGCCAGTTCCAATGGAATGTTGATGAGAAAGACAGTTTCTGTTGCTGTGACCGCAGCAGTCACAAGATATATACTTGCATACTGAGACTTGCGATTGACTTCCTAGCAACAAGATGGTGGACGAGGAGAGCTTCCGACGCCTTGAAAAGAAAAGGAATGGGGAATTGTGTCCTCCCTAATTTTCGTTTTCGAAGTCCCTATAAGTGACATTTTTTTTATTTATTTTCTCTTTTCCTTTTTAAATTTAATTTTTATAATTGTTAATGTTCATAATTTCAATTTAACGTCTTGTTTTTAATAAAT
>CM063508.1:61027452-61041673 GCA_032207245.1 Pardosa pseudoannulata
AGCGCTTGTATTGCATCGTCCGGGAGACATACTCCGTATTAACCATCATACTAACCATGTTATACTGTTTTCTATAAATAGGTTCTTTTTTGAAATTTGCTCCAGGGAGTAAAAATCGCAATTTTTATTAATTATGTGAAACATATAGCATCTTTTTTGCTCTTTACCGTTTGTTTAATAAATAGACTTTAGAAATAAGTCAAATTTGTTTTGCTTTTGTCTCTTTCATTGCCTGAACTTCATTATCCTTAATTTATGGACATGAGTGTATATATATATATATATATATATATATATATAATACCGTAGCATTAAAAATTAACTAGGAATTCTGAATCTGATTATCATGATTTTTGTTCTTTTGTCGAAAATTAAGTTGTTAAAAAAGCTTAAATAATTGCAATAATTACTAGTTTTTGAGCCTGTAGTACCTCAAAAACACAAAATTATTTGTACAACAATGTGACATTATCGCAATATAAAACAATGGTAAAAAAAAATTTCTTATACTATCTTTCATAACTGACGCTTCCAATTATAAAATTCCACTGTCTGGCATCGAAAACATTCCATATGTATCAGAAAAGCTTCTTTAACACTTCATGCTTTTTTTCTTATTCTTTTGAAAATGTTGAACCCTTGATAAATTTTTCACTGAAAATCCAAAACAAGACAAAAATACTTCGTAGAGAGAGATACGGGTAATTAAGTAGCCAACAGAAACAAGTTCATTTGCTTCTCTGCTTCAAATAATAGCAGTAATGACCGCATTAGCATACGAATGGTGCATATTAACGATCTCGGAGAAAAAGAAAGCATTTATTTTGCATGTTAATGTGCTTTATTCACTTTAGCTAATCGCTAGTCACTTTCAGCGAAACGGGGCAAGAAATCTGAATTGCTTGTTATGGGCACTTAAATTCAATAAAACAAATGAATCGAAATGGAGAAATGAAGGGAATTTTTAAAGAGAAATTCATTCGCATTAAAGATTACTTTAGGGAGAAAATATTCAAATCGTAAATATTTCTTCAAAATTAAGAGCGAAAGCAGTTTATTTACTTTGTTCATTATTGTGTTTTAAAGCATCATTTGAATCTCAGAGATGACGTATTTGACAGCAATTTAAAATTAAAACATATATAATTCATTGAATCTTGAGTATACAAATAAAATCAAAATAGTAACTAACAAATGATTATTTTTTAAGGCACTGATTTCCAGTATCGCTATTTTTATACAATAGTGAGTTTAGGCAGCTAATTAGACTAGACTTAATGCTTAAAAATGAATTTAAACAGTTAAGAATATTCATTACAATAGAGAATCCAAGCATATGGAATCTAGAAACAAGAGACATGTCCTAACTTCCAATTAAGTCTTCGGATTTTCTTCCTACAATTCAAAAATATGTCCAAAGGTTTTAAAGAAGGCTTTTTAATGTATTTCTAGATAGTATCATCCCTTAGGCAACAAGATGCAATTGAAAAATAATATATCAGTAAAACGAGAAGAATGCCAATAAATATCAGAAATAAACTCATTTTTGTAAGGATTTAGAATTATACTTTTATATAAGTGGAACGATTATAATCAATATATGTAAATTGTATAGCATTTGATTAAGATCGTTGTATACATATTACTTACATATTACTTATTATGATAGATATTAGGATTGCTTATTTTAAAACCAACACCGTACTGCTAATTCTTGAATTTACCATTATTTGATGTCGACAGAGTGTTGTTGTTCGGTTTAATAATGACTATATACAGGTATTTTATCGTATCCTAGTCCAAAGTATGAATGAAAATCACTGTACAAAATGATAAAATAATCACATAATACATAATATTTATTACTAAACACAGGCTGTTTTGGCGATGGACTTGTTGATTGCCTTTCTGTTCTTTCAAGACGAAATTTCGCCATTATCTGATGGAGACAACCAAGCCTTATATAAAGTTTCCTTCCGGGCTCTCCAACTTAAAGGACGAAAGAAATATTCACTATACTATCCTGGGAGTCGAAATAGTTATCTACAAATTCTACTACTAACAATTTAGAGACAATTGTTTAGTTACGTAAAAGTTTGGATGATGCTTATTCCCAACATTTCATATTACACATCTGTAATAATAAATTACATTCGGTTCAGCTCTTTTTACCTCTTCCCGTGAGTCATGTCAAAGACAACCAGAACAGGACTCGTTTGAACTAGAAAGAAACTTCGGACTTCTCCCAAACAATAGAAGTGTCCGTTGATTTGGGGTATTTTGACCTCCTGCCGTTCTGGAGTGGACCTCTGTTTTTTCTCCTCGAGGCAGTCATTTTTTTTTTGAGCGGACATAGTTCTTACCAGAAGAGTAGAAGGTGAACGGTTCTTCGCCAAATTTTTCACCATATTATGTTTTAGACCCGACACCGACTCGAAAGTAGTCTTCGATATCTACAAATGATAAGTTCATTCCAGTTATATTCCTTAGGCATTTATTTAATTGTATAAAATCCTTTAATCAAGACCTATTTTTCATGTGTTTCTCAATGAGTTTTAATTTCTTCTTTCTCAAGCACTAGGCCAACGTAACATTATTTTTACAACTTCTTTTCAAAGGCATACTTCCACTTTACAGTCTATTTTATTTTTCATTATGCTACTCCATAACTAGCATTTTATTTTCCTTTCCCATCGTAAGGAAAACACAGTAGGAATAAACTAGGTGTGATACACGATAGGGCATAAATAAGCTCCTTATGTAATTTTGAAAACAGTTATAAAAATTCAATTAAAAAATATAAAACGCAAAGAAAACGTTTACAAATTTATTACTTTTGGCTCAAATTTCATTCATTACGAGGCTTTTTTCTATAAGTGAAATTTATTTTTTAAATTCCTGTCTCATAGAATTTTTTCTTCAGCAGGGAATAGAAACATTTTCACATGGCTTGTTCGGAAGATATATTGTACACTTCAAGAGTTAAAATCTACACTATAACAGCTTTCCTTCAATTCGTCATAAAATATCGCATTAAATGATTTTTTTACAAGTTCTGAAATTATGAGCTAGTTTTGAAAAATGTATTTAGTTTTGCCATTTTTAGTAGCATATTTTTAAAATAACGAAAACAATGTGCAGCGATTGAAAAAACATTAAATTCACTTTCCCTCAGGATAACATTTGAATTGTGTATTTACAAGAAGCTAAATATTTACATCAAACTGGAATAAAATAACTCTGTCATATTTTAAACAGAAACCTTTAAAACTATATTACTTGTTAAAATTTAATAATAATAATATTAATAATAATTGTGATGAAAATATCAGTAATTTTTCTGTAAAATGAAATTAATTTCTTGCATTACTTTAATTGAGATTCACAAAATAATAATTAAGATTATTAGATTATATTTCATGCATAAAAATAGTTTCTATTATATATATATATATATATATATATATATATATATATATATATATATATATATATATATATATATATATATATATATAGATTATATATACGCTTATTTGATTTCTATATTTTTCACTTGGTATATATACATATACATATACATATATATATATATATTTATTTATTTATAAATATATATATATATATATATATATATATATATATATGTTATTTTTCTTAAATGTAATAATTTACATATACAAAATTAAAGATTTACAACGTTAGGTTCTTATTAATAATGTACAAAAGGTTCATTTTAAACAGAGTAGAACATTTTACTTTAAATTGAATCAAAAATAGACTTACATTAAAGACTTCCAGCTCGAAAGCTACAATGCTACCTTAAACCGTTTACAAAGTCTTTTTCCATTAATGGGTCACTAGATTCTTTTCCGTAAACGCCTACTATTTTCAAATGGATTTATTTTTTATAAACTTAGTTGCTCCCTTTGTTAAATGGAAGTTTGATCACTTCTCTCTACTCCCCCAAAGTTGGCAATGTAATCCAATACGACAGTTTAAGGGAGGAAAAGACCTACAAAATAAAAAAATTCGATCAGAATTACAAAATGCTTTTTATGTTGAGAAAAGTTACTCTGCTTATATTTCCTAATATAATTAAGTTTCTACATTCAAACTATTACTTTGCTTCGTTTAAACTCTTTTTTTTCTCGTATATTATCTGTTAAAATCTTGAACAGTTTTTATTTTACAGTTTAAAGTTTTATCATTTTCAGTGGATTTCAAATGTCCCAGATACATTACATGTTTCTTAATCTCCCTCAAAAAAGGGCATTTTGTTTCTTTGTGAATTTTCTAAAAAAACTGCCTATGCTTTTTCGAGAAGTTGACATATTTATCATGTTACATAGTGTACAATACCATAAAACGAAACAAAAAGTCTTAAAAGATTCCACAAGTATAAATTTTCTTTATATAAGTTTCACTTAACGCAAAAGATTTTGATAAACAATTTTGTTCCTTTATATGTCCTCAATATAATTTAAAAGTCTAAAAGTAGTTTGCTCATATATATTGCATTAGAAATATTTTTAATGATTCATCTTTACGATGTAGCTCTTCAGGATGTAGGATGTAGCATACAGTTTAAGAGCAATTTTAGATAGTTATAACCGTCTATCTATGTCAGTATTGTAACTAGAATCCACAGGTTATTCCATTTTTATTAAAATGTATTGTATTTTCATTGAAATTATTTTTTTTGTACACCCGGGAGTAATAACAACATTGCTAATGTATTGTATTTTCATCAAAATTATTTTCTTCTACACCCGGAGTAATAAGAACATTCTTAATGTATTGTATTTTAATCAAAATTATTTTGTTCTTCATCCGGGAGTAATAAAAACATTGTTAATATATTGTATTTTGATCAACATTATTTTTTGTTATACCCGGGTTAATAACAACATTGTTAATGTATTGTATTTTCATCAAAATTATTTTCTTGTATACTCGGGAGTAACAACAACATTGTTAATACTCCCAGATATAAAATTATTAAAAACTGAGAATTCAAAAAAAAAAAAACTAAGGATTTAAAGACCTTTTTACCCTTATCACTGACTATCACACTCTGTTGGTACTTAGAACCATGAAAATCTCTGTAGCATTGGGTTCTGAGAGTGAAACCCTCTACCTTAGGCATTTTATACAGTATATATCGTACAGCAAAGAAATATTACATGGAAATGTATGTGTTATTTTTACACTTTCGTAGTAAAATTCTGTACGAATTCCTTTTGGTTCCCAATATGTGCCCAAAGAGAATTTTCAGCATTAACAAAGCATTATAAAAATAAGTTAAAAAATCAAAAAAATTGGTAATAATATTTCACTTTTTATTGTCATTATAGAACTTATATCTCAATAATTAAAAAACATGAGTATAAACCGCAAACCATTGAACTTTATTAGATAAATTGCCACCCCACATCTCTGCTGACAATAGCACAGATAATTTGTGGGAGTATTATTGTCAGCGCATAATTTCTCAATAGCTCTTTAGGATGTAGGATATAGCATACAGTTTAAGAGCAATTTTAGATAGATATAACCGTCTATCTATGTCAGTATTATAACTAAAATCCACAGGTCTTGTTTCCGAATTTTATAATCTTAGCGGTTACGTTTATATCATGTTAAAAGTAGAATTAATATCACTTTTCCAGCATTTGAAATTGAGCATTTGATTTCAAATTTTTGATATCACAAATAAAATGTTATGGATCTGTAAAATAGTTAGTTTTTTATCATAAAATACCGAGTTTCGGTTTGGAGAAGTATTATTGATTCTACATTAACATAATTTTTACATTATTGTTTCAGTGTTTAATTATTCCTAGTTAAAGAATACATATACAGTATTCTACATTTTTTACATATTTTCAATATTTGATACTTCCTTGTAAAGCAATATATAGTAAAAATCCTCTTAGAAAAAACATGTTTTATTTTTTAATACTAATTTGAACTGAATATACTTTTTCGAGAAGTTGACATATTTATCATGTTACATAGTGTGCAATACCATAAAACGAAACAAAAAGTCTTAAAAGATTCCACAAGTATAAATTTTCTTTATATAAGTTTCACTTAAAACAAAAGATTTTGATAAATAATTTTAATTCGTTATATCTCTTCAATATACAGTAAAACTCTAAAAGCAATTTGCTCATATATATTGCATTAGAAATATTTTTAATGATTCATCTTTACGATGTAGCTCTTCAGGATGTAGGATGTAGCATACAGTTTAAGAGCAATTTTAGATAGTTATAACCGTCTATCTATGTCAGTATTGTAACTAGAATCCACAGGTTATTCCATTTTTATTAAAATGTATTGTATTTTCATTGAAATTATTTTTTTTGGTACACCCGGAGTAATAACAACATTGCTAATGTATTGTATTTTCATCAAAATTATTTTCTTCTACACCCGGAATAATAAAAACATTCTTAATGTATTGTATTTTAATCAAAATTATTTTGTTCTTCATCCGGGAGTAATAAAAACATTGTTAATATATTGTATTTTGATCAACATTATTTTCTGGTACACCCGGGTTAATAACAACATTGTTAATGTATTGTATTTTCATCAAAATTATTTTCTTGTATACTCGGGAGTAACAACAACATTGTTAATACTCCCAGATATAAAATTATTAAAAACTGAGAATTCAAAAAAAAAAAAACTAAGGATTTAAAGACCTTTTTACCCTTATCACTGACTATCACACTCTGTTGGTACTTAGAACCATGAAAATCTCTGTAGCATTGGGTTCTGAGAGTGAAACCCTCTACCTTAGGCATTTTATACAGTATATATCGTACAGCAAAGAAATATTACATGGAAATGTATGTGTTATTTTTACACTTTCGTAGTAAAATTCTGTACGAATTCCTTTTGGTTCCCAATATGTGCCCAAAGAGAATTTTCAGCATTAACAAAGCATTATAAAAATAAGTTAAAAAATCAAAAAAATTGGTAATAATATTTCACTTTTTATTGTCATTATAGAACTTATATCTCAATAATTAAAAAACATGAATATAAACCTCAAACCACTGAACTTTATTAGATACATTTCCACTCCACAGCTCTGCTGACAATAGCACAGATAATTTGTGGGAGTATTATTGTCAGCGCATAATTTCTCAATAGCTCTTTAGGATGTAGGATATAGCATACAGTTTAAGAGCAATTTTAGATAGTTATAACCGTCTATCTATGTCAGTATTGTAACTAGAATCCACAGGTTATTCCATTTTTATTAAAATGTATTGTATTTTCATTGAAATTATTTTTTTTGTACACCCGGGAGTAATAACAACATTGCTAATGTATTGTATTTTCATCAAAATTATTTTCTTCTACACCCGGAGTAATAAGAACATTCTTAATGTATTGTATTTTAATCAAAATTATTTTGTTGTTCATCCGGGAGTAATAACAACATTGTTAATATATTGTATTTTGATCAACATTATTTTTTGGTATACCCGGGAGTAATAACAACATTGTTAATGTATTGTATTTTCATCAAAATTATTTTTCTTGTATACTCGGGAATAACAACAACATTGTTACTGCTCCCAGATACAATATTATTAAAAAACTGAGGAATTTAAAAAACTAAGGATTTAAAGACCTTTTTACCCTTATCACTGACTATCACACTCTGTTGGTACTTAGAACCATGAAAATCTCTGTAGCATTGGGTTCTGAGAGTGAAACCCTCTACCTTAGGCATTTTATACAGTATATATCGTACAGCAAAGAAATATTACATGGAAATGTATGTGTTATTTTTACACTTTCGTAGTAAAATTCTGTACGAATTCCTTTTGGTTCCCAATATGTGCCCAAAGAGAATTTTTAGCATTAACAAAGCATTATAAAAATAAGTTAAAAAATTAAAAGAATTGGTAATAATATTTCACTTTTTATTGTCATTATTGAACTTACATCTCTATAATTAAGAAACATGAGTATAAACCGCAAACCATTGAACTTTATTAGATAAATTGCCACCCCACATCTCTGCTGACAATAGCACAGATAATTTGTGGGAGTATTATTGTCAGCGCATAATTTCTCAATAGCTCTTCAGGATGTAGGATGTAGCATACAGTTTAAGAGCAATTTTAGATAGTTATAACCGTCTATCTATGTCAGTATTGTAACTAGAATCCACAGGTTATTCCATTTTTATTAAAATGTATTGTATTTTCATTGAAATTATTTTTTTTGTACACCCGGGAGTAATAACAACATTGCTAATGTATTGTATTTTCATCAAAATTATTTTCTTCTACACCCGGAGTAATAAGAACATTCTTAATGTATTGTATTTTAATCAAAATTATTTTGTTCTTCATCCGGGAGTAATAAAAACATTGTTAATATATTGTATTTTGATCAACATTATTTTCTGGTACACCCGGGTTAATAACAACATTGTTAATGTATTGTATTTTCATCAAAATTATTTTCTTGTATACTCGGGAGTAACAACAACATTGTTAATACTCCCAGATATAAAATTATTAAAAACTGAGAATTCAAAAAAAAAAAAACTAAGGATTTAAAGACCTTTTTACCCTTATCACTGACTATCACACTCTGTTGGTACTTAGAACCATGAAAATCTCTGTAGCATTGGGTTCTGAGAGTGAAACCCTCTACCTTAGGCATTTTTATACAGTATATATCGTACAGCAAAGAAATATTACATGGAAATGTATGTGTTATTTTTACACTTTCGTAGTAAAATTCTGTACGAATTCCTTTTGGTTCACAATATGTGCCCAAAGAGAATTTTTAGCATTAACAAAGCATTATAAAAAATAAGTTAAAAAATCAAAAGAATTGGTAATAATATTTCACTTTTTATTGTCCTTATTGAACTTATATCTCAATAATTAAGAACCATAAATATAAACCTCAAACCATTGAACTTTATTAAATATTTCCACCCACAGATCTGCTGACAATAGCACAGATAATTTGTGGGAGTATTATTGTCAGCGCATAATTTCTCAATAGCTTTTAGATGAGGATATAGCATACAGTTTAAGAGCAATTTTAGATAGATATAACCGTCTATCTATGTCAGTATTATAACTAGAATCCACAGGTCTTGTTTCCGAATTCTATAATCTTAACTGTTTATATCACTTTAAAGTACTATTAATATCACTTTTCCAGCATTTGTAATTGATTATTTAATTTCAACTTTTTGATAGCACAAATAAAATGTTATGGATCTGTGAAATATTTATTTTTCTTTTATCATAAAGAACTGAGTTTCGCTTTGGACAAGTATCATTGATTTTACATTAACATAATTTTTTCATGCATTCTTTCAATGTTTAATTTTTCCTAGCAAAGGATTATATAGACAATATTCTACATTTTCTACATATTTTCAATATTTGATACTTCCTTATGAAGGAATATATTATAAAAATACTCTTAGAAAAGACATGTTTTATTTTTTAATACTAATTTGCTCTCCCAAAGACTATTTTTTAGAGAAAACATATATATATTTATATATTTATTAATTTTATTATATATATATATATATATGTTGTGTGTGTGTGTGTGTGTGCATGTATGTATGTATGTATGTATGAACGTATGTATGTATAAACAAATATACATTGTTAAAAAATTATGTTATAAAAATTTTGCAGCCTAAAGCATGAGCAACGATTGCCATGTAATAACTAGGCCCAGGAGTATACTTTTTATTCAATTGTTTTAAAATTATGGACTTCAGTAGATTATATTAAGTTTAAAATTTACTAGATGAGTTTTTTCCATATATAAGCCGAATATATGTGAATATAATGTTTTCTGTTTTCTTTTCAGGATCAAAACATAAAGGAAATCTAATCCAGAAGCAAGATAGGGAGAATGATTAATGCGTTGTAGGAACTATTATCAAAAAATCCATAACAGACGTAAGCATTTATTTTTTTTTAATTTATACTTATGTAAACCTTCTGATATGTGGTTACGTAATACTTTACAATTTTTAGAATAATTCTCTTTTTAATGTGCGAGAATTAGCAATACTTTTACAGTTAATTTATTACCTGTAGTTACAAAGTAATTTTTTTCCGAGTTATGTAAGAGTCACAAGTAGTACAGAATCTCATATTTGTACCTATAGTTTGAATTTGGAAACAAATGTTTTAAAAATGAAACTTAATGTAAAGAATCATAGAAACAGTTTTTATTCTTAAATGCAAGAAATATAATTTCTGCCCTAACATCTTTCTTGCTTTCATATCAAACCCTGCATTATTGCCAAATTTTTCAAGTTACTTTTAATGTTTATAATTATTTCCCATATGTGACCTTCAGGGTTCAAGCTGACTTCTGAATTTGTCACCAAATTAACAATTCATTATTTTTAGTGATTTCTTTTAAACTGAGTAAAAACATGTTAATTTTGTTTAGTAATCAGGAAGACCAATACGTAGTTTGTATGCAACTAGAGAATTACTTTCAAATTCTCTATTCACAATGTACTTAAAAATATCTCTCTAGAATTTCTAATGACAATTTCAAGTCGTAATTGGTCTTTAGAGATTTAGTAAAAAGTAGCTATGTTTACAAAGGAATTGTTCGTTCAGAAAAAGTTTGAATTTATTTTATAGCCTTGATAAAGGTGTAGATAGGCATAGAAAAATCGTGTTCAACAGTTATACATATATATGAAAATTGGTGTAGATATTACTAAATATTTTATGATTTCTTGTAAGTATATTTTATTTTCTATAAAACTATCCCTACAGTAAGATATAAAACTGAAGTTTGAAAATGAATTACTTTTTACATTTTCTTTTTTATTAATCTTCCCTATTCTTTATCAAAATAGTTCCTAGTTATAAATTTCGTAGCAATATCTAAATAATTGCACAGAAACTATGGAAATTAAACCAAAAATGTTTCTAAAATATGACATTTACCCTTATATGACTAGTAACTGGTTTAAGTTTTTTTCTATCCGAGCAATAGTCAATTAAGCAATTAGTATAACAAACAGTTCATGGCTTACTTGAGAAATAACTTGGATAAAAATTTTAAGATTTAATCTCAGTGTAAAAGTAGAAGTATCTGTTCAGAACTAACAAAATATTTTTTCAAGTAAATTCATCAGATACAGTCTAATTTAACTTGAAAAAGGCATTCCTACTACAGGTGTTTCGAAAATGACCGGTATATTTGAAAAATCAATAAAAACTAAACGGACGGTGATAGAAATTCACAATTTATTGCAATTTGCTTGGAAGAATAGTAAATTTTCAGGCAGGCAAACTTTCAAAATTAGTTATAATATTCCACAACAGATGGCGCTGCAGTCTGGGAAAATATAGACTATGATATTTGTCTGTGGGGACTCTTCAAAAACCAGGTGTACCGCCACTATCCAGAAACAATTGAATAATTGGAATAGTACATCTGTTCTGCATGTGAAGCCATTTCGCCTGAGACGTTTACACGAGTTTCTGATAATTTTGTTCTCAAAATATGCCATATTATTGCTGCACAGGGTGGATATCTGAAAACGATTGTAGTTGAGATTTTTTCAGATTGCAGTGCCATCTGTTGTGGAATATTGTAACTAATTTTAAAAGTTCGTCTACCTAAACATTTACTATTGCCCCAAACATATTTCAATAAACTGTGTATTTCTCTCACTGTCTGTTTAATTTTTATTGATATTTTAAATATACCGATCATTTTTTAACCTTCCGAGTGGAACACACCGATTGAAAAAAGTCTTCAAAAATACGCTAGGTTTCATTGTGTCAATAGTCAAAACGTTCTATGATTTTTTACTTCCCCCTTTGTTGACTAGAACGGGTTACGGGAAACCCACCCTCGTTATTTTCCCTTTACTTCCGGTTATAAATAGATATATAAATAGATATTACAGATTGTTAATTTTTAATACACATAAAGCTCGTCAAGTCTCGAAGATCATCCCATAAGAAATAATAGATTCTAAAAGTACAAATAAAAATATTCTTTAAGAGAATTATTTATATTTTTTTACGAAAGTTATCCAAGATATTTAAGTGGTGCAATTAGAGATATATCTGTTACCGCAAACGAGATATTTCGAAATAGAGATTTACAAGGCCATGAAAAGCTATCAGCGTCTTTGTGCCTCAGGGAGTAGGGGTGCATCCCTCAATAAATGTCAGTCAAAGAGGGATGCAGTTTCTAAAAAAGAAATCCAGAAATATCAGATATTACTAATGAGTTGGGGGCAATCTCAAAATTTAATGTTACTTTTAAGATTTAAAGTGTAAAAAACAAATTAAGTTCTACATAAACGAGTATATTTATTTTTACATTTCTTTTACTCACAAATTTGTTCCTTTAATATATCTAGTGAAGAACAATTTTTGGGGTCATTTACTAAAAAGAATTTATGTAAACTCAAACATGAAAATATTTTAAGTCATAATGATAATAAAAAAGTATATAATTAAAATTTACATGTGTCTTATGTTATTAAAAATTTACAAACTACGAGAATAGGTGTTTTTAATCATCGAGTAAGAATAAACAAATATCATGAATTTGCTGATTATTTTTATATGAATGTTTCTACTATAAATTTTATAATTTAATGCTTTTAATTGAAATATGTAATAAAAAACTATTTAGTCAGAAGGATTATCTTGTAGGTTAATCCAAAAACTAATAAAAAATTTATTGTTAAGCTCTTTGTAAACATTTTTATGTATTAAAGGACTTAATGTAAGCTTAATGTTTGTTATTGAAAAACTCTGTGATCTTAAAAGATTATAGTCATGAATTAATAAATTGTGTGTATATTTTTTATCAAGAAGTTAAATATTAAAAGAATTGTAAACAAAATATATGGACAAAGCTATTTTCTTCATTTAACATTGTTTAAATTGTCGTAAAGTTTAAATCTGAATATTATAATTCATTAAGTATTTATAATTAATTAAATTTTGCTAACACGAAAACTATTTAATATAACAGTAGCTGCTTCGCTCCATCTTTCGGTCTGGGTAGCAAAAATTTTGCTAATTAAGGTTTAAATCAACTACTATGATAAACAAATTTATAAAAATACTCATAAACTGAAGATTGTTGAAAAATATGATAGTTTAAGCAACAGACAGCCCCAATTATAAATTTGTACTAAAATAGTATTACCAAAGCGTACCACTAATAAGCGTAATGGTGCTAAATTCCTCGATTTTCTAATCACGACATGATCTGATTTTCAACATGTTATATATATGCATGCATGCAATGCTGAGAAAATTATTTCAAATAATTTTATTCATATAAATTCTCATATGTCATTATCTTAAATTTGTTTTAGTTAGCATAACAGTTTGTGGCAAAGTAACTGAGAAATGTAGCTCTCAGATTTTCAGAATGAAAAAAAAGAAAATATTTTATTGTGTGTGATTATATCTCTTACCGACTGGAAATGTCAAGTTTGAACTAATAATTTGAACTTTGTAAATTTTTACTATAAATAAAAAAAACCTTGCCTCTTAAAGTACTGCCTATCTATATTCTTTTCAGCCGTTTCCCTGCAAATTAAGTGCTTTATGATAATCCTTGAATTTTTGATTAAAGGTTTTCATTACTTTTAAACACGAGATCAAAGGACAATTTTTAACACTTTTTGACCTAGTATATCTCTAAAATTATAGATTGAATGAATTCATTTTTATTAAATTAAAAGGAGTCCCTGAATTACCAGCAAATAATAAGAAATTATAGCGCATTATAATGAGAATTATATACCTCTATTTAGAAATAAATTTTAAACTATGCACTTGCTTGCGCGAAACTTTATCTTGAACTGTAAACGGAAAATATCACACGTGAAATATTTTCTAAAGTACCAATTCCAGTTTGTACTTAAATTTTAGAATTTTAATGAACCTGATGTATTAGAAGATAGGATTATTAGGATAAGAGAAATACCAATTTTAAATACTTGAAGCATAAGTCTGTTCTTTGGGGCTGAAATGTTTAAAATTAAGTTCAAATTGAAGATATTAAATGATTATTTTTCAAAAAAAGATTTATGAAAACTAATGTATTAGTTTAAGAGTAAAAGTGCTAAAATTAAAAATCACGTGTTCAAAAACTTTAAAGATTTCTTTTTACAACTATTTTCTCTGAATCTGTT
>CM063508.1:61041773-61049273 GCA_032207245.1 Pardosa pseudoannulata
ATTTTTTCTGAATCTGTTGATACATTTTAATCTATAACTCATTGCGCTTCAGGAAAATTATAAAGATTAAAAATCACGTGTCCTGAAACTTTAAAGATTTCTTTTTGCAACTATTTTCTCTGAATCCGTTTATACATTTCAATCTATAGTTCATTATGTTTTAATCTATAATTCATTATGCTTTCATTATGAAGATTAAAAATCACGTGTTCTGAAACTTTTACAGATTTCTTTTTTACTTTATTTTTACTTTTGATTTTTTACAGCTATATTTTATGAATTTGTTGATACATTTTAATCTACAACTTATTACACTTTAGGAATTTTTTAAGGATTAAAAATTTGCCTGTTCAGAAACTTTAAAGATTTCTTTTTACAACTATTATATATAAATCTGTTGATACATATTTATCTACATCTCATTACGCTTCGGGAAATATTTGAGGAAAAATCAAGTGTTTAGAAACTTTAAAGATTTCTTTTTACAACTGTACTTTTTTTTTCTGACTCTGTTGATACATTTTAATCTATAACTCATTGTTCTTCAAGAATGTTATGAAGATTAAAAATGACGTGTTCTGAAACTTTAAAGATTTCTTTTTATAACTATTTTCTATAAATCCGTTGATACATTTTAATCTATAACTTATTACACTTTAGGAATTTTTTAAAGATTAAAAATTTGCCTGTTCAGAAACTTTAAAGATTTCTTTTTACAAAAAAACTTTAAGAAAGAAACACTTTCTTTCAGAAAAAAACTTTTACAAAGAAACTTTAAAGATTTTCTTTCTTTTGGTTGGGGACGGTTCTTCTGAATTTTTCTGGGCAGCACTCGTCGGTCTCTATCTTCCAGTTTCGTTGGTCTGCCCATTCTGACAATCACCGCTCACCTTCCACTTCTTAATCACATAGGCCACTGTGACGATTTTCACGAATTTTCCACGAATATTTTCCACGAATCTGTTGATAAATTTTAATCTATAATTCATTCTAGGATTTATTTTATCTCTACAAAATTAACGCAAGTTACTATTTGATGGTACACGAAAAATAATCAGTAATAATGGACCAAAAAATGAAATGAAATGAAATTATAGAAAAGTTTTTCCCCATATTTCGTAAAAACTGTTTTAATTAATAATATTATACAGCAAAGTTAAATTAATAATTTTTTATATTTTTTTTTATTAAAAACCATTTATTTGTAAACGAAGTATGGCAAAATAGTACATAAATATGAAAACTTTTAACAGACACATACATATGGAACTCAGTGTGCTAGAAATGCTTAAAATCTTCAACAGTCTTGTATTCACGAGTAATATTTATTTACATTGGCGAAACCACACAAGAACATAAATAATAATGAATATGATAAAATCTCAGCAACTTAAATGAAACCACCACGTATTATTTTGCTGTTTACATAGATTGGCACACTATATGAACTAGCACATTACAACACCTACTCGTGCTGTATATTCACGGCGCAAAAAGAGAGCGACCTTCCTCACTAACTCCCTTAAAAACTATTTGCTTTCTTATTCGATCATTTCACTGCAGATCGTCTTTTAATGCAGCATTGTGGGATCGCATTTAATATAAATTAACACATGCATATATGTCAGGTCTAAAAAGGGGGTAGTTCGCAATTACGTGAGTTAAAAAGGGAACTCTTTTGTAATAATAAAAAAATGAAAAAGACCCACGCTTGCGTAACTTTTTGGAGTAATGAGGTCAGACGCAAAGACTTTTCACAGGAAGTGACTAATCAAGCGATAACTTCAGTTATCAAGTGGACAAGGAGCGTCAACACCTTTCCACGCTTAGTTTCTCCATGAATAAATAAAATGGAGCAAGTTTTG
This sequence comes from Pardosa pseudoannulata, assembly GCA_032207245.1. NCBI lineage: Eukaryota > Metazoa > Arthropoda > Arachnida > Araneae > Lycosidae > Pardosa > Pardosa pseudoannulata. Next base: position 61,043,639 of record CM063508.1, read on the forward strand.
CTTTTAAATGAAACTATGGTTCATTAAAATTATTATTACTAAGAAGGACTAATAGTTCCATTCGCCTTAATACTGAATCATGTCATATATATATATATATATATATATATATATATATATATATATATATATATATATATATATATATATATATATATATATATATATATATATATATATATATATATATATATATATATATATACTCTCTACCAATAAGTATTTGGACACCTGTGATAGAAAAGAAAACTAACTTTATTCAAAATCAATAGTTGGTAGAGGGAATTAGAGCGTGAACCCTCCGGGGCATACTTTCCACAAGTCTTGGTATTTCAACTAGTGGTATTGAATTCCACTCAGCTTGGAGTAGACAAGTTCTTTCACCGGTTTTGGACGGGTTATGCACCTCTTAATTCGGCGACCAACTCGTTCCAGAGGTTCTCGAAAGGGTTCAGGTCTGGTCTCTGGGAAGGCCAGTCCATTCGATGAACTCCATTGGCACCGTACCAAGCCTTGGTTAACCTCGAAAGATGACAACTGGCATTGTCGTCCTGAAAGTAATAGGGGTCCAACCCGTAAAACTGCCTCAACGTAAGAATCACATTGTCATCCAAAATAGTGCAGTAGGCATCGGCATTGAGCTAACCATGAATGGAGACCAAGGGTCCCCATCCATAAGAGGAGAAACACCCCAAGACCATAATTCCAAATCCACCGAACTTGACATTGGCATAATGCATTCTGGCAGGAGACTTTCTCCGGGCAGACACCAGAAACTGCCATCCGAACGGTAAAAGGTCAACTTTGATTTGTCGCTCCAAAGAACACGTTTCCATTGATCTACGGTCCAATTTCAATGTGCTTTGAACCACATTAACAGAGCAGCACGGACTTTGTGATCAAAGGCTTATGGGTAGCAACATGACCATGAAAACCAAGCAGATGTCCTTCCTTACGAATGGTATTCATTGAAACAATAATTTCGGATGACTGTTGAACCTCTTCAATTGAAGGGGCCATCGGTTGGGGACGGTTCTTCTGAATTTTTCTGGGCAGCACTCGTCGGTCTCTATCTTCCAGTTTCGTTGGTCTGCCCATTCTGACAATCACCGCTCACCTTCCACTTCTTAATCACATAGGCCACTGTTGATTTTAGGTACTTCATATCGCTAGATATTCCCCTTAAGGATCGGCCACATTTGGGATACCCGATAATTATACCTTTTGCGGAATCCGAGAGCTCCGAACTGCACGGCATCTTGCATGCGACTAATGCCGATGCTGTTTCCAACACGATGTATACCGGAGGAGGCCGTGACGTACCTGAGAACCACAGATATCGCCATTTGCATAGGTGTCCAAATACTTTTTGGTACACAGTGTATATATATACACAATTCTTCTGTCCATGTGTTTGTACTAGAACGAATTTTGATGAAATTTTATATATGTAAGTATGTTGATTCGAGAAAGGTTTAGATTCACAATTTGATCCGATAGAAAATTTTTTTATTAAAAATACAGAATTGCGTTCTTATTAAGATTATTATAATACGAGCTTCTGTATGAGAGGGATCAGGATCGAGTCACAAATACAGGCGATGTCGGAATTTTAATTTAATCTAATTACATTTGTGAAGACTGCACGCGTGGTGACGTATTTCTAAAATACTCGTCAAGTATTTTTAAAATACTTTTTTCCTTACTTTCCATAAAATGATCCAATTTATAATTTATTTAAAAATATATTACAATTTTTTGATTAACCGCGTTCAAGCACGACAACGTCTGTCGGGTTGTCTAGTCCATATATAAGTCACAATGATTTTAGAATCCAGCATCACCTTTAGGTTTAGTTCGGTTTGGTTTGGAGTACTGCCGTCTACTTTTTGCAACACAAGGGCTAATGGCACCTGGACCTACAGCTTAAAGCCTAGTCCGAACGGCTACGAACATCTATACCACAGTGAGATTCAAACCCACGAACACCGGTTCCGAAGGCCAGCACCCTAACCAATCGGCCATCGTCCGGCCGCAACGTTTAGGAGTATTAGAACGTACCTTGTCTCATTATGTAATGTGAATACGTGGTCACCATATAAAAGGTATATCGAAAAGAATTAAACACTCTCGCAATATCAAATTTCAACAAATAGAACCATTTTTTACTAATTGGTACAATTTAGTATGTTCTACAACCAAGTACGTGAACCAAAAAAAGGTTAAGAAACGCCGTTATAACCAATTAGTTTTTGATACGAAATTATTCAATTTCATATTTTAAGTAACCACATTTAATACAATAATAACAACAATAAAACTTAATTTTTTATCTTTACTTTTCATATAAGTTAAGGAGAATTTTAATTATTATTCATTTATTTCTGTTTGAATTACTATCTTAAATGCCAGATTACAACGTACATGATCATTTTTACAAAATTGTAAAAGTTAGCTTAATGTAGGACCAATTATGTGATCCAAAAATAGTTAAGAAACGCCGTTGTAATAAATTAGTTTTAAATACTAATAATTCACAAAATACAATAATTCACAACATGATTTTTATTTTTACTTTTCTTATAAGATAAAGAGAATTTTAATTTTGTATTCATTTGTCACAGTTTGAATTACTATTTTAAATGTCAGATTGCAACATAAATTATCATTTTTACAAAGTTGTATAAGTTAGCATAATGTAGAACTAAGTACGTGAGCCAAAAAAAGTTAGGAAACTCCTATGTAATCAATTAGTTTTAAATACTAAATCATTTACTATCATATTTTACATAACCACATTAAATACAATAATTCTCAACATATTTTTTTTTAATTCTCTAATAATTTTAGTAGAATGTTAACTTTGTATTCATTTGCTACCATTTGAATAGTTATTTTAAATATAATTTTAAAAATTATCAATTCAATCTTCATGAGAAAGATTTATATGCTCACACCCAGTGTCAGAAACAATTCAGAGACACTTTAGAAATGAAAATAGGAAACACAAAGAAATCCATTACTATGAATAAAAATGAACTCAAATAATAATTGTCGAAATGAAATTAATACGCCTGTGAACAAAAACATAATGCAGTTGACAAAGTAGCTTTATAAAGATTTATTTGCTACTACAGATGGAATCTGAAGGATGAAAATTATCCCAACAAGTGTCTCTCGAAAAGTATAAGGGAAAGTATCTTTATATTAAATGGAATGCTTATTATCGGTGTCAAAAGATTTCTTTTGTTCATTTTGAAGACTGAGTCTCGAAAAGTAATTTTTCATAATAGCAAAGTTTTCACCCTTACTCAAACATAAAATTAATATTCCTTTACTAATGATGTAGAAAATAATTAATTGGGCAAGATGATTAAATCTTTTTATGTATCTTGTATTGTTTTATATTGGCATACACTAAAAGGTATATTTATTGGTAATGTAGTTTTTGTAAAAAATATTTGTGTTCAGATTAAGGTACCTTTTTGGTTAATTTGGGGAAAATACTGGCGATGCTTAGTAAACACAAATACTTAAAGTACACAAAATACAATTTTAGTTTTGACTGCCAAGCGAAGTATAGAAATTAATTTCTCAAAAACTTACAAAACGAATAATTTCTAATTATTAAAAAAATCATAACAATAGTGAGCTATCGGAGAATGGAACTGTAAAAGTAATAAAGAAACAACAACCAAATGATAAAATATGTGCTTAATTAGCTTTGATTTTCAGTGAAATTGCCATTTTTCAATTTAATTTCACAAATTTAATAACAAATGTGAATTAGACTCATTTAAGACGTAACAAAACAGTTTCAAACAGAGGAGAGGATACTAAAATAATATAGATAAAAATGTAATGAAAGAATCTTTGTACAAAGGGAGATCCGCAGATACAGTTAGGTTACCATGCTTACAGTCTTATCGCCAAATTGGAGAGGGTACCCTTTTCTGGTGAAAAATCGGAATAACATCGGATATTTAAACGATATTACTTTATTAAAACTATCTTAATGACTGATTAATTGGGAATGCTACAGTCAATACTCTATCATATGTCTACTAAATATACAATTATCTACTACTTAGAGGGATATTGGACTTTTAGCCAGTCGACATATCTTTAAAATTCTATATTTCTCTTATTCATCGAATGAATGGTGAAATGTAAATAAGTATAAAAATCAAAAATGGTGTTTTAACATCCATAATCTTAAAAATAATGTACTTATTACAAAAAAGAAACCAGCTATTAAGAAACTATAAACAATTTTTTTTCATATAACATGCCGAATTTTCTAATTATTTGAAACTTTTAAGGGACGTGACTAATCGTCAAATACTTTTAAAAAATATCAATAATTCACCCTATAGAGTATAAAATAAATTAAAGTTGAACGTGTTCCGAAAAGGAAAAAAAATATCTTTTCTAAAACTAAAGTATCATTAAACATATTTTACTCAGAAAATTGGTTACCTCAACTATTTTCTTTTCTAAATATATTTCCAGCAAATTCTTACCATAACAACGAAGTTTTATTCTAAGACCTAAAAGGAATCCTGTTTATAAAAGTGACAGTATTTTATACAAAATATATGTGGCTGAAACTTTTTAATCCTTCTAACTATTACTAATTAATTACTTTGAAACCTCATAGTATTTTACCTTGAAAGTATAATGGCTTTGCCGTAAATATAGGGTTAATAATGCATTAAATTTTCAAGCTGCTTGGTCAAAATCAAAATTAATTGATTTTGAAAATTCTTGTCAGCTTAAATCTGATAACCAGTGGTTGAAAAGATTCATGACAATAATGGAGGTCGCTTTCATAGACACTGGTTATAACTTCCAGCATTATGATATTTAATATTCAGTTTTATAAAAGTAAGTTTTATACTGCATTATACCTATTTTTCTAAGGCCTTATATGTGACGATGAGTATTTTGCGATTATCTTGGAATAAGGTCTTGTTTAAAGTATATGGCTTCTGTTGGATCCACAGAATCGGAGTAACGCGGGAATAATACTACAACTTAAACACTGGTATAATTCATGTATTTCACATGTCCAAAAAGAAGGCTTTGGATAATTCGCAATCTAATATATTAAATTTCAGTTTTTGGCGTATTTAATAAGCTATACATGCTACATAAGTTTCCTTATTTCATTAATATCTAGCAAATTAATTTGCGTTAACTATGAACTCAAGAATATTTACTAGCTGGGAGAATATTGTTGTTTAATCAGGTTTATCCCTTCTTGAATAAACTGAGTTTTACTTTAAAGTTATTGAAAGTTATATAATGTATAGTGTAATTTAAAAAAAATACACTGCTGTTTAGACTTTATTAGCTAAAATCTAACAATGAAATTTGATAAATGAAAAGTACATACAGTTAGCAATTTTTCACAGATAGCATAAAATGTTTAAGACAACTGACGTTGAGAAAATTTAATGTATTAAGTATTAATTTGCGAAGTGCAAAAAAATAAAAATAGAAATTTAAAAGTACAAAATCCGTAGGAAACTCCTCTTAGGAAACTGCAAAAATTACTTTTAAACTTTTACTCCACTTTTAAAATATACGAGAAATATTTGACACTTAATTAAAATTTTATGCAAGGAATATT
>CM063508.1:61054273-61076773 GCA_032207245.1 Pardosa pseudoannulata
CACTTGTTCCTGCATTTGAAGAAATATTTGTTCGGTGAGCGCCACAACGATGATGATATCAAAATGCTCCATGTTAAAGTGGCTGACAAATCAGAAGGCAGACTTCTGGGCAATGGTATGCAAAAGCTCGTTGTACGATATGCTAAATAACTCTGTATTGGTGGCAATTATGCATCTTCTATAATTTAAAGACAGTCTTTTTGATCGAAGTCGGTCTATATTTAAGAACTTACCACCACTTGTTCCTGCATTTAAAGAAATATTTGTTCGGTTAGAGCCACGATGACGACGATTTCAAAAAATGGCCATATTGCAGTGGCTGACAAATCAGGCGGCAGACTTCTATGACGAAGGCATGCAAAAGATCGCTGTATGATAAGATAAATCCCTCAATATTGGTAGCAATTATACATCTTCTACAGTTCAAAGACTGCCTTTGTAATCGGAGTTGGTCTATATTTAATGACTGATTACCACTTGTTCCAGCATTTAAAGAAATATTTGTTCGGTGCGTACCACAACGACGACGATATCAAAAATGCCCCATGTTAAAGTGGGTGACAAATCAGGAGGCAGACTTCTATGGCGATGGTATGCGATATGATAAATCTTTCAATATTGGTGACAATTATGCTTCTTCTATAGAGACTGTCTTTGTGACCTAAGTCGGTCTATATTTAATAACTTACTACCACTTGTTCCTGCATTTAAAGAAATATCTGTTCGATCAGCGGCACGGCGATGACGATATCAAAAATTGGCCTGGTCGCAGTGACTTATAAATCAAGCGGCAGACTTCTATGACGATGGTACCCAAAAGCTCGTTGTACGATATGATAAATGCCTAAATATTGTTGGCAATTACGCATTTTCTACAGCTTAAAGACTATTTTGTGATCGAAGTTGGTCTGTATTTAATGTGGGATTTACTTTTGTCTTTATACAAAATTCATAATTCGGCAATCAATTTTATAAACAAGTTTTTGTAGAATTAAAATCATAAATATTTTACAGAGTTCCCAAAATTACTTATCCTTGTTTCCAAATTTCTATTCAAACGTATACACGTAACATTGTACCGCCGTAAAACTATAAGAAAATTTAAAACTTCTCCCCAGCAAGTAATATAAAGTTTAAGTTTAAAGCGAATAAAACATAATAAATGAAGACTTTCTAGAGAAGAAGGGATATTATTTCTCATTAATGTCATTTTCAATTTTACACGAAACGAAACAAGTTCTATTTCTCAAGTACGTCACAAGAACATCAATATAATCTTCTCGGTAATGGCTTTTTGCTTGGATCATTAATTCAAAATGAAGAATGTGCCATAAATAAAATTTGTCTGCCGATTCAAAAACATCTGTCGAAGCTGATGCGACGCGTTATCAATTAGGTCCTTTTTTGTCTTAATTTTAAAGAAACAGGAATTTTACATTTTACCTTCAGTGATTTATAGTCTAACCCGTGGAAGAGACACATAAGGATTCATAATTAACGATATATTTTTGAAGTTCTTTTTTTATTAATCGCCAGCATCATACTACCTTAGGGAGAATATATTTATGACAAAAATTTTAAGTCAAATGATATATATCTAGCAGATTAGGTACTGTGTGCGTCAAATGTTTGCAGACAATAAATACCTTAAGAAGTGCATCAAAGAACTACATATCCGTTGTATTAAAATTTTCAAATTTTCAATAAACTTGTTTCTGATTAATAATAGTCGACACGCTGTTTGTATACACATCTATATTACTGATTTTGTAAATTTAAAATTCACTTGCAATAGGAAAATATGTACTACTTACTCTAAACAAAAAAGTAACATTCCTTTACTAATGATGTAGAATATAATTAATTGGGCATGACGATTAAACTTTTTTATCTGCCTTGTATTGTTTTATATTGACATACTATAAAAGTTCTATTTATTGGTAATGTAGTTTTTGTAAGAAATATGAGTGTTCAGATTAAGGTAACCGTTTGGTTAATTTGGTGAAAATACTGACGATGCTAAGTAAGTACAAATACATAAAGTAATTTCATTTTTAGTTTTGACTGCCAGGCTAAGTACATAAATTAATTTCTCAAAAGCTTACAAAACGGATAATTCCTAATTATTAGAAAATATAGCAATAGTGAGCTATCGGAGAATGGAACTCTAAAAATAATAAAGAAACAACAACCAAATGATGAAATACTTGCTTAATCGGCTTTGATTTTAAATGAAATTGCCATTTTTCAATTTAATTTCATGTTTGTAAAAAATAAATGTTTGCAGACAATAAATACCTGAAGAAGTGCATCAAAGAACTACATATCCGTTGTATTAAAATTTTCAAATTTTCAATAAACTTGTTTTTGATTAATAATAGTCGACAAGCTTTTTGTATACACATCTATATTACTGATTTTGTAAATTTAAATTTCACTTGCATTAGGAAAATATGTGCTACTTACTCTAAACATAAAATTAATATTCCTTTACTAATGATGTAGAAAATAATTAATTGGGCATGGCGATTAAACCTTTTTATCTGTCTGGTATTGTTTTATATTGGTATACTCTAAAAGTTCTATTTATTGGTAATGTAGTTTTTGTAAGAAATATGAGTGTTTAGATTAAGGTACCCATTAGGTTAATTTGGTAAAAATACTGGCATGCTTAGTAAACACAAATACATAAAGTAATTTCATTTTTAATTTTGACTGCCAGGCGAAGTACATAAATTGATTTCTCAAAAGCTTACAAAACCAATAATTCCTAATTATTAGAAAACATACCAATAGTGAGCTATCGGAGAATGGAACTCTAAAAATAATAAAGAAACAACAACCAAATGATGAAATACTTGCTTAATCGGCTTTGATTTTAAATGAAATTGCCATTTTTCAATTTAATTTCATGTTTGTAAAAAATAAATGTTTGCAGACAATAAATACCTGAAGAAGTGCAACATTGAACTGCATATCTGTTGTATTAAAATTTTCAAATTTTCAATAAACTTGTTTTTGATTAATAATAGTCGACAAGCTTTTTGTATACACATCTATATTACTGATTTTGTAAATTTAAATTTCACTTGCATTAGGAAAATATGTGCTACTTACTCTAAACATAAAATTAATATTCCTTTACTAATGATGTAGAAAATAATTAATTGGGCATGACGATTAAACCTTTTTATCTGTTGTATTGTTTTATATTGGTATACTCTAAAAGTTCTATTTATTGGTAATGTAGTTTTTGTAAGAAATATGAGTGTTTAGATTAAGGTACCCATTAGGTTAATTTGGTAAAAATACTGGCATGCTTAGTAAACACAAATACATAAAGTAATTTCATTTTTAGTTTTGACTGCCAGGCTAAGTACATAAATTAATTTCTCAAAAGCTTACAAAACCAATAATTCCTAATTATTAGAAAATATAGCAATAGTGAGCTATCGGAGAATGGAACTCTAAAAATAATAAAAAAAACAAGAACCAAATGATAAAACACGTGCTTAATTGGCTTTGATTTTAAGTGAAATTGCCAATTTCAATTTAATTTCATGTTTGCAGACAATAAATACCTTAAGAAGTGCATCAAAGAACTACATATCCGTTGTATTAAAATTTTCAAATTTTCAATAAACTTGTTTTTGATTAATAATAGTCGACAAGCTTTTTGTATACACATCTATATTACTGATTTTGTAAATTTAAATTTCACTTGCATTAGGAAAATATGAAGAAAAATTGTTTATATCTAGTGAAATGTAGTATGAAATGTCACTCGGAAGTGAGTATTACATAGTTTGGAATAGGTGCCAATAATATCGTCAAGTCACCAGTTTTAGCAACTAAATTTCATCATAAAATTTAGCAACAGCATTTAATATGTGTATCGAGCACAGAAAATTAATAAAAATAGTTATTTGTATTCGAATGTCTATTTACTTTTTTATGTCAATTTTGTTAAAATTATCGGGGTTGATTAAAAGCTTTTCTATACAAAATATTAAAAAAATTCCAATAAAGCTTAGAGAAATAATAATGTTTTGGATCACGTTGTATAAACTATACTTAAATATTTTATATCCTTAATATATAATCACGAATCGCTAATTCCATATTCTATGTTGATCTCTGTAAGAATTGTACATTCATGGAGTTATAATGTTCTCTTTATAAGATCCAAATCCTTTCTTAATTTTTTATTTATTTTATGTGCAAAAGTTTTATCCCAATACAATGGGTTATAAAATCATTTTATCAGGAAGGAAAATTCAAGAGACTTGAAAAAATACACTTGTGATATTACTTTGAAATACTGTTTTTTTTTATATTTCTTGTAATTAATAAATGACCTATAAAGAAATTGAATGACTATATAAGACTATAAAAAATTGAATGGGCACAATAATGCATATATAAATAGGGAGTTTTGTTTTGAAAGCGCATTAATTATTTTTGGGTATTATAAATATACTATCTAATTAGATACTATACGGTGTATTGATACGAATGATAGACTTATTAAAACTAAATCACAATTGTCATCTATAGGATGGGGTGTATAAAGCATTCGAGAATTATCTGGTTTCCATGAAGAAATATGAAACTAATTTGATGGAGAGGTGCTGTTACGTCTAATCATTGAAAGCCATCAGAGCTATGGCTGTGTCAGGAAACTTTATCTGTTGGATTCACATCTCAGTGCTTTAATCCATACTATGCTAATCACAATGTCTCTCTTATGCAACTATTCCATACATCGAAGATCGCATATATAGACAAAGTACATGTTTGTAAACAAATACGAGTGCTGATTACAACTCAAGTTTTTGTTGGCAAAACATTGCTTGTTTTCATTGTATTTAATGAGCTTCGATTTGGATCACGTATACAATAAAACTAAATTGTATTTAAGGGAAGGGGAAAAAACATCAGAAACTGGTCAAGTAATTAAAAATAGATTATTTTAGCATTTACAAAAGTATATATATTTTTAAAAACAATTAAACACTTTACACAGTACTATTAAGTATCACAATCAAAGTATAACTTCTTTGATTATGTTGATAGGCACAATAAACTATTACATAAATAAGAATCTAATAAAAATGTGCAAAGGGACTACTGAAGAACTACTGAAGGTTTTCCTTGGGAAATTCAGCTAAAATATTGGCGATATTTACTAAAACACCAAGGTAATTCATCCAAACATTGTATTTTATGCTTTTTCTGGCTACTTTAATTAATGCCCACTGTACCATCTTAATAGAATTATATACTCTTACTTAATTAAAGAAAACGACTTGAAAACCGCACATTTTAAGGACCTTTTCAAAACCTGATCATTTTAAGGACAAAAAAATAATTACATTTGTAGGTACAGTACTTCTCACAAAAGCATAAAAAATACATAAGAAATGTGAAAAAAACTTAGTAATAATAAAAAAAATCTTAAAACATAATAATTTTATGTAATCTATTGCATTACAGTAAGGTTAACATTTCATTATCATTCTGAAAAGATTTGCTGCAAATTCTCAAAGAAGTTGTATTCCAGTCTTGCCTTTTCAAAGCTTTTATCCAAAGCATTCGCAATGTAAGATCTTTAGGAAAGCAATAAAATCCAATATCTTCACCTTTTTTGAAACGCTTAGTACAGCCATACACAACAGCTTGTTACCATTTTCAGATAATTGACAAAATTAAAACCCTAATTACAAGCACAATCCGTAGGAAATTCAAATATTTTGCCAACGAGGAAGTTGAGCTGCAATTTTTGCTGCACCTGACGTCATGCGCACATTTTCTATGCTTGAAGGCATGACATTAAGTTATTTTCACACAGGATTAACTCATGTCGCTTTCTTTTGTTGCATTTACACATGAAGGTTTAAGAGGAAGTTTCTGTTTAATGAATCTCATCAATGGCTTCTTTATTACATTATTTAAAATTTATACATTAATAATCATTATATACCCATATGTATTTACATCCTTAGAAATAACTCTCTAATGGAAACTAAAGAGGCAGCAATAGCGATTTTTTTCAGTGATGTAAATCTGCACTTTGCATCATATTAGCAAGACTTGAAAATCAATTTTCCGTCATTACATATAATCTGACCAAAAACACTTAAGGCCATATTCACCACGATTTTAATACTCGGATCTAACCTCAAATCAGCATTTTAATATTCTTCAACGATAATCCGCGGCTTTCAGCTAATTTTAATCCCCTGTTTCTGATCCCCCAAATTTGGAGGATTAATTGCCTAATATACGGATACTACATTTTACACATGCTCTCTGCATTGAAATAAACATGGTGGGTATGTTTTCAGGTTTAGAATTTCTCGAAGTTTTACAAATGTTGTAAATAACAGAAAGCCGCAAGAAAAGATTTGTGCATCCACATAGAACAAATGATTTGGATTGTTTGGATGATGGGGACTTTCGGTCGAGTTAGCGTTTTAATTAACATACAGCTGAATCATTAATTCGAATGACACGATTTCAGCTCCTTTGGAAAAGAATAATGCTCTATCTTCTGCTGAATAGTTTTTGCTAGCATCAAGGTATTTTGCTACCGGATCTTTCCAGATTTTTCATAAAAGATTCTACTCAGTTTCATCAAAATTCTTCCTTTTATATTCTTCCATTCTTATTTCGTGAGCGAATATCAGTAAAACTACACATCCTTAACTAAATTCATAATTTCCTCAAACAATATTTATGTCTGGTTGAATAAATATGTAAATCAACTTAGAATGAGAACTATCCCCGGAGAATCTCATTTATTGACGAATCAAAACATCGCTTACATATTTGCAATAATTAATCTAGAGATCAAGGAATCCACTCATGGTGCATATGATACCAGTTTAAGTCACAGTTAACGGCGTGTGATCGCTGATCTACCGATTCCCTGATCTGCTCTTTGATCCTGGATACCCTGATTTTGATGGCCCATAGAGTTTTAATAAAGTCTTTGGATTTTTTAATGTCAATAATAATATTCATATATATTTACATGTATAGAAGAAATTCTGAAATTTAAAGTAAAGCTCTTACAGTAATAATGAGATTTTCCCAGATGATTAAAATTTAATCTTTCACATCACATTAGAAAAAAAATTCTCAAAATTTGAAAAGCAACTTTTCTTTGTATCTCGGATTATCTGTTACGAAAGGCATCTAAGGCACGATCAAAACGAGAGATATATGGTGTTTGGATGTCACTCGCAAACAGATGTTTCCTTTCGCTTCCATAAGAAAAAATAAAGATTCCATTTATCCAATATACTTATCACGAAAACTGCCAAAACAATTTTTTGCACTAAAAAATGTAGTGGAATTCCACTGCGAAACGACACATTTAAAAAAAATATAAACACGATAAAGAGAAAGTTCCCCGATCGATCACGTGACAAAACGACAGCAGATTCCTGAAGATTTTAAGCTGTGTTCAATAACTAAATCTCCAAAACTGTAGCGGAGTTTGGATAATTTCCGTAAAATGAATTTTTGTGTTGATTGTCTTTAAATAATAATTTCCTCTTTTAAACGCATTTCTTAAGCGAAATTGGATTAGAAGCGTTAACAAAATGGAAATGGAAACATGGTAACTTTTGGAAACTTTTTAAATTCTTGTTTGTAAATGAGGATACACAGCTTTTAATTAACCCGAAAGTTTGCGAGAGAAAAACGACGTGATTTACATTCGCAGGGTAACTTTGTGTAAAAGTGTGTTTGTAAATAGCGGTTGCGATTTCGTAATTCCATTCACTTGTCAATTCCTTAGTCAGAGAAATTCGGCAGTCTTGATGATTCAAGAATTAGACTCCATAGATGTTTTAATTATTTAACACGAAGTTAATTTATTTACAGAAAGGTATTAGTTAATGTTGCTGGTGGATGTTACTCTCATCCGATACAGAAAAAAAATCAATCAAAATCATCCTTCAAAAGTCGGAGTATATCTCTCCAAGAGAGAAGCTACATATCCGAGTTAAGAGTTCAAACGGGAGTGATTCCCAACTTCTTACTTCTCCACCAGTGTAACAATAAGTTACATTCGGTCACCGGTGACATGCCGGGGCAGGACCGGTTTGAATGCAGAGCGACTTCGGACTTCTCCCAGCCAATAAAGCTGTCCGTTCGTTTTTGGGGAATTTGGACCCTCTCCCCCCGCCGTTCTGGAGTGGACTATCTTTTTTTTTTTTTTTTTTTTTTTTTTTTTTTTTTTTTTTTTTTGAAAGACCGGAGGAGATGTAACAATAAGTTACATTCGGTTACCGGTGACATGCCGGGGCAGGACCGGTTTGAATGCAGAGCGACTTCGGACTTCTCCCAGCCAATAAAGCTGTCCGTTCGTTTTTGGGGAATTTGGACCCTCTCCCCCCGCCGTTCTGGAGTGGACTATTTTTTTTTTTTTTTTTTTTTTTGAAAGACCGGAGGAGATGTAACAATAAGTTACATTCGGTTACCGGTGACATGCCGGGGCAGGACCGGTTTGAATGCAGATCGACTTCGGACTTCTCCCAGCCAATAAAGCTGTCCGTTCGTTTTTGGGGAATTTGGACCCACTCCCCCCGCCGTTCTGGAGTGGACTATTTTTTTGTCTCCGCGAGAGTCGGAAATTTTTTTGGACGGAAGGTGGTTTGCAGAAGGAGCGAAAGGAACGGCTGGCATCCGTGGCGTGTGGATGAACCTTTTTGGAAGATAGAATTATTCTATTTTTTTGTTTTAGGATTGACGCCGACTAGAGAGCAGTCTTTAATCAACAAAATGATAAGTTGATTCATTTGTATTCCTTAGGCATTTATTATTGTATAAAATCATTTAATCAAGACCTATTATTCATGTGTTTCTTGAGTTTTAATTTCTGTCTCAAACACTAGGCCAACGTATCATTATTATTCTTATCAACCAGGATATTTCCGTTTTAGGTTAGATCATACCCCCCCTCTTTTGACCTTCGTCTTTGGGGTAGCTGAAGAGCCCTTAGGCACCTGGCTGACTCAGTCTAACAAAACATCTTTTCTTTCTCTGTCGGTGCGTTCACAAACGACCCGTTGGACACTTCCAACAGCCCTGGCATCAAGAAGACCATACTGGCACAATATTGTCGTTTCCAATTGTTCGGCGTTTGCAATGTTTGGCTTTTACAATGCACAGTTGCTCGCTTTTACAAACGCTCGTCTTAAACACTGACAGAGCCGGATATTTAAATATGTTACTTACATTCAATTTGTATGTTGTATATTGTTATGAATTTGTTTAGTGAACCGTAAATTTAACACTGGACTCTATGGGTATCTGGCCAAACTGGCGAGATATCGGCTCGTTGGCGACAATTTTGGCAACCTATTTTTGTCATCAGGTTCATCGCCAAGTGTCGCCAAGTGTTGCCAAGTGTTTCGTAATGGAACAACTTCCTGTTCCGGTTTCTGGAATATTCCAGCAGTTTCTTCGGGCCTGTATAAGGCAGACTGTCCCAAAATGGTAAAGTCGTTAAGTGAATCTCTCGGTGTAAGAAGTACGTACGGTGTGTTGTGTTTCACCGGTGCTTGCGTTTTGTTTGATGCGGAAAGTGATACGTGAGCCTGTGGCTCCGATTGTTTCGCGATGACATTGTATTTTTGAAGGGATTGCCAATAAATCATTGTTTTCGTGCTGTAGTCTTACTTAAAGTCCATTCAATCTCCGAACCCAGATTTTGAAGTTCTTAACAATACATATATATTTCATGTTCCTATACATTTGTTTTTAACACACGCTTCACAGACAAATTTTTCTTTGTAAATTTTATTTGGCACTCATCTATATACTTCGTCTTGTATTTGGCGTATTTTCTCAAAAGAAAACTTTCTTTAATGCACTAAATGTAATTGTTAATGCATCTTACTAAACTGTGAAATATCTCAGAAGAGAGGAGTACATTTCAAGATTCCAAAGGAAAAATAACACTTTCTCAAACACGTGTATTTAAAATGGAGACTCAAAATAATGCTTTTGGCAGAAGCCCAAGCATTTAAGTATAATTTATCTCTGTGTTTAAATTATTTTAAATTTTTTCATTTAAATTAATTTTAATTGATGATTCATAGTTACTACCTCTTCATCACCATTTTCAGCCTCTTCGTTGACTCTTTCTTTACGATTTTTTTTGTTATAAAGGCCCTCCGTAAAAGTTAATCATTTTGACTCGAAATGGTATCTTAAGTTTCTTCTTTTAAATCGATCTTAATTGAGGAGTCATAACTACTGCAACATCCCTCATCATGGTGTTTTTCATCATATTCGTTAACTATTTCTTTACCCAGTGTAACAGTGTTCTATATTTTATTAAATACTGCAATCTTATCGTAAATGAGCTTATATAAAATGTTTTAAGAAAATGATTTAAAAAAATTCTTTTCTACTTGCAAATGTTTCCGAAATACTTGTGCAGGATACGGCATAAGTGTTCTATGTCTATTCCAAAATAATTATTTATTGAATATTTTCGAAAAATGAAGAATTAAGGAAAATTAATGCAAAAAAATAGCATTGGATCTATGGGGATAAAATTGCACCATATAAAGAATAGCGCTGTCGCGTATTTTTGAATGCAGGTTGTGGGATTCTTAGGGTTTTAAAAGTGGAAAATGCTTTAGAAATTAGAGACTGATTGAATATTTTTCACACTTTCATTTGTGCAAAAAGCAGATTAAGGATAGCCATCTTTAAAACATTTTAACCAATAATAATAAAAGATATTATTGTGTACACTAAAAACATACTCTAGAGATATAATTTAATTTAAACACAGTTGAATATATATATATATATATATATATATATATATATATATATATATATATATTATATATATATATATATATATATATATATATATATATATATATATATATATATATATATATATATATATATATATATATATATATATATATATATATATATATATATATATATATATATATATATATATATATATATATATATATATATATATATATATGTGTGTGTGTGTGTGTGTGTGTGTGTGTGTGTACTTTTATGAATACCAATCCCATGCTGTTCATGTTTGCTGTAACATCCCCTGAAAAATTCAAGAGTATTTCTATTTTCGTTTGTTAACATGCATCTTTGAATATTTATTGTTTTTTGCGTAAAGTTCACGTAAAGGTCATTATCAGTCGAGCAAGTGAGTTGCTATTCGCACGTGACTATATTGTGTGGAGCAAGCGGAATTAATACCAAAGATCACCTACCTCGGGCATGTGCTCAACCGCACTTCCAATTCACGAGGTTCAGTCGATCATTACGTATCTGCTATACACATCTGCTATACTCCATATACAGCTTTAAATACTTGTATGCGATTTTCTATTGTATTGGCAAGCTCTGTTAATTGATATTTCCGAAAGCTGCTATTCAAAGTTGGTGATTGATTTAAACAAAATTAATAATTTTCATGTTTTCTTTTCTCCCTTTAAGTGAAGCTTTCGACTAAATTATTTTTTTAGTGTACTGTTCCATTGCTTTTGAATTGAAAAACAGCTCTTAATACGGATAAATAAAGAAAAGGCTGAATTTGACTTATTGTTTCGGTTTACAATGATTTTAACTAAGTCAGTTAAGATAATAATTAATATAAGTCATTATATAATATAATGATCCAGTTAAACACATAATTAATTTATATGCTTCTATCTAGCTTCATTAAAATTAGATTAATTTTAATATATGTAAACCAACACTAGTATTAAATATGAAGTCAGTAATAACAGCAATTAATATTATTTTTATTGGACTGTAAAATAAATTGCCTGCTCCTATTTATTAAAGGGGAATTAAAAAGAATAAACTGTCAAATTGAGAAAATAACGAAAATCTGTGAGATGAATATCTATGAGCTATGCATAAAAAAGGAAAAATTAAAATTAAATTTTAAATAATAAATTAATTTTAAATAATAAATAAATATTAAATAATAAATAATAAATATTATTTATTTATTTATTAAAAAATTTCTTGATATGATCATTAACGAGAAAAGTCACCATAAGCCAATGATACAAATAAATAAACACATAAATAAATAAATAAATAAATATATATATATATATATATATATATATATATATATATATATATATATATATATATATATATATATATATATATATATATATATATATATATTATGTATGTATGTATATGTGTGTAATAGTAAAATTCTAAAACAGCTTTTTTTAAATATGGTGACGAACGCTAATTTTCTGGCACCTTAAATTTAGAATCGCAGCCCCGTTGATTTACCTTTTTCCTCCTCATTGTGATGTAGTACCTTCTAGAATAAACTAGAAATAATTAAAGTAAGGTGATTGGTTACCGGAATAACATCCTTCCTGGAGCCACTCCTCTTTCAGACTTCAATATAAGGCCTAACACATAGATTTCCTGGCTTTTCCTTTGAGAATGAGATGCAATATATCATCAAATATTTTCTGTGTTTGTGTTCCTTTTCCCTACGGAGATTTTTGTGTTATTTGGTGCTCAAAATAAAAGATGTTTTTGTATGCCTGCATCATTCAACTCGGTTATATTATTCTACTGTAATTTTAATTTATGTAGAGGTTATATTATGTCATATATATATATATATATATATATATATATATATATATATATATATATATATATATATATATATATATGTTTGTGTGTGTATATATATTTGGTAATATGCACAAGCTTTTTTTTATATTTTATGTAAAAATAAACTACCAGAAAAGAATTTGTAAATGAGCCTTTTGTGTTTACTGAAATAAATTAAACCCTTATCCTTTTTTCATAACGTAAATCCAGGTCAAAAAACCAATATAAATGAGCCACTTTGACATACAAGAAGAAATTTCCAAAACAATTTTTGTCACAAAAATCATTCGGAATTTTAAATTTCAAAGTTCAATCGTTCAAAAAGTTAAATTTTTCAAAATCCTACCATATCATTTATGTGCATTTTGAATTTCACGTTATGTATATCATTTAGTCGGTTTGTCCTTTTATGTGTAAACTAATAAACATACTTTAGCCTATCTGATACTGAAAAATGGTTACAATAAGCCGGGGAAAGTGGCTGAAGCAAGATAAAGGATCGGAGATTATTCTCTAGGTCTGAAGACTTCATTAACTGGCTTCAATTAGTCAGTTTTAAAACTGAGGGATAAAGGTTAAGGTGGTTTTAGTTCGTAAGATAAATTTCTCCTGACTCGAAGACATATATGATTTACTTCAGACGCATTCAAAAGATTGTGAAAGGGGTAATGTTTCGTTTAATTATATGTAAACGGATAAACAATCTTCAGACTATCTAGTATTGAAGCAGCGTTGCAATAGGAGTGAGAAATTGTTTAAAGCAAACATTTAACAGAGATTTTGTCACCAAATTGGAATGCTTCATCAGTGGGTTCTATAAATTAGTTGTAAAGTGAGAGGTTTTATGTTTGGGAGTAAAATTTCATCCAAAGAAGATTATAAGTATCATTTATTGCCATATTATTCTGAACTTTAGAATTGATAAGAATTTGTTCAATTTGAAAATTTTTTGAAAGGACATTTTGCTAATATAGTCGACTGAAATTTTTGGCAGCATTTAAATTTTGCCATTTTCTAATATTTTTAATATTGTACCTGAACGTTACATCCAGATGACCATATTAAAATTATGCCACGTTAACGCACATTAATTGCTCTTTTTGTATATGTAAATTTTTTACGGTTGGTTTACAAATTTGGTATAGAGAATAAAAGTTCCATAAAACATTAAACTATTATATGGTATTACTTAAATATACTGTTTAAGTTGAGAAGCATATTCAGTCTAAAATGTCCGATGATAACTGACTATCATACTTGATTTAATTGAGGATACATAGCGATGGAGTTAACTTGACTTTCTAATTTACAATATACATACTACTGACCTCATACTAGAAACATCCCGTGCTGTGTTAATAGAAAAAGCAGAGCACATTTAATGTTAAGAATATACGCTTGATAATGCTTCACCACCAGAATGTTATTTTATGAAATATATTTGACAGCGATCAGATAGGGGACGTATCAAAGTCTTCATGAATAAGAGGGGCTAACCAATTCATTAAACTTCATGTCAAGCCAAAGCAGTAGAAGTTGAAGTACATGTGTAATCTAATAATATTATTAAATCAAGTAATAATCAGGTTTCGTAAAGATCAGGAAATATTTATAAGTCTTTCTATATTTCTATATAATTTTAAAATCCAAAATAGTTCTTCCAGCATCTTCTTTTATGTGTTATACTATGTAAAACATTTCCTATGTTAACATTTGATAAAATCTAGGTATTTTGTCCAGAGGTGGACGTACTTGGAGATTTTTTTAATTTATATTAATTGTAAATAGAAATACTCTTAATAGTAGGTTACTTTGTTGTTACTTAATCCCTATTAGCTATTCTATTCCCTTTTTTGTTTTCTATATTTTGTAAAACTTAACTTGTATTTACGTCTAAGAAAATTGAGGTAATTAAGAGAGGTAGGAAAATATCTGGGGATTTTTATTTTTTCCTCAATTATTCGCTTTTATGAACAAAATTAGCTCTTCTATCACCTTTTTTCGACTAGAGGAATATGTAAATATCTCTATATTAAATCATATTTTAACCCTCCGAGTGGAACACTTCGGGGGAGAAAAGTCTCCAAAAATATGCTAGAATTTTACTACGTTATTGACCAAAGCGTTCAGTGAATTTTTCCTACCCCCTTTTTCGGCTAGGATGGACTAAGGGGTAAACGCTCTCCCTTACTGTCCCTTTACTTCCTGTGCACTTCCCAGAGTTACTGCCTCCAGGGGCTCCAATGTCTAACGAGTACAATATAGTCTTATCTACAGTGACATCTCCGGTTTGACCAAAACACCTTATTTATGTGAAGCTCTGGGCTATTTTATGACGATCAGTAAAACACTCTTTGACTCATCTGTTTTTAAAAGCAGTTTTTAGGTTAACATAATTAACTTTAAACATCAATTACATTCTTATAATAAACATTTAGAGATTTTAAACCTAGATACCCCTTCTCTCTATCATATGGCAGGATACTATTCTCTTTTATTCCACATAGACCTGGTGGTGACGCTAACTGACTAAATCTCCAAGTGAAATTTCATACAAGTTAGCAGTACTTCCATAATCCTTATGTAGCTATCCAAGCATGTAAAATAAGAGTCCCCTGGTGAGTATAGAAAGCACCTCATTGGGCAACTCTCTGGTACTTCAACCTTTTACTCTGGTTCTAATCTGATTTTTATGGTCAGTACACTAAAGATTGCCTGACAAATAAGGCTGTAATAATAGTTTTTTCCAAATTTGCTCTTTTTTGTATTATATGAATTTCTATGGTAGCATCGGAATCGTCCAAACAGATCAATTTACATATATATATATATATATATATATATATATATATATATATATATATATATATATATATATATATATATATATATATATATATATATATATATATATATATATATATATATATATATATATATATATATATATATATATATATATATATATATATATATATATATATATATATATATATATATATGTAAATGCTGCACTTAAGTGATATTATAACATAAGAGTACGGAAAAGCGATAAAATTATATATAGAGGCTGTTCCATTCTGCAGTAGGAAATTCGAAGAATTTTTGTGGAAAACCGCAAGAGATGAGAAATTCAACGAAGGAAGTTTAGGATGAAATGTGCAGTCAAGGGTTAAATTCGAAAGAGATTGAGTAGAAAATTCGAATTCTGGAAATAGGAGTTATTGTTTGGTTGAGGTAGTCTTAAGCCATCGACCGTTTTATATCGAAATTCGGATAAGTAAAATAAATTCTGAAATTGCATCAAAGTAATATTTAAAATAAATCTTTCTATTGTATGCAGCCCACAGAAATAATAAAAATTATATTTATTTTCTGAAAAGTAAAATGTTTAATAGTGGTAATATTAAAACTCTGTATTTTTACAGAAACATTTTAATTTCACAAAGTAGAGATTGGACTGGTTTCTATTAAAAATAGTATATCAATACACACACACACACACACACACATATATATATATATATATGTGTGTAATATAAAAATTATTACAATTTAATATCTATTAAAATTCTCATCTTTCTTATTCTTTTCTTCAAATCTATTATCCCAGGCACAAATTATCTTAAATAAAGAGTGCCCTCGACTTCAAATTCTTTCAACCCATTTCTCAATGCTTTATCTGAAAAATGCAAATTTTCTGCCCACTCTCCATATTTTCCAGCTGTTATCGGTTCACTTTGTAATGATCTAAGTTCCATTCACTGTTAATGACGCTATATATATATGTATATATATATAGATGTATATAGATGTGTATATATACATATATACATATATGTCATATATATATATATATATATATATATATATATATATATATATATACAAATATATATATATATATATATATATATATATATATATATATATGTATATATATACATACATATATGTATATATACATACATATATATATATATATATATATATATATATATATATATATATATATATATATATATATATATATATTTCTGCATAATTGTATAGAGCATCTGTGTGTGAAAGGTATAATGTCTTAAAAGCAATAAATGAGAATTTTGAGACAGGTTTTATTTATAAAATAATTCAGCAATGACAATTTCATGTTTAAAGAGTACTTGGTACCATATCACATCCCCAGATCTTCCAAGAAAGTGTCTGTGACAATGGAATACTCCTAGATTGATTGGGGAACACTCCAGATTTAAACTAATTGAAAATACTTGGAAGAAACTGAACATATTATTAGTTATTGCTAGTTTTAAAACAAATAATGTCTCAGGCTCATATATAATAATTTATTTATCAAAAGTGTATAGAGGTGATGTTGACATGGTGTTAATTTTAAACGCATTGTACAATTAGTACCAAATTTGGGTGTAGGCAGTTGTTCATTCTTATGGAATTCTAAATCAAAATTCTCAGTCGCAGTATTCTGCAATTAGAAATTTTATGCTTGGTAGAGTCAATAAGTTTCCGTATTGATCGCCTAAATTGTCGCAGGTATTCGTTAGAAGTGAAGTATCTCTTTTGGAGGTTGGCAGCACTAATAGAGAGAAAAACAGAACCATTTGAAATTGATTTCTGGTACTGTCGGCGTTAGATGCAGATCATTTGTAACAAAGCGAATTTCTTATTCTTCATCATGTCATCTTTAGAGCATCGCGCAAACATCAAATTCTATGTTTTGTTCGAGAAATCACCTTCTGGAATACTATAGATGTTGAAGAAATCAAATGGTACAAATGCTAAGAACAAAATTGCTGTATATGAGTGGAATAAACGTTTTCGTGAAGGTCGTACAAACATTGAAGATGACATTTGGACTGCATCTACCTCCTCTTCTACCGTATATGAGAATGTTGAGAGCATTAGAGAAATTGTGAGAGCTTACAGACGAAAAAGCATTGCTATTACCTCTAAACATAGAATTTCACATAGGATTGTTCACATAATTAATAATTCTCCAAACTTTCAACAAAAAACTTTACCTTAGATCCTTAAACGACTACGAGATGCAATCAGAAAAGAACGACCTGAAAAGTCAGCAACAAACGATTGATTTCTTTTACACGACAATGCTTCACCATACCGAGCTCTGAATGTAAAAAAGTATTTTGTCAGAAGCAGTGTCACCAATCTGGAACTCTTTTCTAGTACCAACATATTTTACCTGTTTCCATGGCGGAAAAGGAAATTGAAGAGGCAACAGTGTTCGGATTCAGATAAGCAGATTGAAGCAACTGATGTTCCTCTCACAACACGGATTCCAGAAATGTTTTAAACAGTTATACTATCACTGGAACACGTGTGTGGTTGCAGGAAGACAGTACTTTGATGGTCATAAAAGTAATATTATTTTTTTTAATAAATTGTAATTGACCTATTCCGGGAACTTTTTGACCCTACTACGTATATACTTTTAAATCACAATAACCTATGATAAAACAATCATTTATGATCAAACAAATATATCCCCTATGTAATAATAGCCTAAGTTATCTGTCCGCAAATTTATGAAGCGGTTGGACCTGGAATGGATAGAGGCAAAATTCAAAGCGAGTAAAGTTTATCTTCTCCTAAACGATTGATCCGATTCTAAAATAAATTGGTATAAATAAGCTTCATATCACAGCGAAAAATACTTTGGTATTTAAAATGTTCGAAATTCATCCCTTCCCCTCTTTTCGAGCGGTTAATGCCATATTTCAAGCCTTATTTTCCCCAGTTAAAAACAGGAGATAAATAGGTAAAAATAACATTGTTTCCTACCATTATGACGTCATTTTTTTAACCATCTCATGTAATCATTTCTTATTTTAAATTATTTAAATATCACCTGCATTATTTTCATACATGTTATCAGTGGACTAAGATATTACGTAAATAATTTTATTTTATGTTTGGCTTAAATAATAGATTAGGTACAAATGTGATCATTTTAAATTTAATCATAGATTATTTTTTGTTGCAATAAAAATTTTTCACCTTTATTAATAACAAATTCAATCTACCTCCAGGGTGTAGTTGAAATAATAGTTTCATTCCTTTATTTCCATTAATTACTGTGGCAAAAAAATTGAGAAGAACTTAACGATAATCTCAACGTAGCTGAGAAAACTTTGAATTATCTTTCTAAATGAATTCAACGTGATTCTAAACTGCATTCACAGTATCAGGAGAATTTAGAAGAGTACTAAGATAAACAAATTATTGTGCGTCTACCAAATAATTCTCAGTCAAAACACAAACTATTTATTACCTGCCTCATAGGGTACTGTACAATTCTGAAAAATTAAAAAAAAATACTGATGCCGTCAAATGAAGGGCTATATGCTAGTTAAGTAGATAATAGCAACGATATGATATATAATGTAATGATATAAAATGATATATAAGCGTTTCTAAAGATTGTTATACAGAATCCTTAACCGCAACCAAGCTTTTATGAATAGTTACATAAATCCTAAAAAGTAGGTAAAAAACCATTATAAAAATTTAACCAACTAAACATCCGCGTTTAACGTAGATTTCATTATGCAAAACTATTTTACTATTTTGAATATAACAAACTACCATGATAAAAATTTAAATAAACAATCATAGCATCATAAACAAACACATGAACCATAAAATGAATTCTATGGCATATATTTTACCAAATTTACTTTATATTTGACATTTAATAAAGTAAAACAAACGTTATAAACAATAATAAATCAAATAATAAATCAAATATCACAAGCAAAAATGCATAAGAAATCTGTTACAATGAGGTTTTAACTTTATTCCACTATTTATCAATATTTAAATAAATCCAATGTAAATTCGATAAAAGAAGTATTAAAAACATTTATTAAATAAAGAAACATCTGCTAATAAGTATACATATTACTACAACATATCATTTAGTTTTTGTCAGTATAGTAACTTTAATAATCCAACCATAGCATCATAAACAAGCACATGAACTATTCATCTAAACTCGCTTTATGTTTACCAGTTATATTTATTGATTTTTTTCTTTAATGGAAAGCTAAGCAGAGATATTAAAATTCCATAGCTGAATATTTTGTCAGAAATTTAAAGCATTATTTATTTTAGATTTACAAATAATATTTATGATATTAATCAAGATTCGAAAACTTGCGAGATAATTTAAAATATATTGGATTTAAACTTAACTGAAACTTAAATTGCAATTTTCTTATCGGATGAAAATAAAATTTTGTTGGTTTGCTATTAAAACTGTTTTACAGGGAATTGTTCATATACATACAGTTTTAGATAAGCATATCATTTTTATTGAATTTATGGAATTTTTATTACTTTGTAAACTTTACTTTGATGAAAATAATTTTCTCTAATAAATTAATATTTTTAACTATTGATTTTTCATATTTAGAAATGACGATATCATAGAAGCAATTAAGAGCGAAGCGTTACAGTAAAATGTGTTCTGACAGTTTTTTCTCTCCCTTGAAACCGTAAAGTTTCTGCAATTTACCATTCAAAAGAGTAATAAATTAATATATATTATATTATATAATATATATATATATATATATATATATATATATATAATATTATATATATATATATATATATATATATATATATATATATATATATATATATATATATATATATATATATATATATATATATATATAGATAGATAGATACACACACACACACACATATATATATATATATATATATATATATATATATATATATATATATATATATATATATAAACATATATATATACATATATATATATATATATACATATACATATATATATATATACATAAATATATATATATATATATATATATATATATATATATATATATATATATATATATATATATAGATACACACACACACACACACATATATATATATATATATATATATATATATATATATATATATATATATTATATATATATATATATATACATATATATATACATATACATATATATATATATATACATATATATATATATATATATATATATATATATATATATATATATATATATATATATATATATATATATATATATATATATATACAGAGAGAGAGAAAGTGAGATATTCCTTTGCATTTTGTATTATTACAATGTTAACCATAAACACTCTCTAAATACTACAAAATATAGGGGTTTGGTTTGGAGCGCTATGGTCTACTGCTTTGCTACTATAGGGATGATAAGACTATGACTTAAAGACGATTCCGAATGATTTCGAACATCCAGTTTTGAAAGAACGCCATTAGTGTACATAGTACAGCACCGGAATCCAATCAAAATTCTGCTTCAAATTTTCGTAAATACCAAAGGTGTCATTTAAGGATTTCTTATAGCTTGAGACGTGTAATAAACCATCATAACATCAAAATAGTACTAAGTGTACCGTATAAACGAAGATTCGAGAACGTTGAAAATGTTTACGATGGCATTTCGGGAACGAATGTCATTGGGTTCATTTCAAGATTGACTGGCCTGATGGAATCACAAAGTTGAAAGAGGAGCCCAGCGTTCACCCACAAAAGATATTTGGTGGAACATTGGTTGTCTGAAAATATCTACATGTTTCTGCCCACAGAATAATGGTTTCTCAAAATCCAGATTTGATTCCTTTGGGCTTTTTCTTTGAAGCGTATCTGAAAAGTTTACGAACAAGCAGGTCAGTTACCCAAACCTGCAGTCACTAAGAGCATCTATTGAAGCTGCCTTCACTAATAGGTACTGTGAAGCATTAAAGCGCACCTATGTACGCCTCAAACTTAAAACAAGAGTATTCCTTCATGCGAGGGATATATAATTGTTGTAATGTAATAACAACACTAACACCAGTTTTCGTTTACAAAGGGAAAATATATTCTTATATTTAGATTAAGACATTTATTCTGTACACTATTTACAAATTGATATACTTGATTACCATAAAACATAACCAGCAATTATTTATGTTTTATATTTATATTTACACAATAATTATTACAATTCTCTTTAGTTATGCTATTCCTTAATCAAAATATTGAATTGATAACTAAGGCCTAAATAACGGTCATAAATAATCGAAATCTGGATATTGTAGGCTCGGGCTACCATCAGGATGTAAAGGGCGTAAAAGTGCGTTGGTACTGGTGTATGGGGCCGTTATTTTACTGTGCGTCTATGGTGGCATGCGAATTTTGGGACTCGATTGCTGGTCCAGGCTCTCTGGATGTCCAGCAACTCTTCAATCCCGACTTCGACTCCTTTTCTTAACTCTCTTTCCCAACTCCTCACCTCGGTTTTAAAGCCCCTTTTTCTTCTTTGCCAATCGCTTGTTGGTGAAATTCTCCCACATCTTCACCCCCTTCGGGAGTGCAAGTCGGCTCATTAAAATAGCCCCTTTTGTGAAAGCTGACATTATTTCTAACCCCTGACCCCATAACTGACGTTTACATCTCTGTGCGAGCTTGACCGTTACGCATGTGCCATTCCGTGATCTATAACTTCTCCGCAGGGGTCCCTTAAACTCGAAGCCAACAATTGCATCTAAATTCTTCTTGGAAGTTTCCCCCACAGCTGTGCATACACGTGTTGCACATCGTGGGAAAGTACCTCGGTACAATAATATTAAATGTGTTCTTTATAGCCATATAAACAATGTAGTTAAGTATTTTTGTAAATATTTTCCTCTTTGAAATAAAAAATATTTGGAAAAAAAATGTAAAATGTACGATTTTGGCATAAAATTCCTACTACACCTACA
>CM063508.1:61081773-61131773 GCA_032207245.1 Pardosa pseudoannulata
CCCCGCAGGTCGTTATAAGATCTTCCGTGTATTCTCCTATAAAAAAAAATAGTTCAGTTTTTTGTTAGATTTTCTTTCCAGTATGCAGAGAAAGATATAGAGCTATTCAAAGCGCGATTTTAGTTAGTTAGCATTTTATTTTATGGGAAATAAAATACAACCATCTATAAGACATTTAAAAGATTCCAAATTTTTGTGTTGCTCATAAGTAGCTGAGAAAATGTTTATGAAAATTAATTATAAATTAAGGGAAATTTATTTGAGATGTTGGATAATTCTAATGACTTAAGATTACATAGTAACTTTTAAACTAAATGGTCTTCATAAAAGCAGCTTATATTCTATTCAATACATAATTTTACAAGTGTTACAGCTCCATCTATAAGCACATATTTGTATTAATTTTTTATGTAATAAATAGTAAGCACATAAGCACATGATTTGAATTATGTGTTTGGTTTGGAGCGCTACGGTCTATTGTTTTACACACGAGGACTAATGAAACCGGGACCTACAGCTTAAAGCCGATTTCGAACGGCTACAAACGTCCATGTCATAGTGGGAATCGAACCCACGAACTCCGGTACCGACGATCAGCGCCCTAACCAATCGACCAGCGTTCGGCTTGAATTATCTGTAGTTCTAATTTCATCTCATTTGGACTAATAAAACGTATTCTAGAGTATAAAGTCCGCAGAATGTGGGGAATTTATTTCTTTCTAACCTTGTATATGACTTTTTTTGAAAAATCAAACATTTTGAAGATTTAAGGGCCCTGAGACCCTTAAATCAAACTGCAATGATTTTTTTAAATTACGGCCTGTAACATTATACAGTCTTTCCATTCAATATCAAAGTGTTTAAAGCAAATATAAAACTTTTAATGAATTTGATTGAAAATTGTGTTATTACAACTTGCTGAAAAATAAACTGAAAATAAAAAGCTATAGCACATATTGATTTCAAAATATCACGGCAAATGCATTCATTATACTCTTACGATGAAACTCTATCTACAGTTTTTGTAGTTGTTTATTTCAGTTTAAATTCGTAGCATTTGAAACTGGATTTTTAAACATTATTTTAGCTTTTTTGTATTTGACCTCTTGGTGCAATATTTCTGTTACATTTTAAGAAAATTAAACTTAATTAAAAACCTGAGTAAAATTAATCCTAATAATTATTGTTTCTAGCAAACACTTTTCTTGAAACTCAATTTGTGTTTTTGTAAGTCTGCACACAGTGTGTCAGAAAAAGTTTAAAAAAATTTAAAAACAGTTTTCACTTTTCATTTCATATAAAAAATGCTTCTTATACTGTAGAAACAAAATAAAACTAATTAAATAAAATAGAGATCAAATGCTGAAGAATCCATGTATTTACGATAATAAATAAAAAAGGTATAATAAGAGGTAAAATAAGAAAAAAATCTTTTATTTAATGCTTGAAGGTGATATGTCTCCTTAAGCTTATTCTCATTTAGTAGAAAATTATTGTTAATAATTGATTAACAGATAATTTGTAGTATTTAAAAATAAAGTAATGTGTTTTAAGTATGAGCTAATTAAAGTGTAGTAATTACTAAAGTTTTCATACTGACATTTACTTCCTTTTCAAGTGAAAATCAACAAATGTAGCAAAAGCACTTAATTCCTCCGGAACCTTTTATCTTTCAAAACATTACAACGTTTCCTGAGAAATTCTGCGGCACACCACATTTTAAAGTGGGGAATGTTAGAAATTATGCTAATATTTATATGTTATGATTTGATGTCTAAACGTAATAAAATCTCTATGAATATATTTGCTTTAAGTATAGATACGGCTTATTGAATGATACTGTAGTACATATAAGAAATACTTAGTGTTAGAGAACAAGAAATAGTTTATTAAATGATATTCCAGTACCCATAAGAAATACTTAGTGTCAGAGAACAAGTAACGGCTTATTGAATGAAACAAAAGTGAACATAAGAAATACTTAGTGTCAGAGAACAAATTAAGACTTATTGAATGATACACCAGTAAACATAAGAAATATTTAGTGTCAGAGAACAAATAATGGCTTATTGAATGATACACTAGTACACATAAGAAATACTTAGTGTCAGAAAACAATCATCTGTTAAATAAAATTTAAAATTTTGTGTAGTATTTATCTTTTGCTATTGAATCTATATGTTGCATATTTATGTTGATATGAATACAGACATTACCATAAAAAATTAAAACATATTAACTAATGAGATATTTAAACTTGTTTTCATGAACTTACGCGTTTTATAATTTACTGTAGATAAATACAGACATTATAAAATGTATAAAAAATTAAAATGCATAAAACTGTATATGAACTTTGATATGTTAACTGATTTTATGAACTTTACAGTTTGTTTTTATAAATATTTAAGTATTTCAATAACTAAATATAAATAGAATTCAAAAAAGCAAAATGTGTTGAAATACAATATTGCCTGATATGTCTGATATATATGTCTGATACATAATTCTGATTGTTACTCGCATTTAGATTAGAATCATGCATTTTCTTTTTTTTCAAAGTATTTTCGTATTCTAATATAATAATATAGAGTTGCCTGCTTAAATATATACTAAATATCTGCAATAAAGGAGCGCAAAAATTTTTCTTTCATTTTTATGTGTTGTATTTTAATACAATATTGCGCGATATGTAGTGCGATACATAATAATGTTTTCGAACTCGCTGATTCGGTAGATTAGATTAACTGGTTTAGAAGATGACTTAAATCTTATAGCATGGTAAATATAATTTTTGTATTTACACTCGGGAAACACTTGATCTTGGTTTAATTCGTGCTAGTTATTAGAGGTGTTAATGTATTCTACTTATTTTACGTGTTTACTTTTTAGACGTTACGTATAATGTTGTTCACTATATAATTCAGTTTCCAACCAATTTATTGAGCCATAAGTACTAAATTTATAGTATTAAAAACGATAGTAGATTATATTAACATTTGATAAATATAATAATCCTTATTTTAAATTTAAATATATCTGACTCCTTATCCTGCATAAATAATTTTTTTCTGAAAAATTCCATATAATTTTTACGTTATCTGAACATATACAGTAATATTTAAAATACCCAAAACATTGATTCTAAGAGTAATTGCCACTTTAAACAATTAATACACGTCCACACACATTAGATTTTTTTTATTTTTTATTATCTTGCTGAAAATATGTACGGTGTTAAATAAAGATATTCTTCCGTCAATGATTTGAATTGAAAAAAACTAATTAAAAATTAATTCAGAAATGTGAAATTAATTATTTACTCACATTTAAAGCAAAACACGTTTAAAGATTAAAAACCTGAATTTTGAAAACCAATATCTATTAACTACTATCTAGGAAATTAATGCTTAATGTCCATCTATAACGATCTCTTTCGTATAGTAGATATACACCTTATATTACTTGATTTTCCTAAGTAACTAACCATAAAAAACAAGCATAAA
This sequence comes from Pardosa pseudoannulata, assembly GCA_032207245.1. Taxonomy (NCBI): domain Eukaryota; kingdom Metazoa; phylum Arthropoda; class Arachnida; order Araneae; family Lycosidae; genus Pardosa; species Pardosa pseudoannulata. The sequence continues at coordinate 61,085,280 of CM063508.1, forward strand.
AATATGCTTGATGGTTTTTTAATTATAGATGATTACAAATAATAAGACTTGTGTAGGGCTTTAATGCTTACGAGAGATCTTATTTTCCCTAAGTGTCTTAGAATATAAAAGCGTTAAGTAACTCTTTATTTGTTTATTATTACTACAAATTTCAATAATTATTCTTTTTTCAATTAATCCCTATCAAAATTTATATTATTAAATTATGCAATATTTATTCCTTCCTGACATTTGGTAAAGAGAATCATAGTTGTTATCATAGTTGCTTGTATTTTTTATTAAGAGCTAAATGTAAATTGATTTTGTAAGTCGATATGTCTATATAAGTCGTAAGTCTATATGTCTCTCTCTTTCGTCCAATTAAAAATAATTAGTTCAAATCAATTTTATAAAAACATATTTAGTTTCATACATATTGATTTTTTAAGGATATAAAGTATTAGGAAAAAAATAAAACTGAAAACAAATATAAAAATCTATAACAAATCATAAAAAATTTCATTTATATTGAAATTTAACTCATATAAATATTGTCTCTTAAAAGAAATATATGTCCAGAAGAATATTAAAACGTTTTAATACTATTAAAAAAGATTTCTTTTTAAAGAGAGATTTCTCAAATTATATTTTTAAATATTGGTTTAACTTCAACTTATTATTATGATTTTTCGGAAATTTTTTATTAAAATTTCACTAAATTTTAATAGATTGTATAAGCTCTCTCTCTCTCTCCCTCCCTCTCTCTCTCTCTCTCTCTCTCTCTCTATATATATATATATATATATATATATATATATATATATATATATATATTCCATCTGTTATAGTTTTATAGTTCTCATCGTATAATATCTTGGAATTAAAATTAAATTTAAGGAGAGGGGAATTCCAAGTGTTTAGGTTCTGCATTTACAATATTTGTTTGTCAGAACGAATAATGGTATTATTTTTTTAAAATAGATCACTATAATTTAACATAACTTTTCTTTTATTTAATATAAAATTAACATATCATACTGCATACTATATCTGGAATTATTCCCGTAATACATTTTACAATATAAACGCATAGAATCAAGGGGAGGATAATTCCAAGTGTTTAGGTTCTGCATTTACAACATTTTTTTCCTAAGAACGAATAGTGATATTATATGTAAAATAGGTCATTATAATTTAACATCATATTTATTTTATTTAACATAAAGTTAACATAATATTGCATGTTATATCTGAAAATATCTTTTACAATACAAGCGCACAGAGTCAGTTCTAATGACTTTTTAAATATGAAATAACAAAAAAAAATCTTTAAGCTACATTCTATCAAATGAATACTTAATACACATACAAAACTATCTAATTGGTTAATTAAATATCCGTCTTAAATAGCTTGCCTTTCCAGCTTAACTAACCATGAAAGCAAAGCACAAAAGTACATGCTTGATTGCTTTTTAATTATAGTTATTTGCAAGTGATAAGGCTTTTGTCGAGCTTTCATGCTCAGACTAGTTGTTAATTTCCCTAAGAATGACAGAAACTAAAATCGTTAAGTAACTTTTTATTTGTTTACTAATTATACTGCAAGTTAAAACTAATTTTTCTTACTTGAATAATCATTTTCACAATTCAGATTATTATATTATTCGATATTGACTCCTTCATGATATTTGTTATAAAGAATTCTTTTTTTTTTATAACAATTACTGTTTTTTTTTTCAAGCGGTAAATAGGAATCGATTATGTAAGTCCACAATATATATTTCTCTGTTTCAGTCAGTAACAAAGCCTCAGTTGAAATTCAGTTTTATTTAAAAAATGTTTAACTTCTAAATATTAAATATGTTTTAGATAAAATTAGTCTAAAGTATAATAAAACAATGCAGTTGAAAACAAAACAAAATCTATAAATAATCGATAATACTTTGCATTTTTATTAATTCTCGATCACAAGCAGTCACAAGCAGTGATGAACAGAAAAATTTTATTACCAAAAAAACTTTTAAAAGTTTAAAATATATTTCGGATTATTTGAAATATTAATTTTAAAAAGTGTTTTGGCTGTAGATTTTTTTCATTAGCTTTCCGAAAGCTTAAACATAAGGCAAACACAAATTTAAAATTTAAATCACATATTTATATTTTATTATTTTTATGAAATGAAGATTTATTTTTGACAACATATCTCCTCTGACCACAAACAGTAAATAAAAATGAAAAAGTGTATGACACTGCACTGGAGCCCGAATGAATTAAAAGTATCTCTTTCTGAAAGAAATATTCAGAGAAAATTGTGAAAATGCAAGTTATAGGGGTCTAGAAGACCCATAAGGCAGCTACTGAATATTTGGGAACTTATTGGGTACTTTTGTATGGATTGTTTTCATAACTCTCGGGGTTCGCGCGTCCTTTTGGGTTAAAATATTTCTTTTACGTGTGTTACGTCCAGAGAAGTTTTAAAACCTTTAATTACATTGAAACACAATTTTCTAATTAAATTGAGATATTTTAAATAGGAATTTTAGTTGAATTAGTGATTGGTATATTTTAAATTGGAATTTTAGTTAAATTAGGGATTGGGATATTTTAAATAGGAATTTTAGTTAAATTAGGGATTGGGATATTTTAAATAGAAATTTTAGTTGAATTAGGGATTGGGATATTTTAAATAGGAATCTTAGTTGAGATTGGGATATTTTAAATAGCAATTTTAGTTGAATTAGGGATTGAGATATTTTAAATAGGAATTTTAGTAGAATAATATTTCCTATCTTCTAGTTCAATAAATATAGTCTGGTGCTGTCATTTCGTGCGCAAAAAGAGGAAATATTTTTCCAGTCAAAAGAAACAGATTACTGTAATATTTTGATACCTTACTGTTAAACACTCTAGCGTGAGATTAGCACGGGAACAAGATACGATATTAAAACTCACACGACGGGTAAGACGGGTTAATGTAATAATAACATATAATATTACATAGGATATCTGAAATTATACAAGAAATACCTTTTTACAGTTTACGTGCTTATGAATTTTCAGAATTTTCTAAATACAAGTTCACTAAATTTTCACTAATTGTAAAACATATATATTTCAATGAAATTTCATCTATTATTGTTTCTACCCTGTAATAATTTAGAATTAACATTAATTTTAAGGAGGAGAGTCCCAAGTGTTTAGGTTTTGCATTTAGAATTTTTTTTCTCAGAATGAATAGTGTATTATTTGTAAAGTAGGTAAATTAACCTATTCTTTATTTCAGAAAAAGTTATAAAAGTAGGTGAATGTATCATTTTTAACTTTAGGATCATTTTATCTTGAAATTAAAGATATTTATATTTTCAAGAAACGACATTCGGGGTTATTGAGACAGTGTTAGTTTTCCATTTAGAAATTTAAGAATGTGTTTTTATTATTGAAATTAAATTTTATTAAAGTAAAGCAGAATATAAATAAATACTAGTGATTTTTACTTGCGTGGTAAATTTCAAAGTATATCGATTCAAAGGTGAGTGTCATAACATGGTTTCTAGAATGAAGGTTTTTCCTTTAGCTCTTATAATTTTCATTTCTTTTGAAAGAAACAACTCTATAATAATGCACACAATATTAATAAATATATTGTGTGTATAAAACACATGTCTTCACAAAAGGAGCCCAAGAAAGTAACTGGGTTTAGATGATAAAATACATAACGAAAATACTCAAAAATGCTGATATTTAAGATGAACTATCTTCAATTTTAATAAAAAATAGTCTGGTGCTGTCATTTTTTCGGCAAAAAGAGGAAATATTTTCCAGTCAAAAGAAATTGATTATTATAATATTTTGATGCATTACTATTAAACACTCTAGCGTGAGGATAGCACGGGAACAAGATGAGATATTAAAACGACGGGTGCGACGGGTTAATGTGATAATAACCTATAATATTGCATAGTATATCTGGAAAAACCTTTTACAGTTTACGTGCGTATCAATTTTCAGAAATTTATAAATACAAGTTCATTAAATTTTTACTAATTGTAAAACACATATATTTCAATGAAATTTCATCTATTATTGTTTCTACCCTGTAATAATTTAGAATTAACATTAATTTTAAGGGGATTCCCAAGTGTTTAGATTCTGCATTTACAATTTTTCTTTCTCAGAATGAATATTATATTATTTGTAGAGTAGGTAATTAACCTATTTTATTTCATAAAACTTTATTAAAGTAGGTGTATGTATCATTTTTAACTTGAGGATTATTTTATCTTGAAATTAAAGAAGTTTATATTTTCAAAAAAGACATTCGGGATTATCCAGACAGTGTTATTTTTGTATTTAGAAATTTAATAATGTGTTTTAACTATTGAATTTGAATTTTATTAAAGTGAAGCCTAATATAAATAAATACTAGTAATTTTTACTTGTGTGGTAAATTTCAAAGTATATCGATACATAGGTGAGCGTCATAACCTGGTCTCTAGAATGAAGGTTTTTCCTTTAGCTCTTATAATTATTATCTCTTTAAAAAAATAATACCATAATGATGCACACAGTATTAATAAATATATTGTGTGTATAAAACAGGTGTTTCACAAAAAAGAGCCTAATAAAGTAACTGAACTTAGACGATAAAATACATAACAAAAATACTGGAAAATGCTGATATTTAAGATGAACTAGCTTCAATTTTAATAGAAATTAGTCTCGTGCTGTCATTTCGTGTGGAAAAAGAGGAAATATTTTTCCAGTCAAAAGAAAAAAAAACAGATTATTGTTATATTTTGATGCATTACGTTTAGACACTCTAGCATGAGAATAGCACGGGAGCAACATAAGATAATAAAACGACGGATGTGACGGGTTAGTGAAATAATAACATATAATATTTCGTACGATATCTGGAATTATTCAAAGATTACCTTTTACAGTTTACGTGCGTATGATTTTTTAGAAATTTCTACATACAAGTTCACTAAATTTTTACTAATTGTAAAACATATATATTTCAATGAAATTTTATCTATTATTGTTTCTACCCTGTAACAATTTAGAATTAACATTAATTTTAAGGGGAGGGGAGTCCCAAGTATGCATTTACAATCTTTTTTCTCAGAATGAATAGTATATTATTTGTAGAGTAGTTAATTAACCTAGTCTTTATTTCAGAAAACTTTATAAAAGTAGGTGTATGTATTATTTTTAACTTTAGGATTATTTTGAAATTAAAGAGTGTTTCAAGAAAAGACATTCGGTGTTATTGAAACAGTGTAATTTTTCCATTTAGAAATTAAAAAAATGTGTTTTAATTATTGACACTGAATTTTATTAAAGTAAAGTAAACATAATGTAACATAAATAAATGCTAGTCATTTTTGTTTGTATAATAAATATCAAAGTATATCAATACAAAGGAGTGCGCAATAATCTGATCCGTAGAACCAAGGTTTCTTCCTATAACTCTTATAATTTTTATCTCTTTTGAGAAAATAATCAGCTCTATAATAATGCATACAATATTAATAAATATATTGTGTGTATAAAACACTTGTTTCACAAAGAGAGCCTAACAAAGTAGTTGGGTTTAGATGATAAAATGCCTACCAAAAATACACTTATCCGAAAATTCTGATATTTAGTTTAAAATAAATAAACTATCTTTGATTTAAATAAAAAATAGTCTGGTGCTGCCATTTCGTGTGAAAAAAGAAACAATATTTTTACATCCAAAAGAAATAGATTATTGTAATATTTTGAAGCATTACTGTTAAACACTATAGCGTAAGAATAGCACGGGCACAAGATAAGATATTAAAGCTCACACAACGGGTGTGACTGGTTAATGTAATAATAACGTATAATATTCCATAGGATATTTGGAAATATTTAAGGAATACCTCTTACAGTCTACGCATCTAAAGTATGTTCAGTAGATCTTTTAAATGAGAAATCTCAGAAAAAAATATTTAAACTTTATTCTAAATTAATACTTAACACACATCAACAGAGACCTATTTGGTTAATTAAGTATCCATCTTATATAGTTTAACTTTCCTACTAAACTAACCATCAAATCAAAGCAAAAAATTACATGCTTCATCTCTTTTACTTGTAGTTAATTGCAACTAATAACTCTTTTGTAGAGGTTTCATGCTCAGACTTGTTGTTAATTTCCCTAAGAATCTAAGAAAATGAAATCTTTAAGTAACTCTTTATCTCCTTACTAATCCTGCAGGTTTCGATTAATTGTCCTTATTTGAATAATCCTTTTTAAAATTCAAATTGTTACATCATCGGATGTTTACTCCTTTACGATATTTATTATATTTTGCTAACACAGTTATTTGTATATTTTCTTAGGAAAATAATACGAACAATTATGTAAGTCCTCAGTATATTTATCTGTTTCTATCAATAACGGAATTTAACAGAAATTATTTTACCAATACAAATTAATTTTAAGATTAAATTTCAAATATTAGAAAATTCAAAAATTATTTCAAAATTCAAGTCGAAGTAATTTTTGAATATTTATTAAATATTTATTTTAACCCTGTAACTGTTCAAGAGCCGAATGATGGCCGAATGGTTAGAATGCTGATCTTGGGTACCAGAGTTCGTGGGTTAAAATCCCACATTGGATTGAAAGTTCTTAGGTGTTCGGAATTGGCTTTAAACAGTCCTCTGACCTTCTGACACATCCAAGGAATTCTGGGAAGAGAGCCTAATCAAAAATATGGTACTGATAGGAAAGGCCAGGAGCCTGATTGACTGGCTCACCACTAATCAAGGTGCCATCATGCGGCCATGAAGATTTTAACTTAAAACCTCACCGAAAGGGTCAAAGTACCTCTTCACTACTAGCCATCACAACTGTCCTGTGTAGTTATTGCTTCCCTCACCAACACCTCCTCTCATGTCAGAAAGTTCCATGTAGTACACCGGGTCAACCGGACTTTTAACCTGGGCAGGACTCCTGCGGAATATCCCCCGCACTTTCGGAAACTGCATTGGTTGTACTTGTTTGTCTAGATTGCCTATTTTTTTGTTGTTATTTTAAATTTTATGGGCGGAATGCTGACTTGTCCCCTGCGTAACGCATTGTTGCCTGAAGATCAGACCAAACCAGCAATTCAACACCCTACACCTGACTTCAGGTGGGTGGCTGGTTACATGTAGTACAAGGCTTTAAACAGTAGGTCCCGTTCTCATTAACCCTCATGTTGCAAAAAGTACACCAAGCCTAACCCACTAACTGTTGAAATCTGAGATATTTTTAAATACCAGATTTTTATACCAAGTTTGAAATCAATATACAGGTTATTTGTTCATCTATACAAAGTTTAATATATGTATATAATTTAGGATTATAAATACTAAGTCAAACTTATTGTAAACAGTGTAATTGATTTTACCAATTTCAAGGTAACTAACTCGTTAATTCAAGCTTTGTTGGTAACTGTAGCATTCAGTTACATTCGTTTCAGCTCTTTTTACCTCTTCTTGTGAGTCATCATCAAAGACATACCAGAACAGGACCGGTTTAAACTAGAAAGAAACTTCGGACTTCTATCAACCAATAGGAGGGTCCGTTGGTTTAAGGTATTCTGCCCCCCCCCTCCGTTCTGGAGAGGACCTCTGTTTTTTTCTCTGCCAGGAAGTCTGATTTTTTCTAGAGGACAAGGTTGTGACCAGAGGAGAGTAGAAGGTGAACTCGGCTGGCATCCGTGGCTTGAGAGACAGACTTTTTGAGAAAAATCATCGCCATACTGTTTTTTAGGGCCAGTGCTGACTCGAGAGCAGTCTTCGATATCTACAAATGATAAGTTGACTACAGTTGTATTCCTTAGGCATTTATTTAATTGTATAAATTCATTTAATCAAGACATATTTGTCCATGTGTTTATTAATGAGTATTAATTTCTTCTTCCTCAAACACTAGGCCAACGTAACATTATTTTTACAGTAACGTAACTGAATTATTCTCATACTGCATAGTTTGTAACCGATAAAAAATAAAAACAGGTACATAATAGCAAAATATGTTAAAATCCGCTTATCTACTTAAAGAGTAAAAGGTACTTTCCTTAAGGAATCTCTAGAAAACAAATTCAATTTTTTTCTTTTGATATGCAAATTGCATGATTATTTTAGACTGTTTAAATTGCTGCTATTATATTTACTTCATATCTTGCGCCAGTAAATAAAAAATATTTCATGGCAAATTTTAAAATGCGCAATCAACTAAAAATCAATTTATTAAAAATTTTATGCTTGCTCTGTCAGAATAAGAAATATATGTAATGGATTCCATGAATATTTTTAAATAAGAAAAACAATAATGATGCATCGTTAATGGATTGCATTTAATGCTGTTACAGTTGAACTGGGGTTTCAAAACGTTTATATAAAATGTATATATAATAAAAAATGCAGTACTTGGAATTTTAAACTGCAGCTACGTCTATATCACTTAGTATAATCTCTTATGTACTAAAATTGCGCATTTTAAAAACGTTAAGTATGAAAGTCAATAAGTTTTTACTAAGTATTAATGCATATAACGGGATTAAATTTAATATTCTGCATAATTCATTTTATATAAAATTATAATGTATGTTAGAAAAAGGAAAACAAATTTATAATCCCCTTACTGGGAAAGTATTCCCATATTTATTTTTATTAATATTTATTTATATTAACATTTTTGTTATAAAAACATCCATATAGAGGCGAGAAAATTATTTTCAATATCAATGTGTTGTGTTTTTATTTTTACAAAATTTCTAAAAAATTAATATTGTATGCGGAATTTCGAAGAACAAAATACCTAGATTAGATTAGCTGGCATAAAGTATATTTAAAAACGATAATATTTATTAAAAATAAGTATTATTTACTAATATGCATTGAATATATATAGCATAGTAAATTTGAGCGAAAATGGTATATTAAACATAGAACATTTGTGTAGAAAGCCCGAAGAATTTATAAGGAAATATATGATAAATGTGGGAAGAATGGAAGGAACTTGTAAATTTAGCAAAGGATAAAAGGTGTTGTTGGTACCTATGGCATTTACAAATGTATAGATGATGAACTGTAACAGTACTTAGGCATTCTCGTGATATGGGGTCACTCGAAATTAATAAGCTACATCTTTCTCAGCTCAGGAGTACTGTACAGCTGTGTGTCACTTTCTGATCATCTACATTTTATGTCTTTTAGATATTTCTAAAGGCTTTGGCGTACCCAAAGATTGTGATTTTAAAGGATTTACTTACTGGACCTATTATAGGCATAATTTCGTAAACATCTTTACTTTTATTGTTAAGATCTGCTAGAAACCGTAGGAGACTGCACCAGCTGTGAGTCTGGCTTAATGTGACCTCAAATTTAACTTGGAGGTCTTGTTTCTTATTTGTATTTATATATTCTGATAAAACTTGCACCTTCCATAAATGTGTCTGTGTCTCTTATTTCTATGATCCCCATGTATATTAACTTTGGCAATATATCTTCTTACTTTTTATTACCTTGTTCTTGATTTCTTGCCTTGTGTGTGGTGTGCATCTTGTTTGTAGAGCCAAACTTATTTTAGTTGTCATTTCAGATCTGCAGACATAGTATTTTTGCTTAATTATTACAATGCACTCTAACAGATTGAAATTCTTTGTATGACATACATGAATATTCCCACGGAAAGTAACTCGGAATTAGATATAATTGCCATAAATTATAATTACAAACTTCATAATTTGCTATTTACTTTTGTCATTGTCACTGTAATTAATCGGCAATAATAAATAGTCAAAAATTAATTCATTCGTACCGATATTATTGTGCTTGATTTTTCCTTTGATTGTAAAGCCTTCGATTTCCTTTTGATTTATAATAATACCGAAAACTGTTTAACATTAAAACTATAGCACTTAAATGAGTATTGATAGTAAAACAATAATAAAGCATTGTCAATCGACTCCATTTAGTGGTCTTATAGTTGAACTGAATGTTAAAAAGATTTTTTATAACATATATATATATATATATGCATATATATATATTATATATATATATAATATATCTATCTATCTATCTATCTATCTATATATATATATATATATATATATATATATATATATATATATATATATATATATATATATATACATATATATATATACATATATATATAATATATATATATATCTATTATATATATATATATATATATATATATATATATATATATATATGCGTGTAATAAAAAGGAAATATTTGAATTTAAATCCCAGTTATATACGAATAATATATAATTTCGTCTCCTAACCTTTTGATGTTACAAAATTCTATGAGTTTTAAAAGTATTAACGATTATAAGAGGATTAAAGTAAATAATCGACGTAATTATTTTGCAAGAAATTAAAATGTATGAAAAAAAGGAAATAAAAACAAATTTATAATCCGCTTATTAAGAAAGTTTTTTACAGCCAATAACATATTTATTTTTATTATTATTTATTTGTATTCATATTATATTACCTTTCAGTTCATATTTGTATAAGAAACATTTCCGTTTAATTATTATCCCGTTAATTCCCACATCATTTTGCTGAATGTATTATAAAAGAGTCTTACATCTATGTTATTTTTTATCAACATTAATAGTGTCCTAACTTGAAATATGGAGATTTGAGAATAATAAACGAAAACGCTTCTTAACAGTAATAATGGTTTCTCTTTCTAGTGACTATAACACGCACATTGCTTTTTCATATGTTGTTGTTATGCCTTGATGCCACTTGGTCAAATCAAGCACAATTCACCCTTATTCTACTCCTATTAAAGCAAAGGGGCACGCCTTTCGTTTTAAAGAGCACAGCTAGTGTTGAAAGTACGATTTATGCTGATGTGGATTGTAACGTCCCGGGATCCTCGGGTAGCGTGTTGGTGTCGAAGTGGTTATGACACGACTTACAGATTAGAAACAATAACAACGTTTATTCTTGATTAAAATGGAGTGTGTACAAATTTTCCAAATGGAAATCACAGGGATCAGGCAGGCTGATGCTTACCTAAAAGTCCCAGGTTCAAGGAGAACCTGAAAAAACAATCTGCGAACAGGTGACGACAGATACCGTTGTACAGGGTACAACTAGGTCTCCTTGAGTCCCACACAAAGCTGGAGAAAAAGCTGTCCACCAAAAAACCAATCTCAGCAAGTCGAACCTCTCTCCGTTCTCTTCTCATGGGGACTCTCCGGCGAAAAAGTCGTGCCACCTGACGTCACATTTTGCCTCTTCCCTTTGGCTTTTTCTTTCCGTTTCGCTGTTCTGGTAGCCTCTGATTGGCTCATTAGGTGGCGCCTCGTTGTTGCATTTGTCATTCCGATTCACCTCGGATATCTCAAGGAGTGGTCGAAGTGACAACCCTTTGTAGTATAGTGTCAAAAACCCAGACAGAGTGTCGCCCTGCCCTGGGCTTTAACAAAACCCCTTCTGAAGCCAATGGGGTGTAACGACGTCACAGAGTTCTCTTATTTTAGAAGTAGAGACCATGCAGTAGACCCATAGACTTGGCCTGCCACCCCCTGAGGTATGGATTGAGAACTTGTAAGACATTGTGTAAACGAACATATTTTTACGTGATACAGTCACCTTTAAACCCTTGCTTGTTTTGCACGTATACCGTACGGGCGTGGTTACAGCGTCTTTAATGATTTGTCCGTACGGCGTACGGGCAATCTGATTTTCTTTTTCATTCTCACTATTTTAGCAGTATCTTTTGTATTTTTAATGTCAATTTAGTGGTATAGATGTCCACAAAAATTTTTCGTGAATATATTCTATTTGATTTAAAGAACGGGCTTTCGGATAGGTTTTGCATTACTCCGCGAGTTTTTTATCTTCAAAAATTTAGTTTGACTTTGGCTTGAGTTTTTGGGAGACTGACCCAGAGAGACACTTTAGAGGTAATTACACCTACAGAAAAAACTAAAATCTGCAAACCAGTGCTATGTGTGTTCACTGAATAAACAATGACAGCGTCAAAAGAATTAAAAAAAAGAATAGGTATTTTTGTCCGGAATGTGACTTTGGATTAAACCTTTTGCCCTCTTTCAAGATTTATCGTACTAAATCTGATCTTCGAAAAAAGAGGTTAACTAAATGTACTCGTAGTATTTGCATTCGAAAATAATTGTGCATAATGGTAATGGGAAATATTTGTATTTTTATATGCAAAACTGTAAAAGTAACTTCCCTGTCTCGCGTACATGAGAGAGAAAAGACAACTTCCAAGGAAAATATTACTTTATTTAATGTAGAGAAGTTGTTATACATGCTTAAAATAATCCGAAATATTATATATTTTCCAGCTTACATTTGTAATATGAACAACAACATGCAATAAAATAACGTGACATTTTTTGGATCGAATTCGTAGAAAAAGGAAACTGTTAAGGGGTTAACGAGCACAGCGAATCTTAGGCCGTCTCGGGCTCCGAACCCTCAATTCTCCAAATACGAAGGCATTCCTTTGCTAACCTAGCTACAGCAGCTTAATTTTTTCAATGTAATATCCAGTAGCAGACTGACGCTCATAGTAAATTGTCCAATAATTGTCCAGATAAACACGTACCTCATTTAAAGAAAAAAATTATGAAATATGATCAATAATTTTAAAACACCCTGTAAAACTAAAAACTTTATAATTTCATATTTATTTTTGTCATTTTCCTTAGTTAGCAGTAACAATGTTTCGTTAATGATCTTTCATTGATACTTATATTATTGTGTTTGCTTAGTCTTATGTGATTGAATTCTTACTATCTTTAAGAACTTCGAAGGCAAAATGATAGTTAAAAAACATGCCACCCTTTAGATATATAAATTTTGAGTTTAAATAGAGTTATCAAAAATTGGCGTTATTACTCATGTCCATAACGGTTTTAGACACTTCTATTTCCGCGTAATGATTTTGGAATCCATCACATCTATCGGTTGGCTACAAATAAATATCCGTTTACTGTTTTGGTTATATGAAATAAAATGCACATATACGGAAGCTTTCTAACATTACAATTGGACTAGTACTTGTATTAAGAAATGGTTCCTAATTTTCCTAATTTTAATTTAATTTTCTTTACCAAAACAAAACCCTGAAAGAATATTTAAGTAAAACGTCGCATAACGTCATCAATAAACGAACAACAAAAAATACAACTTTTTTTTTTTTAAAGAAAATGGTTTTGGTTTTCTTCCAGGTAGCAATAAATGAAAGCGTTCCCTGTATTGAAAAAAAGTTGCTGAAAATACAGTTGTAATAAACACTATTAAATCAGTTATATTTATTGATTTAAACCTTTGGTGAAGAAAAGAAGTAGGTAGGTACATTAATCAATCTAGGACAAAACTCCATTGTCAGGGACAGTTTATTCACCAAAACTCCAGGGAAATTACTGGAGATTTGAAGTCAGGCACACAATTTAACTTTAGCAGGGAAAGTTCTTAACATCTTTCGAAATAACTCAATTGAATAGAAACAATTCTTTTTAAAAAGGATCTCTTTCTAACATCCAAACTTTTCAAAGGTCTAAAAGGCATTCCGAATTTAAATATAATTCAATATATTTGATCTCGCAAGAGACAAGTCCATTTTACGGAAGAGTTTTCAATTATATATATATATATATATATATATATATATATATATATATATATATATATATATATATATATATATATATATATGCATACGTACATATATTTTATATATATATATATATATGTGTGTGTGTGTACACAAATAAATGTAATGGCACAAATTTAGCGCGATGAATAATAAAAATATAATATTATTCATCTCTACACTATATTATACATATTTCATCGTGACACGGGGTAGAAATTTATTCAGAATCTGCACCAGATAACATGGAAATTAAACGTCACGTACTAGCTAATATTGGTATATATCCTAGACGTATAGAGTCACGTCATATTTTTTTAGAAGTCTATATTAGGATCTGAGACTGGGAGAAACCTCCCTTGTTATTTAACGGCTATTTTCTTTTTATATTCACTATACGAATTCAGTTACTACTGCGCATTGTTGATTTACGAGGCTTAACGGGTGTACAGTATGGGTGACATATTTAAAATTTTGTTTTTGATATTTTCTGCTATTATGTGCATCTTTAATTATATATATATATATATATATATATATATATATATATATATATATGTCAGGATTTAAAATGTAGATTAATTTTAAGAGATTTTAATTACGGATTCTTTTACTGAGAGTGACGCGGCGTGAGGAGTTAGCCACATAAATACGGCTCACGCGCAGTGATCTGAGCAGAGAGCAGTGTGCACATTCCACGGACAGAGCTACGGCTACCCGAAGCAGCTAAGCCTGCCTTTGTTAAAAGTTGGGCGCTAATGTGAGATGCCATTAACGAGGATTGAAAAGTAGTGTGTGATGAGATTTAAATAAAGATATGAAGATGATGTCATGACTCTAGTGTCGTTTTGTGGAACCCGACATATATATATATATATATATATATATATATATATATATATATATATATATATATATACATATATGTATATACATATATATATATATATATATACATATATATATATATATATATATATATATATATATATATATATATATACATATATATATATATGTGTGTGTGTGTGTGTGTGTGTATAATATATCAAAATTATTATACTTAAACCATCTCATTAAGACCCTTCTTTCTCCCATTTTGATTCCTTAAAATATATTTTCTCAGACACAAAATGATATAATTAGAGGAGAGTCCTCGACTTAACATTCTTCCAACACATTTCCCAAAGATTTTTCTACAACATATGCAAATTTCAACGCATTTTCGAACTGTCCCTTGCAAATGTCTCAGTTTTTCCATTCAATATAAGTTCTCTTTTCCTGTTATAACTCCAACTAAGCTACTGTCTCTTGGAAATATTTTGTCTTTGTCTCGCTCTCGGTTCACCCTTGATATGGCACGTGTTTTGATGTACATTCTCTTGTCTGCTGTTGATTGTTCAAGATGCCTTTTTAGCAGCTCCGCAATAAAAATTTAATCATTAGAATTACAGTTGTCAGAATTCTGCGTTTCTTTCAGTGGAGCCACGACTGCTTTATTCATTATAAGCTAATCGTTTAGGTTTCTTCTTGCCCTGTAGCTTGGGCAAAGTAAAAAGAATAGGGACTATAATTCTGTGTGTTCGGCCATCAAATCTCCCCGTTACACACATATATACACCGAAGAGTTATTCGCCCTCCATTTATAACAATGGGGTCTCCCAGGAACAAAACTACTGCACATGAGCGACTGATGTTGGAGTATATAAAGAATTTGCATTGTTTTTCCAAACATAGTGACATAATGGAAGAAGCATCTGATTTATCGGACTGTAATAAAGGTCAAATCGTTAATGGCTCGGCTACTGTGAACATCAATATGTAAAACGGGGTGTTTAGTAAACTGTTCATGTGCAGTAGCTTTGAGCACATAGTCACCGTCCAGGGAAAGGCACCTTGTCGACCTCGGCGCCTTGATTTTAGAGGAGAGCGGGGATTGCTAGTTATTATTTGCAGTGATCGTAGAGCTACAGAAACCGAAACACCACCAGCTACAACAATGAAGACTCAGACAGTGTCTGTTGAGGGCGTATAAAACTGTAGTCAATGTTTTTATGGAGCACATTAGGACTCATAATCCCATAGAGCAATCCCTGACGTCTGTGCAATACGTGAATGTCGTTGAAGACAAGGTTCATCCATTGATGGCAAAAGTATTTCCGGTGGGGGATGGTGTTCACCAACAGAAAAATGCACCATGTGATAAGGGTCGAATCGTCAGGGAACGGTTCGAGGAACATTTCACTGATGTCATTAAATTCAAGTCTCGGCCACCACATTTACCTAACATTAATCAAATAGAGAATTTGTGGTCCCACCTGGAAAACCCAATTTGTGCTGCCCGCTACCACTTCGCAAAGTGCGGGAATTACAGTACCAGATGGTGATTGCTTGGTACAAGTTACATCAGATTACTTATTAGTACTTTATGGAGTCATTGTTCCAGGTGCTGGAGGTTTTGAGGTTAAAGGTGGTCTTACATATTATTAATAGGTTGGTCATAATGTCATGGCTCTTCGGTGTATATACATTACCCTTATGTGTATATAAAATTAGCTTTAGCTCAGGAAGTGCAATAATTACCATTTAGAGGTACGAAATCTTTGCAATTCTTTCAATATTCAACTATGGTTAGTGAGGGAAATGAATGAATCATACTAGACTTTCAGACCGTATGTTCAGTTACTTTGAAGCAGCTAGTTTATTTTACCATAGTAAAACGCTGACCTAAGATAATTTCAAAGAGAAGGGTGTATTTTAAATCTTATCCTATTTCATTCTTTTGTTTTGTAACAATGTTTGTAAGTGCTATTCAGATTTTAACGAACTGACAGTTTGAAACGAACGTTTCGTTATCACTGACCTCCTGAGTTTTGTACATGAATTTAATGACGGCTTGAAAGTCAATTAGGTGTAATGTCTAGCTGCAGTAAATCAAACAAGAGCTACTTTCATTTAAAAATGATATGAATAAATTATATGTTTATTATTCATACACACACACATATATATATGTATGTGTGTGTGAGAGAGAGAGATAGAGTGAGTGTAAATATATTAAAGTCAGAATGACATTTAGTATTTCTTAATATTGAAGATTAAATAAGAATATCTTTTCTTTTTTAAAAAAGTTTTTACATTTTATGAAATAAATCATTATTATATTTAATTCTGATTAAAGAAAAAAAATCTTTTCACATTAAAAAAAAGTCTTAAACTGAAAGCGTTTTAATTTTAACAATATTCCAGTTTTTATAAAATATACTAATCGTTAGGAAAAGAAATAATTCCTAAAATTTACAAACTTTATCAGTGAAAACTAAATTTTCAATGGTAATGTGAAGGCATGACATCTTTTAGATCATTCACTGACAAATGTTCACCATCATAAGGAAATTATCTAAACATTTAGTAATTATTGTAAAATCCAGTCTTTTCACTACGGTGTTTAATCACATTTTAAATTTGGTAGGACACCCTAGCATTGATAAGAATAATATTTAGAGCTCATATCTTTTGAATACCATTTAAGACACACGAATCTGTTGGTTATTTATATAAAATGCTACCATTTTAATCTTTGTCGTATGCATTAAAACAAAAAAAAAAGTCTTCGACTGCATAGTAACTCCTACTTTTCCCTTATGTTTTATTTAGGTCAAAAGTGTCAAAATAATTATGTTGATTTAGTTTTTGGGCCTAGTTATTTCTCTCTTTACAGTGCATTCCCCAAAAGGAAATTTAAATTGATATACAAAAATATATTTTCTTTTCTGAGTAATATTTTTGCTGCACCAATTTGAGATTGTTTAAATGAGTATAGGTTCTATTCAATTTTGGAGAGCTACGGTCTACTTTTTGCAACACGAGGGCTAATGTGACCAGGACCTACTGCTTAAAGCCGATTTCGAATGGCTACGAACATCCATGCCATAGTGGGATTCGAATCCACGAACACCGGTTTCGAAATCCAGCACCCTAACCATTCGGCCATCTTTCGGCTTAAACGAGTATAAGTAATTTAAGTAAGGTTAAGAAAGATTAAACGTCTCATTATATCTCATCATGAAGGATTTGAAAAACAACAGATTCAGTTTAGGATTTCGTTTTCGTTGAAGAATACGGAGATTTCTCGTATGATAGAAAAAAATACAAACGATTAAAATAATAATCACGAATTAACCAGAATTTAAAAAAAATAGATAGAAAATATTTAGTTGATAAAAAGAATTAATCCATTATACTGTAAGATTTTGTAAAATCCAAATTATAGCGTATTGATAAGTTTGACTACTTTAAATACCGTATAATACTGATAAGTTGTTTAAATACCGTATAGACACATTTAACCCTCTGACTGCTCAATTTGTAGACCGAAATTGGTTCACGAAGTGTGAATTTAATACTTTATTAATATATATATATATATATATATATATATATATATATATATATATATATATATGTGTGTGTGTGTGTGTATATGTGTATATATATGTATATTTATGTATATATATATATATATATATATATATATATATATATATATATATATATATATATATATGTATATATGTATATATATATATATATATATATATATATATATATATATGTATATGTATATATGTATATATATATATATATGTATATATATATGTATATATATATATATATATATATATATATATATATATATATATATATATATATATATGTATATATATATTATATATATATATATATATATATATATATTATATATATATATATATATATTATATATATATATATATATATATATATATATATATATATATATATATATATATATATGTGTGTGTGTGTGTGTGTGTGTGTGTGTGTGTGTGTGTGTTGAATAAATGGAATATGCAGCTTTTCTTTCTTAGAAAGATTTTTTATATAGATTTTTATCGTGAGAAATTAAACTGTAAAAAAACCAGTTACAGATGTTATCGCAAGAAAAAAATTTTTTTTTAAATTTCAATTCATTTACAGTTAATTTCTATTTATTACATAATATAATTATAATTATATTATCTAATATAACTATAGTTCTACTCATATAATTCTAATTATTACATAATTAAGCGTCCAATAATGCATATAATTTATTTCACTGGTTAAACGAGGAATAAGTGGGATAAGCTTCTCAAAAAAGAAAGAAGAGCAAATGCCCGTGGAAATCGCGGGATAAGCAGCCAGAGGGTTAAACTATACCTGAAAGTAATATTTGAACTGCAGAAATTCTCTTTCACGCAATTGTGTCTTCTAAATATGTACAAAATTCATTAGTAAATTCAGTACTACAGAATATCAAAATTTTATTCATCTGAAGTTTATTATCTGATGTAATCAAAATGTACAATTTGCACTACGAAATAAAATGAAACTGAATCAAATAAAAGTTAATACAACTGCTTGAAATATTGCTTCAGTTGTAAAGAATATTCATGAGTAATTTTGTGCGTTAAATATTCATAAGAGAATAAAAAAGTAATCATTTTTAAACCCAAATTTAATCTACCTTGTAATAATTATCCGATTTCCCCCATTTTCTGTCAAAGTAATGTAATTAACGTAACTTTAAAGTCCCGTTAATTACAATAATGTACATCGCAAAAAGAAGAAAGCATATGATAAGTTTTCCCAGAATATTAATTACTCTTAGATTAATAAAGTGATTATTTTACCGGCGTCAGAGTAGAAAAAGGAATGTAAATTAATTGTTCTATATTTTTGTATGCTATTCGAAAGTCGTTTTGTCAGTTATGCACATGATAATTACACAAAACAGTTACACGGAATAAAAAATAAAAAAAAAATGTGATTCCTTATTTTATTACTTTTGATAATTTAAAAATTAAAATAGGAGAAAAATGATTAAAGAATTTCCTTAAAGATTTTCATGTTTTCTACAGGATTTTTGTTGCAGTCTAAATCTGTATATGTTTTTATTGATCATAAGACTGTAAATAAATTATAGTAGAACCTCCATTAACCGAGCTTTGATTAACCGAGGTTTCTGTTAACCAAGTCAATAACGAAGTCTATTTTTTTTCTCCTTTCCAAAATGAGCTTGGAAAAATTATACACATTTTAGTTCTTTGTTCGTGTTACAAGCACTTCTTCCCCACAACATGGTTGCCCATGCATGGTAATTAGTGAATCTAGCTACAATTCGTAAATAATTCAACAAAATAATTGTTGAAAAGATTAAACAGAATCCCAGCAGACGTAAAACACACCTACAGGGAACTTCTTGAGATCAATGGGAATGAAGGATGTGAGGAGGTTTTGGAAAAGGACATTTGCAAGTGGCTGGACTTTGAAAATCAACATCCAAATTTTAAAATTCTCAATGATGAAGAAATCATACAAGCCGTTAATCCTTAAACGGACATTAATGACGCAGAAAATGAAGATGAGGACTTTAAGGATTCTACGATTATAAGTCATAATGAAAGTGTTTAAACATTAACAACTGCCCTAAAATATTTAGAGCAAAGAAATGATGCTACACCGATGGATCTCCCACTGCTCAAAAATTGGGGAGATAGGTCTGCCTATGATAGAAATCCTGAACTTTTGCAACGAAAGGTTACAGACTTTTTTAAAAGAATGCAAATTTAACATATTAATGTATATTAAATTTTAAAAATACAGTATTTTTTTAGATTTGTGTTAGTTTTGAAAATGCGTCTTTCGATATTTAACTAAGTATAGTTTAAAAAAAATTCATTTTACTTTTTAAAATTTACTACTAGAGTTGATTTCCTTTTTGAATCTTTTTAGCTATGAAACATAAGTTCATATATGTTTATTTTTATCATTTAAAGAATGTTTTATTGTTTTTTTACTTTAAAAGTTAGTTAAATTCGCAAGGAAGGTTGTTATACAGGGTTTCTATTAACCGAGATTTCCGATATCCGAGGTACAAGCGGTCCCGTTTAGCTCGGATAATCGAGGTTCTACTGTACCCATAAATTTGTTAATCAATTAAGACATGCTTTAACACACATGAAATGATGAAATACGCCACCTTAATTTATTATACTGTAAAATATAAATCAATACAGTAGAATTTCGAAAAAATATGTTATGTTTAGATCACCATGATAGCTTATGTTTTTTATCATTTAAAAATAAATGGAGGAAACAAAAGTTTAAAAGAGTTTTCTTAAATATTTTCATTCCTTCTGATGTATTTTTGTGGCAATCTGAAACTTTAGCTATTTCTATAGACAGTAATACTTTAAATATATATATATATATATATATATATATATATATATATATATATATATATATATATATATATATATATATATATATATATATATATATATAATATTAAAAGCCCTTATTTACTTATTTTATTGTTAATTTAATAACTGGTTCATAAAGTACATTGGGGGTTTGCGCTGTAATTCTGATTTTTCCCTCGGGACACGCTTTAGACTTCATTTAGATTCAGCCTCTGTACTACTTTTAGCCAATAGTTAGCGCGTTCTCTTTAAACATGGGTATTTTTTATCACGTGATCAATTGTGCTTAGGTAATATTCATGACTTTTTACCTTAGAAATCACTATTTGAAAAGATGTGTGTGCAGGATCACATTGTCTGGGTACACGATGTTGTAAAAGTGCTTGCCGGTTGTATGAATTGCATGTATCTCACCAGAAATAAACCGTGTTGTGATTTCGAATGAGTCTTGCCCATATTACATGTATATGCTATATTCCATTCTTGTTGAGAGTTAATTTAGAACATTGACTTACAACTAATATTAGACTGATATAAAAACATAATGAATTATATAGAGTGAAACATTAATACAAAAATCGTTTTAATATAAAAAGTTTAAAAACTCCAAAGAAGTAGAATTACATTGTAACTCATTAGTCATTTAAAGTAACAAAATATTTTAATTTTCTAAAAATGTTGTTCATTCTATAGATAATATAATATATACAAACAGGAGAAAATTTTGTCTTATTACATTTGGGACTTTATGATATGCTGTATTGCAGCTTTAACCTGGAATTTTTCTAATCTTGCGGATGATCATATAACATAGTTTTGATTTATACAACATTAAAGGCTCAATACATTTAACAAAATCAATTAAGAAACATGGTTTCATAATTGTATAGATGAAAAAAGTTAATTAAATTTTAAAAAGTTAATTTAATATTTTTTGTAATTTTATTAACTATTTAGAAATATGTTAGGTTAAAACAGACATATGCTTTGTATGAACCGAATATCCTTTTGGAGACATTGAGACCCTTTAACTTTATAATACAAGGTAGTGAATAGATAAGAATTTGTCACCTGGCATCAAGATTTGTGTATTTAAATTCCGTTGCACGTATGGTTGATTGTAAGTGTTGGAAATGAAAATCTATACCCCAATACCCCTGTCATAGGCTCTACATTGGTGGAAGCCAGGTATCTGAGAGATACATGACTCATTTTGTACAACTACCTTTAACTATTTTCGGATGAATAACATCCAGAATTTAAAAGAGCACATTTATATACTTCAAGAATTGGTAACGGACCATATATTTGATTTAAACATATCCTTTCCCATGAATAACTGGGTGTGTACCTGACAACTCTAACTCTAGAATTGGAATAATAGGTTCTAGGTCATGGAATAATCAATCCGAAAGGTACCTGAATGGGTAGGTTATTACTCTTTGGTATTGAAATTTATGGGTTCACATCGTTCTGCAGTTAGGGATGATTGTAGCTTTTTGTGTTCGGCTTCATGGAGTATATTTCAGTCTCATTAGCCCAATTGTTGGAACACTGTAGACCGTAAGAAAACAATTACTCAATAAATTACCTTAATGTCACCAGATGCATTGCTCTTGGCGCTTTATCCATTTTGTGGGATTTAGATTACCTTCCACCTACATGAACAGGCAAAATACATTCATGGGAAGCTCAAAACCCACCAAAGCAATAAACTTTCTACTGTCTGTATCGTATTAGCTTGGTATATACTAGTCGGACATTCCTCAAAATATAGGAAAGGATTTCTTCCTACTTTTTATACAAAAAGTGTTTGATTCCGGATAAAAGTCACTATATCAATTTTAAAATCATATCAAAAAGAAATCATATTTTAAAATTTATTTCCAACTGTAGAAGATGTAGGAAATGTAACCCAGAGGCTCATATAAAAAGTAATCGCTGTATGAGCTGCGAACTCCAGTCTCGAGTATACCAATAATCTACAGTGGTATTAATGTTGGTTGGGGGACGTGAAATAGTTTTGTGGTCTCAATGTCCTTCCTTTTCTTAACATCTGGAAGTAGCAGACAAAGTCTGAAGTGTCTCATCTGTCCTTTCTTCTAAATTCATGAATTCATGCAAACAATTCAGGAATTTAAATCAGTCTCAAGGTCTAGCAGTTCCTTGCTCAAAGTAAAATTGTATATTATCCTAAGTCATAAACCATTCACATGAGAGAAGGTTTATAGGACCAGCAGACAAAAACAACAGAGAGTAGAGTATGCTAAAGCAAAATGTTCCAAACATTTATATGATAGTTGTTTAAGGAAATAATTGTTAGAAAATAAAACAAATTAATATATCCCTTCCTACAATTTTAAGTTTTATTAGCTGCTATCTGTCATACTTGAATGCTTCTATTCTTTCGTCATTTTTGAGATTAAAACAAGGATTTTAACATTCTAACCGTGGTTAAAATAAAAATAACTAGACCTTTTCAGAAAACGTACTATCGAAAGTTATTAGTTTCGAAACTTTGAATCCATCTTCGCCTCTCTGTCGTTTGATTAATGACCCAAGCCGTGTTAAAGACAGTAGTTTTTGGAGGCTAAACGAATAAGTGAAATACGCACATTATAAGATTTTTAACTACAGTTAGTTATTGTGTTACAAACTTTGGAAATGGGGGTTTTCAAGTAATTAAAATTCACTGACAAAATCTTTTATGTACAATATGACTTTTATAGCTACTTAGTTTGTCATTAATTATTTTACATTTGGCAAGATTTTAATTAGATATGTAACTTTTAAACTTCAACGAGTATTACCAGTTAAATTTTAATAATCTTGACTAGAAATTATTTTTAAGAAGAAAAGTTCCAAATAAATATAAAATTTTATTAAGAATTTTATTCATCCCTAAAGTAAGGAATAAAAATGCATTCTTTACCTCGGAATCAATAAATAAAAGGAAGTATAGGCGATATGTTATTTCATGTTTGGGTATTTAGTTGCATGTGATGTTTTATCAGAACTACGAAAATATCGATGTTCAATTTTTCCTCAAAAATCAGAAATTATAATCGATATTCTTCGATTAGAAATTGTTCTTTTTTTACATGTATAAATAAATACTTTTAGGGTAAAATATCATATGATGTAGTATTGATCAGCTTATTTATTTCAAATTTTATTCATAAGTGAATGTTATAAAAATTTGTTCAAAGGTTGATTAATTTAAGATCATTAACGAGATAATTATCTTCTACAAGTAATACTATGTACTATTTCTTAATAATGCGTAAGGCTGTAGGCTGGAGACTCGAGTTGGTGCTGCGTGCATAAGAATGCGTGTTCGTTAAGGGCGGCTGAAGCAAGTAAAATAGATCGTAAATTCACTTCAAGTTTGAACAATACCTCTTGAGGAGACAAGGCAGGATTGGTGGGATTTTCTGATTCATTTCTACTTCCCAAATTAAGAGAAACTAGTGAAGGCAAGGTTATATATGTCTGTAATACTAATTACGGCTTGTAGAATCGTTATTTTTCCCTCTACGTTTTTGATGTTCAATCTATACTGTAATAATTGATTACTGTTTTCATTTTTTATTAACGGACAGTTTCTTAAAAAAAAGCACAGGAAGCAAAGGAAGTTATGTTATCTTGAAGACTTTTGATTTACAGATTTAAAAGGAATCATACATTTTAACTGTGCCTAAATCCGTTTTAGATGCCGAGCGATGGCCGATCGGCTAGGGTGCTGGCCTTCGTTGCCGGAATTCGTGGGTTCGAATCCCACAGTGGCATGGATGTTCGTAGCCATTCGGAATCGGCTTTAAGCTGTAGGTCCCGGTCTCATTAGCCCTCGTGTTGCAAAAAAGTAGACCGTAACACTCCAAACCAAACCGTTTTAGACAGTCCATTTCAACTTTAAATGTCCCTTTTGTCTAGGACCTTTAAATATACAATTTGACCTGAAAGAATTTTGCTAGATGGATAAAGAATATAGTATAACAAGAACATCCAGTGGTGATTTCGGAGAGATTAGTATCTCTTCTCATGTTTGGTTTTTTTTTCTTGTGGTTTTCACTTGAATTAAGTTAAAAGTGAAACCAGAGTCGTGTTCTCCTGTAATACACATGTTCTTAGAAAATGCAACCGAGAGAAGAATAAAGGCATTGAGCTGAAAATTACAATGCATAATGTGTTATGCAGATCAATATCATCTCAGAATTACATCGCAACGCTCACGGAAAGGCGTATGCAACCGCATTAACAGACAAATTTCTCAAATTCGTTGAAGAGAGTCGAGTCAAGTACACAAGGGTCTACTACTGCATGTGGCAAATGTATCACTGTTTGCTTCTTCATGGACGTATACAGATCAATGTACTGTATTCAAGAAATACTTTATGCAGGATCTTTCTTACGCCCAACCATCGATGCCTGCGGCTCCAATAGACTAGTAAATGGACTGGTGTGCCGATTAAGAATAGCAGAACGATGGAAATAGTTAGGGCACTGATCTGCAGTACCGGAGTTCTTGGGTTTGAATCCCACTGTGGCAGGAATATTCGTAGCCGTTCGAAATCGGCTATAAACAGTAGGTTCCAAGCTCATTAGCATTCGAGTTGCAAAAAGATAGACCATGGTGCTCCAAACCAAACCGAGTAGGTGGGTTTTTTCTAAAGTGTCTAACTAATTTGTGGAGCTACATACCACTAGTGGACAAACCACCTATGCTATGATATGGAATATGATTAAATATCATCGAGGTCATATTTCTTGCAAATTTGGGAAAACTTAACAATAACAGAGACATCAGGAAAGTGCTGCAGTCCGATGACTTTCCGTTCCTTCACGACATTCCTGGAACTGTTTTTAAGAGGACAATGGTCACTTATATGTTGCTTGGAATGTATCAAAATTCTTTTTAGCAGAATTGATACATCTTCTTTTGTGACCTGCTTGTTCTCCCAATATGACGTTTAAAAGAGGAGCTTTTTATGTACATACAAAAATTTGTTACCCAATCATCATTCTATTTGACCATATACCTGTCGTTCAGCGGCACATATTGAAGTGCTACTGTTGCTTACACCAAATTCTGATTTTGAACCATATATATATATATATATATATATATATATATATATATATATATATATATATATATGTGTGTGTGTGTGTGTGTGTGTGTGTGTGTAATAATAGGGCGGGTTGCTTAAAATATTTCGGTTTTGGTTTCAAAATTCTATATGTCAGTTCTTTTAAAATGATGGCGTTTTTCTGGTTTTGGGATTTGCACAAGACACTCTGTCAGTGGGTTGGGTTTTTAGAATTCGCGAGAACTTTCTATGCGTCATAATTGGCTGTCTCCTGACGTCAATCATGAAATCGATTCCGGTTTTGAAATGTTTTTAAATAGTCGAGCATCAAGGTTCGAAAGGGCTATTCGTGGTTGTTCATGATTCTGGTTTTATGTGTGTTTTCATTGTAATTATGTGAAACAGGAAAAAACGAAGTTAGTCGAAGCTGTTGGTGCTTCTACATGCCATTCTCTGCCTTTTTCATAGCGGACTACATTGGACACGACTACATTCCGTTGGTGTTGATATTGTGATGGCTACGGTCGTCTCATACATACACACACACACACACACAGACACACACACATATATATATATATATATATATATATATATATATATATATATACATCATCACTATATATATAAATATGTAACAGACCATCAATATAATAATAAAGAAAAAAATTAATCACCCTGTATCATAAATGGATAGAAATATTTTGTATCTTCCACATAAATTTTATCTGACTATTGAAAACATTTACACGCTTTTTCAAATACAGTAGTTACATTAAAAGTTAAATAAATGTTTTTAAAAATTTTAATTCTTTTCCACCCAAATTCCCGAAGTTTAATTGCTTACCAAAGATTTAGTTTGGCTGAGAAAAATAAGGCAAACTAAATTCTGAAACATTAAATTGGCAACGAAACCTGATAAACGTGTAAAATCTATTTAACGTAAGTAAGAAATATATCAATACAGTTATTATATATTATTATATTCAATATAAAAGAACAAAAATTAAACAAAATGTGTAAGACTGTATTACGACAACTAAAAGGTATATCAGTGTTAAATTGAATCGTATTTCAGTAACATATTTTATACATAGTAATTTTTTAAAAAAATTAAATAGTCTTAATCAATTATCATATTTTGAGTCATAAACTTTGTATATTAATTTATTCATCTTTCACAGAAAGGAGACAAATATGCATTATTAACTTATAAACACAAATCTATATATTTTTTCGTATATTTCCAAGAAGAATGAATTATCTGACAAAAAGGGAAAAACTTTTTAGCACATTCTATAAGACATATCATCGAAAACAGTTAAAATACTGCATTTGTTGTGATAGGTAATATATTACTAATAAAGGTTTTTTATATTAAAATACATTTACAAACACGAAAAAATTGGGATGCATTTTATGTTCTATTCAAATTATATATTTTTTAATAAACATTGGATATTATTATTTCAAAATCAAAGCTAAGACAATTATATCTCAATTATTTTCTGTTATTTAATACAGGCTGAGTAGGATAGGTGTTAACTGCTTTCACAAAATATTAATTTCTCCATAGCTAATAATTAGTTGAACAAAGGTTTTGTTATCAAGGGAGTGATTAAGGTTGTCAGCAAAAATGCAAATGAAGGAAATAAATTTTCTTTAAATAACCAACATTTATTTTCTTTTTTAAGGATGAATATTACTTTGATAATGATGAATTAAGGAGGAATTCTGTTAGCATGCCGATAAAATTTTTGAAAGTGAATTTTAAAAGGAATGGGAAAAGCCTCTTTAAGAAATATTAATAAGAACATTCGTAAAGCATATATTTTATCCGTATTTAATGAAACTGTTGGAATAAAATTTTCTCGTTTTCTGTTTGTCGAAACTACGTGTTTACCGATGCTACTGAAAAAAAGACTTGTAAAGTGTTTCCACTTTTTTAAAAATAATCTCTGAAATAAATGTATTACTTTGGATTATATAATATTAAACGTATGAAAAGCTATGTGCTTATCTCACACTATTGATTTCACATGGTAAACATTTCTTAGGTTATTTTGTATGCCTTAATTTTACAAAATTGTACTTTCATGAGATCTGGGTACCACGATGTAGCAAAAAGGCAAGGTAGTTCTTCCAACAAGTCCATGTGGTTACTTAAGCTCCAGTTCAGTGATTCTCAACTTGTGTACTGAGGCATATTAATGCACACACATATTTTCAAATTTGCCTAGAAAGTTTTTGATAAATAATTTGAGTAACTTGTTATTACACCACTAGCAGGAAATTTTCTATTCATCATGTATCATTTTCCTTGGTGAATTCCTTGGTCAATATACTTTTTCAAACCATACTTTTTACACTAAAAATCGTAAATAAAAAGATGATTCGGTAAGTTTTGACACTGTTGGACACTTGGTATATAGAATGATATGACAAATAATTTTTGATATATTTTAAAATTATTACTGGTCAAATAATGTATCTACACATTTTCTTATTTTTATATATTCCATGTACATATGCAGTTAGATAAAGATAACATACTGTGCTGCTGCACTTTTACATAAAGTTAAATAAAATGTTCCCCATATTAAGACATCAAATGTGTTATTACTTAAAATTCCAGCTCATAGAAGTCATGTTTTCTTTTCATATTAGTTTTGCTTTCATCTCGAGAAACAAGTGTTTGCCTTCAAAATCTTTTATTAGTATTTTTTAGCTGCACTCAATCCGTGCATTTTTTCTTACTGTAGAAAAATATTTAGATAAAGTTTTGAATGTCACTGTAATAAAGATTGTCGGAATAAGCTTCTTTGTTTCTACTTTTATCAATAGGTTAAATTTCAGAAGACAGCAGTTAAGAAAAACAAAATTTCTTGTACAATTAGAGTCATAGGAATTTGGCTAAAGTGAATACACTTTCGAAATTTTCTGGGTTTGCATGTATGTAAGCTCTTTTTAATCGCTTTTACTTCACTTCACTTGTGTGTCAGTTGATACATTGAAATCAATTTTTAACTAGCTTCCTGACTAGTTAGTGATCTGAAATTTTGCATATAGGTTCAATTACGGTGGCAATACAATATTTAATAATAAAAAATTAGATTGGGAAAAAATTTTGTTTGGTAAATATAAAAATATTTTCAGAGTATTCCATTTGAACAGATTATAAACTGCATGCGACATAACTATCTTAGTAATTTGATTTTGGATTACTACGGTCTACTTTTTGCAACAAGAGGGCTAATAAGACCGGGACCTACTGCTTAAAGCCTATTCCGAACGGCTACGAACATCCATGCCATAGTGGGATTCGAACCCATGAAATCCGGTTCCGAAGGCCAGCACCCTAACCATTCGGTCATCGTTCGGCACAATCAAGCTAACAACTCAAACTCAAACAAACTTTTTAACATTTCGTGCACTTTTATATCTTGACAAATAAAAGAGATTAAAAAAAATAATTTTTGTACATATATATTAATTTCTAAAAGGAATCATTTAAGAAAGGCCAAAATACTTAAACATCAACAATGTGAGAACTATACGAAACATTAATTTTCTTGCTTTAAAATGGTGTTTAAAATTACCTTTATACATTTTTTATATTTTTTTAATTCTTAATTGTTATGCCTATATTTTATAATAGATTTGTCACAAATAATTTCAAATACTTGTGTGTACCGTTATCAAAATATAGCTGGAATGCATTTCTTTAGTTAAAATAAAGATAAAATCAAGAATATTTCAATGTGTAACAAAATTTAAATATGTCCTCAACTCTTTAAGGAAAGTCATATCTTGTTTTCTGTTATAAAATTAGATACATTGTAGCATAAAATATTTTTTTAAATATTTTTGCGTTTGATGAAAAAATACTCTTTCATTTGATTTTGGCTGTGAGCTATAAATTTAGGTTTAATAATTAATAATTACAGTAAAAATATTCAAAATCAAATCCTTTCTGTTCAAATTAAAACGAATTTTAAGTTTCAAATATTTTCATGCGATTTCAATTTCAATTTCTTTTTCCATATTATTCCTTTTAAATTGATGGAACGTACAAATATAATTATCTTTTTGTTCTGTAGTTAATGTTTTGAGTACATTGTTTTAAGTCAGTGTGTTTAATTATCATAAAAATTTTAAAATTTCAATTGATAAAAATCTAAATAATGTCAAGCTTAAAATAAATATAAAAATTTATCTTAAAGTATTTTAAGAGAGCTTTAAAATGACTTTCCGATTAATAATTCCGATTAATGGCAGATAATTTTTAATGATATTCCTTTAGTTACGCAGCAGTGTATATACGAAAATATGTATACATACAATGTTTCATAACTATAAATTATATTTTACAAAAACAATTTTTATTCAATATAAATTATCATAATATAATTGGTTTAGACGCTTCTCATCACGAAATAGTTAAATGAAATCAAATATTAATTTTAATGAATATAAAATCTATATTTGCTCAAAAATTAAAAAAAAAAAAACAAATAGTTATAGAAGTTTACAAAAATGTTTTGTAGCAACCGCTTTTCCTTTAATAGATAAGCAACTAATTTATATTTCGTATAAAAATTTTCCGGTTAATAATTCCGATTAACTAAGGATAATTTTATTGATATTCCTTTAGTTATGCAGCAGTGTATATGCGAAAATATGTATACGTACAATGTTTAATAACTGTAAATTATAATTTACAGAAACAATTTTTAAGTTAATTGTTTTACATTATTCTCTTAATAAATAAACAATTTTATTCAATATAAATTATCATAATATAGTTTTTTTAGACGCTATTCATCACCAAATAGTTAAATCAAATCAAATATTAATTTTGATGAATAAAAAATCTATATTTGCTCAAAAATTAAAAAACAAATAGTTATAGAAGTTTACAGAAATGTTTTATAGCACCCGTTTTTCCCTTAATAAATAAGCAACTAATTTATAATTCGTATAAAAATTTATATAATATGTATTTTATAAGTTATACTTTTATCCTTTGCCAAATCGTTAAAATTAAATATATTCGCATAACTGAGAATCAATATAGAAAGATTACAAAAATGCCTCGTACAAAAATGCTTCGCTTCCTTTACAAATAAGCAATTTGTGCAGATTCCACATAAAAGATCTTAAGATAAATAATATATAGAAAATTCTAATCCATGTTCACCATTAAATAAATAAGAATGAATAAATTTCCAAAAATAATAAACAATAAGAAATTATGAAAAAGAAGATTATGAAACATCCTATCTTCTCCTTGTATATACAATAAATATATATTTTATGCTTGAAAAATATGTCCCCTTTCTCATATTTTACAACTTGTGCTCTTTGTGCTGATGCTTCCATAACAGGAAAAAATATTCATTTTCTATTCTTTACACGTCAGCTGTCAATATTTCCTTCCGTAACATCTAATAAAACACTGATGTAACATAAAAAAAGCGATGCTCTTTTTTATAGTTACTCTGGTTTTTTTTGTCAAAATTCCGAAAGTTCAATGGCTAAGTTTTCAATTTCTTTTATTTTCATTATTATAGGATGATTAAATTTTCTATAGTTTTAAAACTTTTGTATCTTTTCTTTAAAAGCATGTCCCTCATTTTTCAGCTTCAAGCCATAAATCTATTTTTTAACCTTAAAGAAAAGAGGTTTAACAGATTCTAATATTTAACATTTTAAGGTCTACCTCAAATATTGTTAATTTGTATATAAATATATATGTACTAGCATATATCTCGTCATATGACGGAATCAGTAAAAATTTTTAAGTTTCTAGAATTATGGAGTAACCTGCGAGGCAGGTAAAAAAAATTGTTTTTTGCCGAGAATTATCTGGTACATGCTCAATATTTTTTTTATCTTCACACTCCTCTAAAGTCTCCCGTTACTGTGAATGCAGTTTAGAACTATGTACCAAGGAATACTCTCGAATTTTTTTGTACTCTATGGCTGACCATTTGCATCAAAATAATAAAAAATTAAACAGATGATTTCTTGATATACCTAAATAAGTAATTTTATACATGCCTATTTGAGCATGACTCTACCTTCCTCTAATTTATCTTACAAGTTTAAAATTATCTCGAAAAGTTTTGGACATGGTAAAATAAATAATTAATATTAAAAAAATTAATGACCATATGTTAGTTGCCAACTTTAATATATCTTGTCATATAACGTGATAAGATGAAAGCAGAGGTTTTAATATTGAAAGTGATTATTTGGCGGTATATATGAATGATGTCCAAAATTTAGCGAATCGATAATAAACCGTGTGGTTATGTTAAAAATCAAACACATAAAAGAATAAATTTCTTAATTTTTAAAGATATATAACTTAAACGTTATATATTTATTAGTCCGTGAAATTGCCGCTAGATTTTATGAAAAGAGTTTGTTGTTAATACCGGTTGATAAAATTTTCATTGGAACAAAAAATAATCGATGATTAAATTTAAAATTATCACATATGAACCTAATCTATTATTTAAGTCAAATATAAAAGAATATTATTTACGTAGTAACTACGTTCAGTGATAAAACGTAAAAAATAATGCAGACGATATTTAAATAATTTAAAATAAGAAATGATTAAGGCTGCTACCATATTGCAGTCGACATATGTCACTGATGACTTACACGTCATAATGACTTCAGAAATCGCCAGAGTTGGGAATTTGGTACCATACATTTCCCTCTCTGTCATCATTATGACATAGAAATCACCTGTGACATATGTCGACCGTAATGTGGTAGCACCCTAAATGAAATGGTCAAAGAAATGACGTCATAATGCTAAAAAATGTTATTTTTACTTATTTATATTTATTTATTTTACTATTTTTACAAATTTATAAATTTAACCGTCTGCTCTTAACCGAGGTAAATAAGGCTTGAAATAATGGCATTGAAAGCTCGAAAAGGGGGGAAGGGATTTCGAACGCTTCAAAGATTAGAGTATTTTTCGCTGTGATATGAAATATATTTAAACCAATTTATTTTAGAATAGGAAAGATAGTTTAGGCGAGGATAAAGTTTATTTGCTTTGAATTTTGCTAACCCTAACTCATTAAGAATCCAATATGGATGCTTCTAGCCATTCCAGGTTCAACCGCTTCATAAATTCGAGGACAGACGGACAGATAACTTAGGCTATTATTATATAGGGGATTATTTTTATGTAATTCTTCTGTAATTGTATCTATTTACATGACAGGGAAATCATCAGGTCGGTCCTAACCTGGTGTTCTGTCTTCCGCAAACTTCCCTAAATACTAGATCTTTCCAACCTTAAAAAAATTCTTTTCTTTAGAAAAACAAATTAACCCTCTAAGCGGTTCGCACGTACAATTCTACCAAACCGATGACGTCTTCAAAACGTACAATTTTCGACCTTCAAAACCTGTCTGAAAAACCGCTTTTCCTTTAATAAATAAGCAACTAATTTACACTTCGTATAAAAATTTATATAATATATATTTCATAAGTTATGTTTTATAAATAGCCAAATATTTAAAATTCAATATATTTGTATAACTGTGAACCATTCAACAGTTATAGAAAATATATAAATTGACCCATAATGTTCTATGATTCCTTAACAAATAAGCAAGTTTCATATAAAAGATCTTAAGATAAATAATATATAGAATATTCTAATCCATGTTCACCATTAAATAAATAAGAATGAATAAATTTCAAAAAATAATAAACAATAAGAAATTATGAAAAAGAAGATTATGAAACATCCTATCTTCTCCTTGTATATACAATAAATATATATTTTATGCTTGAAAAATATGTGCTCTTTCTCATATTTTACAACTTGCGTTCTTTGAGCTGATGCTTCCATAACAGGAAAAATATTCATTTTCTATTCTTTACACGTCAGCTGTCAATATTTCCTTCCGTAACATCTAATAAAACACTGATGTAACATAAAAAAGCGATGCTCTTTTTTATAGTTACTCTGGTTTTTTTTTTGTCAAAATTCCGAAAGTTCAATGGCTAAGTTTTCAATTTCTTTTATTTTCATTATTATAGGATGATTAAATTTTCTATAGTTTTAAAACTTTTGTCTCTTTTCTTTAAAAGCATGTCCCTCATTTTTCAGCTTCAAGCCATAAATCTATTTTTTAACCTTAAAGAAAAGAGGTTTAACAGATTCTAATATTTAACATTTTAAGGTCTACCTCATATATTGTTAATTTGTATATAAATATATATGTACTAGCATATATCTCGTCATATGACGGAACCAGTAAAAATTTTTAAGTTTCTAGAATTATGGAGTAACCTGCGAGGCAGGTAAAAAAAATTGTTTTTTGCCGAGAATTATCTGGTACATGCTCAATATTTTTTTTATCTTCACACTCCTCTAAAGTCTCCCGTTACTGTGAATGCAGTTTAGAACTATGTACCAAGGAATACTCTCGAATTTTTTTGTACTCTATGGCTGACCATTTGCATCAAAATAATAAAAAATTAAACAGATGATTTCTTGATATACCTAAATAAGTAATTTTATACATGCCTATTTGTCCATGACTCTATCTTCCTCTAATTTATCTTACAAGTTTAAAATTATCTCGAAAAGTTTTGGACATGGTAAAATAAATAATTAATATTAAAAAAATTAATGACCATATGTTAGTTGCCAACTTTAATATATCTTGTCATATAACGTGATAAGATGAAAGCAGAGGTTTTAATATTGAAAGTGATTATTTGGCGGTATATATGAATGATGTCCAAAATTTAGCGAATCGATAATAAACCGTGTGGTTATGTTAAAAATCAAACACATAAAAGAATAAATTTCTTAATTTTTAAAGATATATAACTTAAACGTTATATATTTATTAGTCCGGGAAATTGCCGCTAGATTTTATGAAAAGAGTTTGTTGTTAATACCGGTTGATAAAATTTTCATTGGAACAAAAAATAATCGATGATTAAATTTAAAATTATCACATATGAACCTAATCTATTATTTAAGTCAAATATAAAAGAATATTATTTACGTATTATCTAAGTTCAGTGATAAAACGTAAAAAATAATGCAGACGATATTTAAATAATTTAAAATAAGAAATGATTAAGGCTGCTATCATATTGCAATCAACATATGTCACTGGTGACTTACACATCATAATGACTTCAGAAATCGCCAGAGTTGGGAATTTGGTACCATAAATTTCCCTCTCTGACATCATTATGACATAGAAATCACCAGTGACATATGTCGACCGTAATGTGGTAGCACCCTAAATGACATGGTTAAAGAAATAATGTCATAATGCTAAAAAATGTTATTTTTACTTATTTATATTTATTTATTTTACTGTTTATACAAATTTAAAAATTTAACCGTCTGCTATTAACCGGGGTAAATAAGGCTTGAAATAATGGCATTGAAAGCTCGAAAAGGGGGGAAGGGATTTCGAACGCTTCAAAGACTAGAGTATTTTTCGCTGTGATATGAAACCTATATAAACCAATTTATTTTAGAATAGGAAAGATAGTTTAGGTGAGGATAAAGTTTACTCGCTTTGAATTTTGCTAACCCTAACTAATAAAGAATCCAATATGGATGCTTCTAGCCATTCCAGGTCCAACCGCTTCATAAATTCGAGGACAGACGGACAGATAACTTAGGCTATTATTATATAGGGGATTATTATTTTAGAATAAAACTATATTCTTATTAAATTTTAAGAGCTCATTCATTGAAAATATATGTATATCTCTCCCTCCAGTTTCGTTGACATCTGTCTAGAACGTATCAATTCTTCAAAATAAAAAACGTTTACTAATAATAAAGATGGCATTTGTTGTGGAGAAATTTCCTCCTCCAGAATTTTAAACAGCATCTATATATAAAAGTGTAAATGCATATCAGGAAAATGTATATTTATCTATTTTATAATGGAGCTATATTTATGTTTTGTTTCAAAAGCTAAGTTACTGAAAGATATATATGACCATCATTCGTTTCGATGATTTCTTTCCAGTGCGTATCAATTCTTTAAAACAAATAAATTGTTTAATTATAATAAAGAAGGTGCTTGTAGGTAATACTTAATGCTCTTTCTTCAAAATTTTAAACAGTATGTGTGTAATAACAGTTAGGATGTATATTGAAAAGTATATGATATTTTAAATCAGAGCTATATTTTAGTGCTGTTTCAAATCCTCATTTATTGAAAAATACACATGACCATAACTCGTTTTGAAGGCTTCTTTCTAGTGCGTATCAATTCTTCAACACAAATAAACTGTTTAGTTATAAAAAAATATGGCATTTGTAGGGGATACAGTTTTTTTCTTCAAAATTTTAAACAGTATGTATATAATAACAGTTAGGATGTACATTGAAAAGTATATTTGAGATCAGAGCAATATTTTAATGCTGTTTCAAATCCAAACTTACTGAAAATACATATGACCGTAACTCCTTTCGATGACTTCTTTCCAGTGAATATCAATACGTTATCACACAAAAACTGTTTATTTATAATAAAAAATGATACTCGAAGGGGATACATTTCTTTCTTTTTAAACAGTATGTTTATAATATAAGTTAGGATATATATTGGAAAAATATATTTTGAGATATTTGAGATCAGAGTTATATTTAATGCTGTTTCAAATCCTCACTTATTGAAAAATACATATGACCGTAACTCGTTTCTATGACTTCTTTCCAGTGAATATCAATACCTTAACACACAAAAATTGTTTATTTATAATAAAAAATGATGCTCCGAAGGATAAACAATTCTTTCTTTTTAAACAGTATGTTTATAATATCAGTTAGGATATATATTGGAAAAATATATTTTGAGATATTTGAGATCAGAGCTATATTTTAGTGCTGTTTCAAATCCTCATTTATTGAAAAATACACATGACCATAACTCGTTTTGAAGGCTTCTTTCTAGTGCGTATCAATACTTCAACACAAATAACCTGTTTAGTTATAAAAAAATATGGCATTTGTAGGGGATACAGTTTTTTTCTTCAAAATTTTAAACAGTATGTATATAATAACAGTTAGGATGTACATTGGAAAAATATATTTTGAGATCAGAGCTATATGTTAGTGCTCTTTCAAATCCTTATTTATTGAAAAATACATATGACCATCACTCGTTTTCGATGACTTCTTTCCAGTGAATATCAATACGTTAACACACAAAAATTGTTTATTTATAATAAAAAATGATGCTCCGAAGGATAAACAATTCTTTCTTTTTAAACAGTATGTTTATAATATCAGTTAGGATATATATTGGAAAAATATATTTTGAGATTAGAGCTATATGTTAGTGCTCTTTCAAATCCTCATTTATTGAAAAATACATATGACCGTAACTCATTTTGATGACTTCTTTCCAGTGAATATCAATACGTTATCACACAAAAATTGTTTATTTATAATAAAAAATGATGCTCTAAGGGGATACATTTCTTTCTTTTTAAACAGTATGTATATAATAACAGTTAGGATTTACATTGGAGAAGTATATTTGAGATCAGAACTATATTTTAATGCTGTTTCAGATCCTCACTTATTGAAAAATACGTATGAACGTAACTGGTTTTGAAGGCTTCTTTCTAGTGCGTAGCAATTCTTTAACAGAAATAAACTATTTAGTTATAAAAAATATGTCATTTGTAGGGGATACATGTTTTTCTTCAAAGTTTTAAACAGTATGTATATAATAACAGTTAGGATGTACATTGAAAAGTATATTTGAGATCAGAGCAATATTTTAATGCTGTTTCAAATCCTCACTTATTGAAAAATACATATGACCGTAACTCGTTTCGATGACTTCTTTCCAGTGAATATCAATACGTTAGCACACAATAATTGTTTATTTATAATAAAAAATGATGCTCCGAAGGATAAACAATTCTTTCTTTTTAAACAGTATGCTTATAATATCAGTTAGGATATATATTGGAAAAATATATTTTGATATCAGAGCTATACGTTAGTGCTCTTTCAAATCCTCATTTATTGAAAAATATATATGACCATCACTCGTTTTGAAGGCTTCTTTCTAGTGCGTAGCAATTCTTTAACACAAATAAACTGTTTAGTTATAAAAAAAATATGGCATTTGTAGGCGATACATTTTTTTTCAAAATTTTAAACAGTATGTATATAATAACAGTTAGGATTTACATTGGAGAAGTATGTTTGAGATCAGAGCAATATTTTAATGCTGTTTCAAATCCACACTTATTGAAAAATACATATGATCGTAACTCGTTTCGATGACTTCTTTCCAGTGAATATCAATACGTTATCACACAAAAACTGTTTATTTATAATAAAAAATGATGCTCTAAGGGGAAACAATTCTTCCTTTTTAAACAGTATGTTTATAATATCAGTTAGGATATATATTGGAAAAATATATTTTGAGATATTTGAGATCAGAGCTATATTTTAGTGCTGTTTCAAATCCTCACTTATTGAAAAATATATATGACCGTAACTCATTTTGATGACTTCTTTCCAGTGAATATCAATACGTTATCACACAAAAATTGTTTATTTATAATAAAAAATGATGCTCTAAGGGGATACATTTCTTTCTTTTTAAACAGTATGTTTATAATATCAGTTAGGATATATATTGGAAAAATATATTTTGAGATCAGAGCTATATGTTAGTGCTCTTTCAAATCCTTATTTATTGAAAAATACATATGACCATCACTCGTTTTGAAAGCTTATTTCTAGTGCGTATCAATTCTTTAACACAAATAAACTGTTTAGTTATTTAAAAAAATATGGCATTTGTAGGGGATACATTTTTTTTCAAAATTTTACACAGATCACAGCTATATTTTAATGCTGTTTCAAATCCTCATTTATGGAAAAATACATATGACCGTAACTCGTTTCGATGACTTCTTTACAATAGGTATCGATCATTTAACACAAATAAACTGTTTATTTATAAGAAATATGGTTCTTGTAGGGGGTACATTGCCTTCTTTAAAATTTTAAACAATATGAATATAATAACAGTGAGGATGTATATTGGAAAAGTGTATTTTGTGATATTTAAGAGCATAGCTATATTTTTGTGCAGTTGTAAATGATCAATTATTGAAAAATATATACAACTATCATTCCCGTTTTGATGTAGTCTATCCAGAGCGTATTAATTTTTTAACATAAAAACGTTTACTTATAATAAAGATGACATTTTTTATGGAGAAATTTCCTTCTTCAGAATTTTAAACAGTATTTATATGTAACATGAATTTATAAATGGAAAGTATATTTTTAGATATTTTGGAATATAACTATATTTCTGTGCAGTTTTAAGTCATTACTTATTGAGAAATACATATGACTATCACTCGTTTCGATAACTTCATTCCAATGCTTATCAATTCTTTATCACATATAAATTGTTTATTCTTAATAAATATGGTGCTTGTAGGAGATACATTTCCTTTTTTAAAGTTTAAAACAGTATGTATATAATAACAGTAAGGATGTATATCGGAAAAGTATCTTTTGAGATATTTGAGTTCAGAGATATATTATGAAGTTTTAAATCTTCATTTATAAAAAAATACATTTGACCATCATTTGTTTGGATGACTTCTTTCCAGTGCGTATCAATCCTTTAACACTAATAAACTGTTTATTTATAATAAAAATATGGTGCTTGTAGGAAGGGAATACATTTCCTTCTTCAAAGTTTTAAATAGTTAGTATATAATAACATTTAGGATGTATATTGGAAAAATATATTTTGAGATATTGGAGACCAGAGTTATATATTAATGCTATTTCAAATCCTCACCTATTAAAAAATTTAAAATTTCTTTCTAGTGCGTATCAATACATTAACAGCAATAAATTGTTCATTTATAATAAAAAAGGGTACTTGTAGGGGATGCATTTCTTTCTTCACAATTTTAAACAGTATGCATATATAGCAATACGATGTACACTGGAAAAGTATATTTTATATATTTTGGAATATAACTATATTTTTGTGCAGTTTTAAATTCTCACTTATTGGAAAATACTTATGACTATTACTCACGTTTTGATGGCGTCTTCCCAGCGAGTATCTCTTCTTTAACACAAAGCAAATGTTTATTTATAATAAAGATGGCGCCTGTAGTGGAGAAATTCCATTTTCCAGCATTATCTTCAGGTGTTTTGTTCGGATTGAAAAGAGTCCTATTTTTTTCTATCTCCAACCACCTGTGGAAAAGTTTTAATTACGTTCTAAGCTGCAGCCCTGTAATGCTGCATTTCATGGCAATGAATTTCACGTGCTTGTTAAAAGACTTTGTCACGAGCTGGGTAAGATCTATATATATAAACTCCTCAGTATGTATATAGCTGTGCCTGTATGTATATATATAAGTGTGTGTATATATGGGTATATGTGTGTGTATGTATGTAAGTATGTATGGGTATATATATATATATATATATATATATATATATATATATATATATATATATATATATATATATATATATATATATATATATGTATGTATGTGTACATGTATGTTTGTTTGTCGATGTAATCATATATGGAGATTCCGTTGAAACTTTTTATAGTTTTATATTATCTGTTTTCAATTTGCACATTTTTTCATTTTGAATTCCGCCATTTTCTCCCAGAATAATCTGTGTGTTGCTATAGGTAACAGTGCGATCGTTCGTAAATGAAAAGTATTTAAAACTAGCATATAGCCCATCATATGACGGGATTAGTAAAATTTTTAATATTCCAGAACTGTTAAGTACCTAATGAGGCAGGTAAAAATGGTTTGCTTTTTGGCTGAGAACTATCTCGTTCACTCTCAATAATTTATTTATCGTCACACTCCTCTAGAGCCTCCCGATACTGTAATGCAGTTTAGAATCACATTGAACTCATTTAGTCAAATCGTGTGGTTATGTATAATAAACAAACACACAAAAGAACAAACTTCTTAATTTCCAAATATATATAAATTAAAAGTTAGATATTTATTAGTCCGTGAAATAGACTCCTAGACTTATATGAAAAGAATTTATTGTTAATACCGGTGGTAAAAGTTTCACTGCAACAAAAAATAATCGATGATTAAATTTAAAATTATCACGTATGTACCTAATCTATTATTTAAGCCAAATATAAAAGAAAATCATCTACGTAATATCTAAGTTCAGTGATAAAAGCTATTAAAATAGTGTAGACGATATTTAAATAGTTTAAAATATGAAATGATTAAATGAGATGTTTAAAGGAATGACGTCACAATGCTAGAAAAAATTGTTATTTTTACCTATGTATTGAGTGATAAATGGATAAATTTAATCGCCTGCTCTTAACCGGGGGAAATAGGGCTTGAAATAAAGGCATTAAACTCTCGAAAAGGAGGGAAGGGTTGGATTTCAAACGTTTTAAAGACGACAGTATTTTTTGCTGTGATATGAAGCATATTTATACAAATTTATTTTAGAATCGGATCGATAGTTTAGGAGAAAATAAACTTTATTCGCTTTAAATGGATGCCTCTATCCATTCCAGGTACAACCGCTTCATAAATTGGAGAACAGATGTACAGATAATTTAGGCTATTATTATATAGGGGACTTTATTTATATCGTATACTTAATATTTTAAGTTTTTACTGGCACTTGGTTCTTTTTATAATATAGCTAATTTTGTTACCCCGGTGCAACATTAAATAGCTAAATATTTCCAAGTAAAATTCTTTTTATTAATTTTACTACCCTTCACGAAGAAAACTAAATTTAAAATTATTCTGTTTTAAGTTTCTTGAAAATAATTTGTTTATGAAACGATTTATAATGCTAGTACTTAATAAAATTTAAAAACAACTTTTGATATAAATATAATATTTATTTGTAAACTTTATTTACCCAAGGTTTAATAAAAATGGATATTGCCTTTAATTGCATGTTGCTTTTAAGTCTTTAAGATTGTGGAATACCGGACACATTAAATTTCTCTAGAATCATGCTTATTCTATGGAAAAAAAGTTGTTCTACCTCTGGGTAAAGTTTTGGTTTAAAGGTTTTTTTTTAATTACCCCTTGATAGATAGAAAATCTTTCATACATGTATGAATGACTCTCTTCAAAACATGCGCTGGTTAATTTCCTTATCTGAATTAAGAGAAGACTATATTCAGTTTCATAATAAAAAAAATTAAATCATATTTTTCTTGCTCTTTTCTAAAATTTTACCCACACGTAACCCTGGAGATTCTTTTTTTTTTCTTCGAAACGGCTAAAATGCGTTTAAAGAAATATTTAAATGCAAAACACGCTGCAGTAGAACAATTTTTGCCGTGAGTTATCATGAAGGTAGAGAAATTCAATATGGCTGGCATCGAAATTCCTTAAGTGCAGAACGTGAGTTAATTCATTTTACGTAACGTATGCAGTTTTCTTTATCTAGAGACAACTTGGTTCGGTATTAGAATATCACTTACGTAGAAAAATCGGCCTTTATGCTCAATATTTTTTTAATTAATTACTTATTTTTATATATAAAATTCTTCTGTCCGTGTGTCTGTAATAGAACTCCTGCTAAACTGATATTGTTGAAATTTTGTGTATGTAATTAAGTTCATTCGAGAATAGTTAAGTTTCACAATTTGATCCAAAAAAATGATTTTTTATTAAAAATCCAGAATTCCTTGATTATTGAGATTATTATAATGTCGATTGAAACTCTTCACTGCCAACGTATCTGTGGCGCAGCGGTCAGCGCAACGGGCTTCAGTCCGAATCCTCGTACAAGCAATGTGGGAATTTTAATTTAATCTAACTACATTTGTGAGGTCTGTAAGCGTGGGGGCTTCAGTTATTTTTTATTCTTACTTTCCCATCAAATCGGTCCAGTTTGTAATTTATTTAAAAACATTTTAGAATTTTTGGATTTACAGCGTTAAAACAGAACAACGTCTTTCGTATCGTCTAGTAATATTATAATATAATAATAATAATAATATATTATCATGTTTTATTTTGCTTTATGTTAATATTATATATATTATATAATATTAATATTATTATTAAATTTTAATATTATTACTATTTTTAAATTAATTATTTAAACAATTTTTTTCTTTTTTTAGTCAAAAATAAGAAAGTTACAATATATATGTCAAACAAATAAAATAATTTTATTAACGCTTTTCTTTAGTGACTGTTTTGACTGTGTGTCTAACTGTGTATCGAGATATTTACTATTTTTAAATACTCTGAAAATATATAAATATATTACTTAAAATGTTAAACCAATTTTATACGTAATACAGAAATTATTTAAAATTACTATAAATTGTTACACATTAGGAAACTATTGAAAAAAGAAAATTTTAGGTTGGAAACGTCCGCGTAAGTAAATATAATATTTTTGCATTAAATATAAATGAATTTTAATAAAAACTTGTTAGAACAGATTGAAAAGATCTAAATATTTTTTTATCTGTTAATAATATAATTTTGTAAAATTGTCCTCAGTATGATGCATTTCAAAGCATAAACTTGCAACCCCAAGTTTCGAAAGAAATACGAGTAACTTTCCTCAATTTTCATTCAGGTTTGTTCTTTTCATTTGCTTTTGTAAAGCTTACAAATTCTTGTAGGAAAGTTTTGAAACAAGGAGTTTTTTATAGATCATGTTAACGTATAAGTAGTCATTTTACAGAGAAAGATTAAAAAGTGAAATAAAGTTTGCTTCTGTGAAAATGACAATAAGTATTTCTTAGATTTAGACGAAAAAGTGTTATATAATTAAATAAAGATTAAGGTTAGTTAAGATTATAGGTGTGCTTTATACAGCTTTCCGCAGATATCTCACTGTGCCTCTTTTTGTTTCAGACATGAATCCCACGGGAAGATTTAGCACTCGGTGACCCCAATGGATCACCCCACGGATGAAGAAGATGCGCTGGAAGGTTGCGAGGATGGACACTGTCCACTGCAAACTGAAGTGCCCGTACTGCCTCCCAACAGAGTTCATGGAAAGCTCAATCAGGAAGAGAAGAGGTTCCTCTTGTGCGTTGAGAGGGGAGATGTGGCGACTGCGAGGCGGTGAGTACCCGAAGCAATTATTAATTCCAACTTTAATTTTGGGGGATGTCGAATGAATGGCAATCTCAATGATTTACATCCTTGATATTCTATTTTGGTTGTCTGAAGCATTTAAGATTTTGAAATGTAAAACGTGAATTGGGAAAATTTTGAAGAGCTTTAGTGGCAATAATATTTGATTTGTTAAATATGCATATGCATACGGGTAAAAACACTACAATTTATCCTAGAGTCACACTTATAATATTAGCCCATATATTTTCATTGCCAGTATGTACCTGACAATGTATTTAGATTGAGTATGATATGTTCTACTTTCATTTTTACCAC
This sequence comes from Pardosa pseudoannulata, assembly GCA_032207245.1. Taxonomy (NCBI): domain Eukaryota; kingdom Metazoa; phylum Arthropoda; class Arachnida; order Araneae; family Lycosidae; genus Pardosa; species Pardosa pseudoannulata. The sequence goes on from CM063508.1 coordinate 61,129,822, forward strand.
GAAATCAGTAGTCAAATAACATGAAATACTTGAGAATTGTGATATTTCAGATCTGAAAGTGAATAGATTGTAGTGGCAAGTTATAAGTATACAATGGTCGTTTTCCATTAGAAATGTAAAAATGTAAAAACGAAGCAATTTTCTAATATCTAATAATGATGAAATCACCATAACTTGGTTCCGAAAAGCTCTAGTAGTCACTGAGAGGGGATAGCCTAGCAGGCACACTAAATATCTATACACTTTGAGAATGATGGGACAGGACATTTTTAAAACTGTGGCACGTGACACAAATGCTCCGGTGAAACCTTGTTAGAGGACTCGCAAAACCTTATGTCCTACAGACTCAAAAATAATATTAAATATCATGAAACTATTGATATTTACTAGGATTTCTGATTTCAGTACCAAGTTAAACTTAAAAAGGGATATTTCAAGCTTAAAGAACATTCCGTAGTAATATAAAAGAGTAAAGTATCAAGATTAACATTTAGGGGTAAGACTCTGCTCATTTTGACGTATTTATCTCAAACATTTAAAAATAGAAAGAAGGTTAAAACATTACCAGTTTTGTTCTTCTTTTTAAATATAAAGTTTAAACCTACCAACATTGCTACGTTTATATGAACATTAAAAAAATAGTTTTATACAATTATTAGGTTAGAATTCATTAATAAAATTCCTTAGTGGCATTTATACAAAATTTTAATTTTATTCTAAATAACATTTTTTTATAAAATTTTAAAAAAGTATGAGTTGTTCAAATGTTGGTTCATGCAATAAATTTAATAATTTTATCTCAATGACCTTGAAATTTTGAATTTAAATAAAGGACATTTTCGTAATTGGATGTATTATTTAATTTTCTGTTAAAAATATGCTGATTGCACAAATTTTTACGTTTCGAAATAATGTTTAAAATTTATTATATGACAGAATGTGAGGATGGAGGAGGGGAGGAAGAAGGGATTTGCCGGGGATCCACTTGGGTTTAATCAGGATGAGTAGAAAATAAATACGTTTATCTCGATACATTCAGACTGCGAGTGGTAGGAGAGGAAGAAGAAGCGATTTGCCGGAGATCCACTTGGCTTTAATGAGGCCCTGAGTAGAAAATAAATACGTTTATCTCGATACCTTCTCACTGCGAGTGGTAGGAGAGGAAGAAGAAGCGATTTGCCGGGGATCCACTTGGGTTTAATCAGGCCCTGAGTAGAAAATAAATCCGTTTATCTCGATACCTTCTGACTGCGAGTGGTAGGACAGGAAGAAGAAGCGATTTGCCAGGGACCCACTTGGGTTTAATCAGGCCCTGAGTAGAAAATAAATCCGTTTATCTTGATACCTTCTCACTGCGAGTGGAACCGCAGGTGAAAGAGAGATTCAGGAATCAAAAACAAAACAACCCTTTCATGAGGATGATAAAAATCTCTAAAGTGGCAGTTAATGTAAGTGGTCCGTTAAGCTTTATCCACTGACATTTGATCTCAAAGATTATTGAAACTAGTCATTAGGTATGTCATTAGGTCAGCTTTATATTAAGCTAGGTAAAAAAAAACCTTGAGCCACGGTAGCTCAATCGGCAAAGGTAATGCTTTCGTAGTTGAAGGGTTGCGGGTTCTGAGCCAATGAAATGCGCCGTGTTCGTTAAAAATAACTGGGGCACGTAAAATACGCTAGTGGTAGCAATGTCTTCCAAGTTAACAATCAATACCTCTGGGGTCGCAGGTCAAGCCTATGTTCCTTATGCTTCGCTGCTGCTTCAAAATTACGATTACGCACTTGAGCAAAAAGTCGTATTTTCAAAATTGAGGTGCTTGTTAAAACAAAAGGCGCACCAATTTGCCTTAATGCGAGTAGGTATGGCTCAATCGTGCTTGGTAAACCCAAGTATCATCACAATATTACATCTTTTAATGCATTCGTTTGTGTATTCATTTTTAATGTATAAG
>CM063508.1:61136773-61141773 GCA_032207245.1 Pardosa pseudoannulata
TTTTTCGGAACATATGCAGATGTTTTCCAGTCAATGGGAAAGAATTTCTAGTGAATCAAATACTAAAACATTTTTTGAGTAATTTTTGAATTTATCTTTGACACATTGATATATGGTTTTCTATTCGTAGAAAATAAATATGGAGATTTTTTTTATCTACGCTAGTTTTAGTTTAATTTGAGTTTAGTTTAGTTTCAAACGAAATCACTTTTTTTCTGTCCAACCACAATACTTGGTTTTTTATTTTAAATTTTCAGATGTTATTATTGTTAAGTTTAGAAATGATTTTCCCCCATTTTTTAAAATTTTTTTAAAATAAATAATAAAGTATGTAAAAACACTAGACGATTAAATGTAGAAATTTGTATATATATAAACACAAATTTATACTATATCTATATCTATATCTAACAATCTATCTATCTATCTATCTATCTATCTATCTATCTATCTATCTATATATCTATCTATCTATCTATCTATATATATATATATATATATATATATATATATATATATATATGTGTGTGTGTGTGTGTGTGTGTGTGTGTGTGTGTGTGTGTATGTATGTATGTATATATGTCAGGTCTAAAAAAGGGGTAGTTGGAAATTACGTGAGTTAAAAACGATTTTAAAAAGATAACTCTTTTATGATAATAAAATAAGTGAAAAAGATCAACGCTCGCGTAAGCTTTCTGGATAATCCGGTCAGGCGGAAGCATTTTGGAAGAATTTGATGAGATTGCAAATAGATAAGATCAGTGAACGCGTGGACATGAAGCAGTCAACACCTATTCCACGTTTAGCTAGGACAACAAAAATGAAAATGGCTCAAGTTGTTTTCCTTAAGAACGATGAGTTAAATAAACTTATTATTATCAAGAAGACTGTTTTCCATTCGCTTAACTCTGTATTAAATATATATATATATATATATATATATATATATATATATATATATATATATATATATATATATATATATATATATATATATATATATATATATATATATATATATATATATATATATATAGAGAGAGAGAGAGAGAGAGAGAGAGAGAATTTTAAATAAATATATAGATGTAATAAATATAATTATACATATAATTTTAAAATGATTCTAATTACAGCAATTATGAGATTAACGATCATTTTAATTAATGCACAGGTAATGGCATAACACAAATATTTTCATTGGCAGTATCGAAAAAAGAGGTTACTTACTTGCGATGGATTTTGTTCATTGTTTACTTATTGCATAAATTAGTCTAAGAGTCGCAAAGTAAAAATAATGAGAAATAAAAATGTTTATGGACTGGATTGGAGGAATTTGATTGAAGAAATGCCATAAAAAATTTAATATGTAAGCTCCGGTGACTCTGAAATACTTCGTTAATTAAATTTTATGGTTTGTAGATTGTTGATGGATTTTTTTATGATTATTGTTTTCTCCCTATGATAGAAGATATTTCACAACGTATGTGGGTATAAAAAGTGTTTTAGAGCAAATACCTTTTTATGTTACTTAAAATATCCTTCAATAAAACATGAACTAATTTTAGAAAAAAGCTTGAATGTGCAAAGTGTATGTTATTAATTATAAGTATCCTCTGCTATTAAATTCTAAATTTAAATTCGCTAGAAATATGTTTAATTTTTTTTTGATTAGTAAAACATAAAATATTATGTGCTTAATTATCATTAAAAATAATATGGTTATAAAACTATTACTTATTTTTTTTAAGAAAATTAACAAAAAGAAAAATATTTCCAAAAAATTGAATATTTATAATATATATTTGTAACTTTCTTCTATTGAAGATCATGCAATCATTAGTTAGAATCATCTGTGGTGTCTGTTCGAATTTTTTATAAATTTTTATGTTTGGAATGTATTGTTAAACTATAGTTTCGTTTCAAATGTCAATCACCAATCACAGATTAGCCCTAAATGGAGAATGAAATTGGAAGGTTATTTATGACTCAAAGATAATTTTCAAGTTGATTATATGAACTAAAATTATTTTTCTTTCCCATATGGATTTAGTGCTAGAAATATATTTCTTACTTTCCAGCTAACAATCTTATAAGACTGTTTTACTTTGGTCTCTTTATTTTCTCATTAATAATTTCTAAAATTGAAATATAATTTATTATGAAACCTTTCCTTTCAAAACAGTGGATTTGGAACGGGTATCTTCATAGCAAAAATTAGAAAATATACACAATTAGAAATGTCAACAATCTTATAAGACTGTTTTACTTTGGTTTCTTTATTTTCTCATTAATAATTTCTAAAATCGAAATATAATTTATGATGAAACCTTTCTTTCAAAATAGTACATTTGGAAAGTGTATCTTCATAGCAAAAATTAGAAAATATATACAATTAGAAATGTCAACAATCCTGTAAGGCTGTTTTACTTTAGGTGCTTTATTTTCTCAATAATAATTTCTAAAATTGAAATATAATTTATTATGAAACCTTTCCTTTCAAAACAGTGGATTTGGAACGGGTATCTTCATAGCAAAAATTGGAAAATATAAACAATTAGAAATGTCAACAATCCTGTAAGACTGTTTTACTTTGGGTGCTTTATTTTCTCAATAATAATTTCTAAAATCGTAATATAATTTATGATAAAACCTTCCCTTTCAAAATAGTGGATTTGGAACGGGTATCTTCATAGCAAAATTAGAAAATATATACAATTAGTAATGTTAATAATCCTGTAAGACTGCTTTACTTTGGGTGCTTTATTTTCTCATTAATAATTCCTAAAATCGAAATATAATTTATTATGAAACCTTTCCTTTCAAAATAGTGGATTTAGAACGGGTATCTTCATAGCAAAAATTACAAAATATATAGTAAAGAGAAGTCTAAAATATTTATTTTTAAACTATTTCTAACTTACATAAAAAAAACCATTATAACACATAAAAAATGAAAACCTTCATACAATACGCCAAGACACTTAACCCCACGTATATGTCATTCAATAGTATTTCGCATATAACCACCTGCCGTTTTGGCACCTGCACAAGCATTGAGTTGTCTTGTTGAAAGTCGACCAGAATCGATAGCTCATGTATCAATGAAAGCATAAAATTGGTTCAGCACATGATATGCTACAAGCAGTTTATTACTATTAAAACACTATTCAACCTTCACAGACACAAAATTCACGGGAATTTAAGTGTATAAGTTTGCCTCCCGGGGATTCCGCAGACTGTCATATGTAATTAAATTGGCTTTTTAAAACTAAGGTTACCTGCATGCTTCATTCTAGCTCCAGTTTGACAATAAAGTTTTTTCTTTCCATCCTTTCTGCGGTTATAAAACAGTAGATTCGGTTCTTGTGACAGGTTAAAAAAGCAAATCACGTACTGAGTATTGGAAAAGTTCTTGACAGTCTAATAATATGCAACTGTTTCCTTTGCCAAAATAACATTTAACTTAATTTGAGCTAAACATCAGGAAAAAAACCCGATTGCTTTCAGTTAATCCTTATTAGTTTTGTACCAAATCATCATGAATTATTAAATTTTAAATTGTTTTCAGACAAGTGAGTTTTGAAATAATTAAAACAGTTGTACTGCTATAGCGGTGTACAATTTTCAAATATTACATAGCTGTATTAGCATTTCTTGCTATTTAATATAATTTATAGTTCAACAACAATATTATAAATTAAGCTTTTTAGAGATTGGAATATAATACATATTATGATGTATAATTTTTTCTATATTGTTCGCTCTCTATATTTTATTGTAATTAATTAAACAGTTTTATTTAAAAAATTGAAACAAGTTTAAATATATTACAAGTTTTTGTATAATTTTATCAAGCATTGGTGAATACGTAACATGATTGTTTAACCCATTAACGCCCAAATTATTTTATTTTGACGCAATGACATATAATTCATAAATTGGGTGTCTTTTACCATCAACATGAATATTATTATCGAATTTTATCAATACGTACCTTAGTTTTTTTAAAAAATACTGATCTAAAAATAGATCACTGGGCGTTCGGAGGATATATTTTAGCAAATACACAACAATCATTAGTACTTCAATAACGTGGTAAAATTGAACCAAATAGATAAAAACTACTGCATTTTCTTTTAAAAAACGTGTATTTATCCAGAATTTTACAATATTACAGAATGTACCTAGTAACGTTCAATTATTTTAAAATACAAAATTTCAATGTTTCTACAGTTTAGTGTGGAATTTTAAGAAACACTTCTTGCATAAAGTGGCATCGCACTTCATACAATATGTTAGGGGCCTTCCTTGGCACCCTGCAAGTCGACAGCGTCTTTGGCCCTTTCTTTGTCCAATATTTGATCACTACTATCAAAGCGAACATCATCACTGAGATTAGCTTTTGAGGATGAAACTTTTTGACTCATTTTCATCTAAAGGTGAAAAAACACAATATTACCAGGGTCAGGAAAAAAAAACGCCCGAACTTTTAGTGATCTATTTCTAGATCAGCAATATTTTGACACTAATTTTTACTATTTATATTTGTTTTAAAATAACATCGGTTTATATTCTGATACCTACATCTATGAAGATATTAAATCACCAAAAAAATTTAACTTACCGGTATTGCTTAGCTGTTTTCAGGGTTTATGCTAAGAAACGTAGAAAAACGGCGGAACAAAAGGGCGATACAAACTTTCTCTTATCGCTTTAGATTAATGACCAAACAAAACAAGAAAACCACTTGTTGGTAAACAGGTGCATGCCTTGTCTTGCCCCCTGTGCAGTGTAGAATGTGTGGGGTGGGTTTAAGGTCATCTAAAAGAGAGTTTACCATGCTATGTTTAGCGATCTAAAAATAGATCACTGGAAGCTAATGGGTTAAATCTATAATACTAGCATATAGCCCGTCATATGACGGGATCAGTAATTTTTTTAATTTTCCAGATAATTCTACAGTACCCTATGAGGCAGGTAAAAAATGGTTTGTGTTTTGA
>CM063508.1:61146773-61189273 GCA_032207245.1 Pardosa pseudoannulata
TAGCTGCTAAACATGATTTACGAAACATATTGATAGCTAAAAGATAAAAATAATTAATAGAAAAAAAAATATAATTGGAAAATACAACCAGATTTGCAGCAAAATACAGCAAGTCAGAAATCCGCTTGACCACTTCACAAAGAAATGGCGGTAAAACATATATGAAATCCAAAAATTGTTGCCACAAAACTTAAAAAAAAACAAATGGTTCAAAATACAAGAAAATACTAAATTTGGCAACAGCAAAAACCTAAAAGCTGAAAAAGCCTAAATTGGCAACACCTAAATAAGAAACAGCAAAACTCCGTAGGGAGTGCCAGATTTGGCGCGTAATTTTTTGGGGGTATATCAAAGTTGTACCAACCTGAATGATCTACCGCTGTTCGGCAAGGTAAACTTCTTACAGGACTCACCGCATGTAGGATGTAGTGACGTCACAACGATGCAACTAAAAATCACCATCTGCTCTAAAAAATAATATAGACTCGGTATCTCGGACGAACGTTTAACGTCATTTACAGCTATATGTAAATTTTATCTATAAAGAAAATTTAATCTATAACATAATATAAAATTAACTTAAACATTATGTATCTATTAGCATATACCTCAAGTATATAATCTACAAGCAGTATTTAAAATCTATACTTGAAATCTACAAAATTTATAATTTAAAAAACAAAATCAAATCACAACTTAAAAGAGGAATGAATTAACTTAATCTTAACAGAAGCCTGTAAAGTAGCTTTTCTGTCAAATCTTTTGTAGATCACTTCATCCGTTTGCGTGTTTACGCTTCTACAAGCCGCTTTCCTTTCATCGGATGCCTATATCTTTTGACTGGGTGCCGCATGACCAGGGGTGATGGCAGTTTGTGTCATAGAAGACCAGAGTAATAGTCGAGAATAAAATTGATAAAAAAAAACCTCTGTGTTTAACTAAAAGTTAAAATATAAGATAACTTCTCTCAGCTTTGAGTCACAGTCGAAGAACCATGCTAAGAATTGTCCTTCACAGTAGAAAATCAACAAATTTGCTTTCGTCCTTGTAGCAAAATAGTAGACTGTAGCGGTCCCAAGAACTGTTAAGCCACTTATACTTATAACTAATAAATACTTATAACTAGTAAACCATCAAGAGATAATCAGTCCCTGTTATCAACCTAGACACCGCGACAACTACAAGTGACATAGTGGAAAAAAAGCTCAAAAGTTTCAAATAGAAATTGCAAAATCATAACTCTGGAATTTTGAATTTCGATCAGTATGCTAATTACACACACAAAAACAAATATATGTGTGTATGCATATAAACTGGAACAAAAAATGCAAAGATTTTAGTGTCATGTAACATGGATCTGGTGGCAATGATTGTCGTGTAGCCCTCGTTTATATTTGAGTATTAACCTGTGATCAAATGTATAGTGGTGATTTTATTTTGATTTCGTTGTGTAAAAATATTTTTGTACTAAATTTAATCACAGGTTGTGAAAAACTACAGACATAAATATGAATATAAACTAAAAGCTAAATTAACAGCATCCGAAACTAGCTTAATATAAAAAAAATAAATTTAGTATAATGTATATACATCTATATACATACAAAATTGATGCTAATTTTCATAAAATAAGCTTTGTCAACATCTTCTAAATTAGTTCTGACAATTTTTTAATACTTAAGTAATTCTGTAAATAGAGAGGACCTAATCTCAATTTCAAAATTTATGCAAAAGGGGGTACCTTTGGGGAGTGAAAATGGTGTGCCCGGAACACTGCTGGTTGATGGGTATCTATGGATCTTTCGTCGGTCTGGTCAGGGGCTTCCTCCTGAGTGTTTGGGGTGCGGCCGTGCTATTTGATGCAGGAACCCTTCCTGTCGGACTTGGCTGGACTCTCGAACTCGTTCCGTCGGACTTCTCTCCTAGTCTCGACTCTCGAACACCTTCTGTCGGACTCTCCTCTAGTCTCGACTATCGAACACCTTTTTTGGGACTTCCGAACACCTTTTCCATGTTTAGATTTTTCTTATTTTATTAATTTCAACCTTGTCCCCTCTTCCTTCTAATCGTCCAATCGGGATAGTTGTAAGAATTTCATTGATCTGCTTAAACCCCACCTTGAGACCGCCAACGTGGAAAACCTTATCCCTTCTAATTGGGAACTGTCCCTTAGGAACTCATAAATACTCCGCAAAAGTACATTCTTATTTAATGTCAAGTACGGAAACGGGATTCTAATCTGGGACTGGGATCAGAACCCCGTCCGACACCACCGTACAAGACAACAATATCCGTAAATTATAAATTTAAGGTCCTCTGTCTTTTTACAAAGATGTGATGAGGTCAGATTTAGATCCCGAGCATTTTACTTCTTGTATGAATGAATCAATTATATTACTGATCTAAATCGCCTCATCCCAATGATAACACCAAATTTGACAATAAAAATGTAATTAACGAAAAAGAAATAAAAAATACGTTTTGTATAAAATAAAAAATACATTTTATAAATATATGTATATATATACATATATATGAGTGTGTGTGTGTAATCATATATATATATATATATATATATATATATATATATATATATATATATATATATATATATAATTACAATGTCATTTTTATGCTCACTTTATTGGATAAATTGTGTAGCAAAATTCTATAAAGAAAGCAAATGTTATGATGCTGGGAAGAGTGACAACAATGTCGCCAAAACACCGAATTTCTTGTATATTAAATAAATTTATTGCAAAGGAAGTTTAAAAAATATACGTTTCTTATAGGCATTTGATTATATTTTTAGTTCCTATTATTTTTGTCATAGTGGCTTAAAACTTTCATTTCTATCAGAATGTATAAAAATGTATATATACATAACTATGCAAAACGAAATCAACTAAAATAATATGTGATGGAGAGTAGAAAAAACAGGAACAAAAATTAAATTACAGAAGATGTTTTACTAAGAATGAAAAATGACACCCGTCGTGTATTGGAATATTGGCTTTTCGAGTAGTCACGTTTAGAGAGTGTCTGTATTTGACTGACATATTATTATGATCCCGTCATTATACAAACAATGGGGCCGCACTCTCTAGACGTGCCTTATCGACGGTCCTGAAAAAAATGCAGTGTAATGAGAAATCTGAAATCTCAAGAAAACAAAATATTTTATATTTTTGAAGTGGTAGTCAAATTTTAGTATTAATAATTATTTAATGGGGGATGTATATTTTTAAATTTGTTTTAAGGTCCCGTTTTCTATTGTCTGTTTGTTATATCGAACTTGTACCATTCATAGTAATTATTTTCCTAGCTAAAGTTTCTATATGGATAGAAAACGTACATTAGTAACTCATGGAGTAAAATTCAGAGTAGCTTTAAATTTTCCCCACTTACGAAAGTTCGCTTACGGCTACTCTGACGGCTATCACATCTTCCCAAGTTGATGTTCACAAAAATGAATATTCTCATCGAACCTCGAAACATGGGATATCATTTAGTGATATGAGGACTCTAGCTAACCCAACATATAGCCTGTTGGTCCATCCAATGTTTTTATTTCTTATATGACACTATCTAATTAGACCTTAAGGTTAAAATTGTGAATCTCCATCTTGTATGTTTCACCTTTTAATCTGCAGTTACAAGTCATTTCTTCAATCATTTCAGCATTTATTTGTATTCCACTTAACACATTGTATGCGGGACACGCACTAGTACGTTTTCTGACGATTGATACTTCAGCGCGTATCACGTACTAGTACGTTTTCTGACGATTGATACTTGAGCTCGGGTCACGTACTAGTACGGGTTAGTGTAACAACATGGTTTGTTTGTGGGTACAAAAATAACGGTCTATACAGGAAAACGAAGCCGAATGTTCTTGTCTACTACATGGATTCTGGAAAAATTTAGACAAATAAAAACTAGTTTTTACTTCAGTCGATGCGGAACCACAGAACGGGAAGATTGATTAAAAAATCAATTTAGATTTAAAATTAACTTTTTATTTATTCTTGCGAAAATGATTTTATATATTTGTATATTTATATATTATATACATTTATATATATATATATATATATATATATATATATATATATATATATATATATTTCAATATAAAATATGAAAAGTTGGCTAAAAAATTAAGTGATTTTCGATCTATTGAGATTTAACTGAATAACTAAGTTTACTCACAAAACGCTCGCTCCCGGTACAATTCCGCTGCGAAATGTATCTGCACACAATGCGTTAAGAAACCAGTCTTTTCAATTGTGCAGTAAGTGATTACATTCTTCCCCCATATCCGATTTTGGAGGAAGTCTTTTTTTAATAAACTAGTTAAAAATCTAGTATATATGTAGTAATTTCCTTGCATCAGTTTCGCTGTAAAATGGCTTGATGAAAAAAGAAAAATATTTTTTCCACTCTATTTTCAGTCAACTATTATCTGCGGTATATCTTAAGATAAGCAAGCACTATCGTTCTATAAATAAACGTGACTATCGGGTTTATAACAATGCTGTGAACATTAAGTTTGCTAATTGCTCAATCAAACGTCGTTTTATTAAAAATGTGATACATTAACAAAAATATTAATCGCCTAATATAAAAAGGTACTGATATCAACAAAATATGCATGCTTAGGAGATCTTGATTATGACATTGTATAAATGACAACGGTTGCCTCTCATAAAGTTTTTAGGTGTCTCAAAGATTTTATACGTTCCAAAAATAGCGAAAATTCGTATCGATTAATTTTTCTAGAATTAAATTATACATGTATAAAAACGCTTTTAAAATGTCTTTCTAGGTCTAAATTGTATATTGTTTGTTTCATTGACGCACTTACTGTTTTATTTTATGAGGCTGTTTCTCTTAACTATAATTTTCTCTAACATTTGTAATATTTAAAGATTTCGATGATATTACCTGTTTACTATTTTCCATATTTCTTAGTTTATCTTAATAATCTCTAGAAGAAATTAACTACATTAGGAATTTCCCATTAACAACTATATTAAAAATCATTAATGACTGTAAGAAATAGCTTTCGATTCAGTTTTTCAAAAATATTAAAAATGTAATAATATCCTTGTGTTTTCAGTTCATTCTATAGATCACTAGTATATATTCAGATATGGAAAATTTGAGAGAAGTATTCATTAGAATTTTAAGCTCTTACAGATAGCTGTAACAACTACAAATTTCAGTAAAAAGACGTAAAATGAAACATAAAAAAAAAACAGTAATGCATATTAAACTATCTATAGCCCTCGCTCTACGAGGAATATTTCAACAAGATATTTTATATTTTCGATTAGTTTCAAGTAAACAATTTAATACTAAATGTTTATTAATGTTTAAAGCACTTGATATTTTTTACGTTGAAATAACACCTGTCAGCCCAATGTAGTATAACAGAAGTAATTTCAGACTTTTACTGTGATTATTAAGTTTTACCCAAACCACGATCTGAACATCTAAAAAAGCCATGAATCAATCGTGGCATCAAGCCCTCAATTTGCGTTATTTTCGACAGATTTTCACCGATTTCAAATATTTTTGGCTCACTTTCTGTTCTAATCTAATCAGTGTATGAAGATTTGGATTTTAAAAGATATTTTTTCCACGTAAACAGAAAATTTTTCACCGTCAAGCTAGAATAAAACTTAATACCCCACACTCTGCTACGACACATAAGAAAATATACCTTATATTGTCGTAAAAGAAAACAGAGCTAGTGACTAAGAAAACCTACTATTATGAATAGTTCAACATAAGTTCACGCATATTTCACCAACTACAAAATATATGTAGTTTCATCGAGGGCACAGCGAGAAATTTTTATTGGCGGTCTTCCCATTCAACTCATATTCCAAAATTAATACAAGAATCCTTACATGCATAATACATGTATACAGCATTCCTCGTGGGGGAGAGGGGTTAATGTACCACATCCCACATCTCTCTTGCGTCCACATCTACGCCATTGCGTTTAATGGATAGTTCTAATCCTACAGCTTAAATTATATTTTCATTCAATTTCTGTTTACATCCCTAGTGTGAGTGCAGCGAGCAAATCAGTTTCGCAAACCTTATGTAATACATAGCTGCACTCTCGCACTGTGCTGATGGAACAACGTAAGCATCAGCACAGGATAATGGATAAAGTATAGGGTTGCTGGAATAGTTCAGAAGGAAGAAAAAGATTGCAGCGTGTTCTTAAACTTTTAGCAATTTTTCTTTCAGGTGTAGCATGTGGAGTGCTTATTTTACTGTTTATTTTTTTACATATTTCCTTATCTTTTGTTTAATATTTGAATATTCTAATATAGATCAGTGGCATTCTACTATAATTAATATTAAAGACGATATAAAGTAAACTTTGGCTATTAACGGATTTGAAGTAACAACAGCAATGTACTACACCACACCTAGTTAATACTGACCATAAATTTTTAAAATTCTTCATAAAGTAGAGTCTCTGAAATACATATAGGCCACTCAGTGTTTAATCGTGAACCTTGAATTCTTCTAAACTACCTCTGACCAGTGGGTCTTCGTGATGAATCACATTAGCTTTCATTCATTTGAGCAGGAGTCAACTACCGTAGCAACATATGAATCCATTATTCTGATCACTAAGTAATATAAAAATGCATTTCGGGATATTAAGGAACTTCTGTCCTTCCATTGTCATTTATCTTTGTCTGTATCGCTCATGCGTCCCATGGGAGGGTTCACTCATTTGCGCAGAATTGAGTTTCTCCCAGGGTTACACGTACATAAATAACTTAATCCTTTATAAACATACAAACGGCTACCACACGCATGCAGAGGTGGAGGCAAAGCAACGTTTTTCCTTTGCAACGAGGAGCTTCACTCGTAGAAAGCAGGTAACAAAAACAAAATTTCTGTTTATGTTAAATATTCCTGTTTTTATTTGTACAATTTGTCAATCTTCTGATCCTATAACACATTACTTATTTAAGCATGAAAAATAGTTTATAATAGTTCTTCACACACTGTTATGTTTAGTGATCTTTCTTATGTCATGAATTGACGGCTCTTCTTATTCATTGTTGATGAGTTGATAGCAAAAACACAAGTCACTCGAACATAACTTTCCACAATTAATGTTTTAAAACACTTTAATTAAGCAGAAATTTATAAATTTACATCGACTCATCACAGAGTATACCAACGACTTTTTATGACCACAATCGAAAGGACATGTATGAGAGAAGATCTATGAGAAAAGTGGAAGTTGTAGTTCTTTTTTAAGTCTCGATAGAAGTAACAGTTAGGGGATTACTATCGATGTTGTGAATCGGTTCGAATGTTGATTGTGACGTCACTTTGATGTCAGCTGATCGTTTGGTCGTATAATGTCACCAAGCTGACGTGAATGTGACGTCACTCCGAAGGTTCGAACAGCAACGCACAAAGAAAGGGCCGGAGTCTAAGGGAAATACTAGTTGTTTACCAAATCCAATCCTCAGATTAGATTCAAATTTTGTTTCTAATTTTTGCTTCTTTTTATAAAAAACTATAAAGCTTTTAAGATAAATATAATAGTAATGCTAACCTATAAAATACAATGTCTGTTTCCTTTAATTTTTCTAAATATGTCCGATCTCATTAGTCCTTCAACAGCAGACCGTAGTGTTCCAAATCAAAACAAAATCTAAATCTGTATTTCCAACTTCTTCCAGCCATTTAAGACTCTTTCCTTTCAGTGATTTTCGTTCAGTTTTACTACTTGCTCTTGTTATTTCTTCTCTTCTAGAATGTTATTTATATTATAAAATAGAATGTTATTTGTATTCTTTTCTAATCTAGAATGTTATTTAAATTGTAACAATTCACAAAATGATTCTTTTTTATTTTCACATAAGATGTTGTTAAGGGATAAACTAGTTTTTCCTATAAGAGGGTGTTAAGAGAAAGATGTGATTTTCTTATTTCAGAATCTTTAAAGTTAGTTAGTTAGTAATACTGTAATTAATTAAATTATACTCAACTATATCCGTACATATTCGTACTCACTATACCGTAGAATAGTGTACCTACGTTACCCCTTTCACTTTCCATCCTAATGAAAAACAATCAATTAAGTCTTCTCTCAGTTAAAGTAAATGATAATTTAATTTCATTTCAATGGTCCATGACTCATTACCACTGATAAAGGCAACTTCACTTTCAACCTTATACAACCTAAAAAAATAGTTATTAAATTTTGCTGAATGTTATGTAATTTTGTATTATAGGATATCAAAAAGTTAATAGATTTAATATAAATACTTGTTAACAGAAAAATATTTAAAATAATAAACAATGAAAATAGATTTATATACTTTCACAGATTTGTGTTTAGAAATTAAAGTGATACATATATAGAAGTCGTTAAAATAGCACGATACTTCGCTATGTTAAGAAACTATATTTTATTTAGTTTTAATTGAAAAATTTCGTATAAAAAGAAGAACAAGGGCAAATAGTTATAAAGATATAATTAAAGCAATTATTCGTTATAAATTTTAGTTTGAAAAATCCTCTTAAAACTATATATTTTGTTTCCTATCACAATTAAATATTACTAAATTATCTATACCTAAAAATGTCGTTATCTAAATATAGATCAAATTAAATCCAAAGAAGGTTGAAAATTAGGTTGATTTTGTAACGGTTATAGTGCCCCAAATCCATTAACAAATAGGCCGAACGATGGCCGAATGGTAGGGCGCTGCTCTTCGGAACCAGAGTTCGTAGGTTCGAATCCGGTTTTGGCATGGATGTTTGTAGAAGTTCAGAATCGGCTTTAAACTGTAGGTCCCGGCCTCATTAGTCCTCGTGTGCAAAACAGTAGACCGTAGCGCTCCAAACCAAACCAAACCAAACCATTAACAAATAGATTTGTTATACACCTAAGTTGCGAAATTTGTATAAACCTTACAATCTTAGATCATTTGTTTATGTTGAATACAACTAAGCTCTTCTTAAAAGTCGTCTAGACTTTTCTCCGTAAAAAGTGCTCCTATCGTGACGGTACACATCTGTTTCACTTAAGTGTATGTACATTAAAACACAGATGGTATTCTTACAGAAGAAAAGAATCTCATCATTAAAAACTCGTTAAGGTGATTGCTTATGTAATTCCGACTTATACAGGTGAGGGTTTTTCTCGGAAGTTATTCAATTGATCACAACAGGGCTATTACCCACAATGAACCCAAATTGGTGAACGAAGAATTCTGAGAAGCATCGAGAAGTTTAAATAAATGAATGCAATGATTGCGGTAATTAAAATAATGGAATTTTACTTATTTTCAAGTTTTTTGTAAACTTTTTAAGTCTAAATATCATGGAAAAACATTATCATTACACAATAAAGGATATAAAACCTTTTTTTATTTGTACTAATACTCTAAAACCGTCAGTGGATTTTCAGATAGATGAAATTACGAGTAAATTTTGATATTTAGACCTCATTTATAAGGATGAAATCTAACTAAAAAAGAAGGTTGAAAGGAGTGATTAAGGTTTACGTAATTCCAACTTATACAAAGAATTTTTCTTAGAAGTTATGGCAATGGAATTACAATGAAAGAACTATTTAGGGAAGCTATAATTCTGGGAAATGAGGCATAATATAATTAAATAAGTGGAAATATTAAGATAGTTAAAACAATAAAGCTTATGTTTACAATCCATACGTACAGAAAGGTTTACAACCAACAACCCAAACTATAATGCAAAAAATAATAACTACTTTATCATTACACTCTAAATGATGTGAACATACTTTATTTTTTCCTAATAAAAATACGTACAGAAAAGTTTACAACCAACAACCCAAACTATAATGTAAGAAATAATAACTACTTTATCATTACACTCTAAATTATGTGAGCTTACTTTATTTTTTCCTAATAAAAATAAGTACAGAAAGATTTACAACCAACAACCCAAACTATAATATAAAAAATAATAACTACTTTATCATTACACTCTAAATGAAGTGAGCTTACATTATTTTTTCCTAATAAATAAACAGAAAGGTTTTATAATATAAAAAATAATAACTACTTTATCATTACACTCTAAATGAAGTGAGCTTACTTTATTTTTTCTAATACAAATAAAAGTATTTTAGTGTCATATTTTAAAATGCAGCATCATTTAAAATGTTAGTCACAGTTTCTTAAGCATTCCCACATTTAAAAAGATATAACAATGAAAAATATTTTCAAAATTATGAGAAAAAAATATTTAAATATATGTGAAAAAAATTAGATAATATTTTATACTTACTACAAACGTTTTCAGACAAAATATATTATTTGAAAAATAATTATTTTATAGTTACATGCGTACCCCAGGCACTCGTGATAAATTTAATTAAAGATCTATATTGTAACTGATATTCATCAATGTGCAACTAATATTCATCATAGAAGTAACAATATATTTTCTTTTAAAAATATTCACATTACTTTATAAAAATTGCTCTAAATTTTCTCAAAATTCCATATACAACCAAAAAAATTATTTTACCCAATATTATTTAAATTATCTGTTGTGAAATTCATATTATTATGATGACAACCTTTTCGTTATGCGTGAGTAATAAACGATTAAGGCATAGTTTCTGAGAAATTTGCAGAAAATATTTACGAAATGTTGATTGCAACCACTTAAAAATCTCTAGATTTATAAGTTTTAATTAATGTAAAATCCTCGTCAAGAGTCTGTTTTTAAAAAAACTGAAATTTAATGGCATATTTACACATTTAAACTATAAATTCTGGTTCTTTCAATACAACAACCGGTTACCCGATCAAAAACAAAAATTGCCTTAAATTCTGTTTTAAAGATTTGTAGTGCCAAAAAAAAAACTTTCTTAGAAAGCTAACATTATCTTTTTTCAAATAAATGATTAAAAGGAATTTCTAATTTTTCCCCAGAAACCATCATTGAAATAAACTCGACTACTTTAATGAATCATTTGCCAATGTAGAAAAAGAAACCTTCTAGTAACTAGAAAGGAAATTGCAATAATAAGATATATTTATGGTCAAACTATGAAACAGCATTTTAAGGGAGTCAGAATATCACTTCGAAAATTCAGTGTTATGAATACATATTCAAAGTTTCTAAATTAAGTATGTTTTTCCTAATACTGTTCATGAATATTCAATAGGGTTAATAATGGCTGAAAATGTGATATTTTTATATAGAAATTTAATTAAAAGTAGGAAGCAAATAGAATTCATAAACATAAAGACCTTTCAAATAATAATCTTAGCTAATTTGTTCATACTCCATACATCTAGACTCTTCTAAAACCGTTAATACTTTTCTCAGAAGAAAGTACTCTGGTTGTTACGGAACAGGTCTGTTCCAATAAGTGTATGTGCATTAAAGCAGAGATGATATTCTTGCCGTATAAAGGAATCTAATCATTAAAAACACGTTATGGTGATTGCTTGTGTAATACCATCTTATACAGGTGAGGGTTTTAATTAGAAGTTATTCAATTGATCACAGTCAAATTACCCTCAATGAGCCTGTCGGTGAAGAGAAAATTTTGGAATGTATGGAACCATTTAAATAGATGATAAAAAAAAATCAAGGCGACTAAAATAATAGATTTATATATACGGTAATGTCTTAAAATAACGTTTTATACTATATACACAAAATATAGTGCCAGAAATATCAACTTTATGTACACATTAAATATATTCTTGTATATATATATATATATATATATATATATATTATATATAATATATATATATATATATATATATATATATAAGTAGGAATTCACTACTAGTGTGGCGGGATTAATAAGCGAATAAATACGGCTCACGTGCAATGATCTAGAGCAAGCAGTGTGCACATTCCACAGACAGAGCTGTGGCTACCCAAGGCAGCTAAGCCTGAATTTGTTAAAATGTAGGCGCCAATGTGCAATGCCATGGAAGATGATTGATGAGTAGTGTGCTCTGAGATTTGAATAAAGCTATGAAAATATTGTCAGGACTCTAGCGTCGTTTAGTGGAATGTCATATATATATAATATATATATATATATATTAATATATATATATATATATATATATATATATATATATATTATATATATATATATATATATATATATATATATATATATATATATATATATATATATATGTATGCATTGTATGTAAGCATATATGTATGTATAATGTGTGTGTGTGGTACATCAAATGTAAATTTTTGTTTTTACAAATTTCAAATTTTAAATGAGACCATAATAAGACTATTTACATATTTCTTTCAGTTGAGATATTCATACTGAAAAGTTTTATAAAAATCTTTGAAGCAATAGGGAATATATAAGAAACTGTATAAATAAGAAACGTTCTGTTTGAATTAAAGTTAAATTAAAATCTGTAACTCGAATACATGTTTTTTCATAGTTTGTTTGACGATTCATTGAATCTCTCAATTTTAGAAAATAGAGGTACCGCTTTTATCATATAATAAAGGAGAACCAATCATATACTAATGTGTAAAAGTACCAATTTTTAAAGAGACTTAAGATTAGGTTATTCTAGCTTAGCTTAGAACTCATAGATTTTTTTTTATTTATTTAAAATATAAAGAAGCTTAGCTACGTTACTTTTTAAAGAAAAGTAAAGGAGAAATTAATTCTGTTTGAATACAGACACACAGACACACACACACAACACACACACACACACACACACACACACACACATATATATATATAATATATATATATATATATATATATATATATATATATATATATATATATATATATATAATATAAATATATATATATAATATATATATATATATATATATAAATATATTATATATATATATATATATATATTATAATATATATATATATATATATATATATATCCACACAATAAACTTCCTAACTTTCTTCGTTTTAGTGTATGATCAAAGACTTAAAAAATCATAATTTTAGATGCATCTGAAAATTTGAGCAAGAACTTGTGTAGAAGGCTTAAGGATTTTTAGATCTCAAAAACTTCTTTTGTAACAAAAATTTTAATATTCCTAAAAGTAAGAAGAATTTTCAAATCAGCGTGCGTTATTTTCCTCTAAAACAGAGACTTTATTCAACAATAAAATCACGTGACCAATGACATGCTTGTTAGTAATGGGGTGGTTTGTGTTGCCGACAATTTATCATGGATAGTAATGAACGCGTATATAAGTTCAACTATGTTATGAAAGGTTTATTCAATTTTTACCACAATAAAGATTTAATTACAATATTGGTAGTGTCTGTTTAAATTGTAATATATTCAGCATATATACAGGTATAACATAGTCATAGTTCTTCTTTCCACACACATCTATTTACCCCTAAAATCAGAGACTAAATTCTACATTAAGAATGTGCCCAAATGGCGTTACGTTGTAGAGACGGCCGAGATACTATATGGATCACATTGAAAAGTTAAATAAAATAATGTATAAAAGGTTAGATCATTTTTTACAACTGTGCTTATTATAAAAGTACATACTTCCTAAAGCTAGGTAAATACACTAGCTATTCTTTTTTTTCTGGGTACCGAATACGTACAAACTTTTGTTGCGATAAATCAAGTACGACATGAAGCAGCTCGTTTTTCGATTTATTAAAACTATAATTAACGAATTATTAAACATTATCCTGACAGGACAGAACTCTTACAATTCAAGCAAATTCTAATCTTTCTTTTTCACAACTTCTTTTTAAATTTTCTTAAATTCTGCCTATAGCAATTTCACAAACTGTTGAAAATCCTCTAGCAATATTTATTAGTGTGACAGAAATATATGGTTAGGGTTTGATATGGTTTGGATTGCTACAGTCTACTTTTTACAATATGAGGGCTAATGAGGTCGAGACCTACAAATTAAATTCAGTTCCGAATGGCGACAAACATCCATGTCACAGTGTGATTCAAACCCACGAACTGCGGAACCGAAGGCCAGCACCCTACCCATTCGGCTATTGTTGGCATATATTTATGATATTTCATTTTATTGAATATATATTTACATCAGTGTGAAAACATACACCGTAAGACTGGTGACAAAATTTTAAAAGATTATATATTAAAAATAATATATAATTTTTAATATTATATATTAAAGATTGTTTATTAAAAAGAGTGGAGACAATAAATTATTTCAAACTGAATAAAATCGTATATTAAAGAAGTAACACTTTAGATATTCTATCACCTAACATAATAAGATGCATCTAAAATTACGACAAAATATTACTTCAAACTGAATAAAATCGTGTATTAAAGAAGTAACACTTTTGAAACTCTCACACCTAACATAATAAGATGCATCTAAAATTTCGACAAAATATTATTTCAAACGGAATAAAATTATGTATTAAAGAAGTAACACTTTAGATATTCTATCACCTAACATAATAAGATGCATCTAAAATTACGACAAAATATTATTTCAAACTGAATAAAATCGTGAACTAAAAAAAGTAACACTTTAGATATTCTCTTACTTAACATAATAAGATGCATCTAAAATTACGACAAAATATTACTTCAAACTGAATAAAATTATGTATTAAAGAAGTAACACTTTGGATATTCTATTACCTAACATAATAAGATTCCTCTAAAATTTCGACAAAATATTATTTCAAACTGAATAAAATTATATACTAAAGAAGTAACACTTTAGCTATTCTATCAAATAACATAATAAGATGCTTCTAAAATTACGACAAAATATTACTTCAAACTGAATAAAATCGTGTATTAAAGAAGTAACACTTTAGATATTCTCTTACTTAACATAATAAGATGCATCTAAAATTACGTCAAAATATTACTTCAAACCAAATAAAATCGTTTATTAAAGAAGTAACACTTTTGAAACTCTCACACCTAACATAATAAGATGCATCTAAAATTTCGACAAAATATGATTTCAATTGGAATAAAATTATGTATTAAAGAAGTAACACTTTAGATATTCTATCACCTAACATAATAAGATGCATCTAAAATTACGACAAAATATTATTTCAAACTGAATAAAATCGTGAACTAAAAAAAGTAACATTTTAGATATTCTCTTACTTAACATAATAAGATACATCTAAAATTACGACAAAATATTACTTCAAACTGAATAAAACCGTGTATTAAAGAAGTAACACTTTAGATATTCTCTCACTTAACTTAATAAGATGCATCTAAAATTTCGACAAAATATTATTTAAATCGGAATAAAATTATGTTAAAAAGAAGTAATACTTTAGATACACTCTCACCTAACATAACACGATGCATCTAAAATTATTTACTAAGTGTGTAATTGAAATGTCTATAGCAATCTCTTCCACTTGCAAATAAAATTCTTACGGAATTCAATGATTATTCGGTCTTATAGCGTAAACGTTTTTGGCAAGCTATGTTGGAAAAACAACTTAAATATCCCCATACAAGAATCACGCAATGCTCTCCACCCACTGTTTCTTTCAAAATAAGACAAGAGTTTATTTTCCAGAATTTTATTCTACGAAACATCATGAAATGATGACAGACAATTACCACGAGGCGACAACAGACTTCTTCCGATTGCCTTCTTCAACGCAAGAGGAAAAAAAATAAAGGATCAGAGGCATTTTTTATTAGTTTTAACAGCCCGCTGCCCTGTTTTTTCTTCATTAGGGAGTTCTTCCTGGGGAAAATTATGTGCCTTCCTGAAGAAAATTAAGCACTCAACCGAAGTTCTCAACAGCCCCAAGTCTGGATTCGTGCCAAAAATAGGCATAATTATTGCTAAAATCTAAGGGCTATGTAGGTGAAAAAGCAGTTTTCTGTGAGAAAAACTGTGAATATGAATTCCGTAATGAGGTTTATTAGGAAGATCTTCACATTTGAAGAGAAAAGCAGGTAATTATTTTTCTCTACATGCTAGTCTTTGCGAAAAAAAGTTTAATATTAAAATGTGCGAACGTTAACACAAAGTGTAATTTTCTCACAAGCTAAAATATTTCAAAGACAACGTTATTTTTGCATTTCGACATTTTTCATCAAAAGGTTATTGTGAAACTCAAAATCTATAGCAAAGTAACTGAAAATGTAGGGGTTTAGCACAGTTATTCAAAAAATTATAAATAAGGTAAAATTATGAAATTACACTTAATCTTTATATTTTCACATTGTATAGATTTTCAATTAGAATTCGAAATTGTCTTTGTAGATATCTTTCAAAATATATAATAAAACGCTAAAATATTTGATATCCACATTAAAATTTTTTTTATGTAGTATTACTTTGTAAAAACATGATAGGCAATTTTAACTGTAAAAATTTTAGAAAATTTTAGCAAAATTTTAGAATATTTCAAAGACAACGTTATTTTTGCATTTCAACATTTTTCATCGAAAGGTAAATGCGAAATTCAAAATCTGTAGCAAAGTAACTAAAATTGTACGGGTTTGGCACAGTTATTCAAAAAATTCTAAATAAGGTAAAATTATGAAATTATACTTAAATTATCTTTATATTCTCACATTGTGGAAATTTTAAATTAGAATTCAAAATTGTCTTTGAATATATCCTTCGAAATATATAATAAAACATCAAAACATTTGATATTCACTTTTTTTATTTGTAGTATCACTTTATAAAAACATGATAGGCAATTTTAACTGTTCAAATTTTAGAAAATATGACGAAATCATTCAAAAGTTACAGAATTAGATGTTACTACATATCATTTTCATACTGAATCTTACTTGAGGCATTATAGTTTTCTTTAACTAGTACATATAATTACTTTAACAAAATCAGATATATACATAATTGATAATTTTTAAAGAATAGAAACCTGTAATTTGTAATTAAGATAACTTATTTTCCTATCATAAATATTAAGATACATTTCTTTTGTCTGTCTAAACCTTCGCAATTTCTCAAACAATTTTTAATTATATATTAAGATGTACGTTTTTAAGAAACAATTTATGTTATTGCTTACGTAATAATACGACTTGTACCACCTGTATAAAACCGCTTTGTTTAAGTCAAAACCCTTTCTGTTAACATATTTCAGAAGATATTCGGATCTCTTCTTGTAGCAAAAACTTTTTAAGACAGCTCTCAAGTCACTCGACCCCTTTCGCTTTCTTGCCGATGTATTCACTCTGGACTTAACTAAAAGTTTAAATTCCTATTAGGAAAGACTACTGTAGATGCATTCAACCCGTTTGGTACATTTGTCTCATTTAATCTTATGCTTGAATGAGTTTAATAGTGAATATTTAAATAGTAAAGATCTCCTATGTACTTCTGAGCCTTCTAACCTTGCTTACTTAGTCTCTTTAGAAATCTAAGGTCAATATTTTAAACTACTAAGTCTATATAAGACTTCATTAATATATAAAGAAAACCCATACCAATAACAAATAAAACTGCTTTTTTTCATTGGCTCTTTTGATAATTTCAACAATATAAATTTGTATTCCATCTTATATTTATCTCATTTCTATGGGTTTTAAACTCCTGCCTACGAAATACATAAAACCTTTTTTGCAAAACGAATGGTAATCCTATTTCTGGTGATTCATTGGAAATAAAATTATCTTGTAAAATAAAATCAGCAAACACAATAAAAAGCACAGTCAAAAAGTAAAACTCTGAAACAATAGAATTTTTTTTACAGGTAAATAGTTTGGTTTGGTTTTTAAGTACGTTCAACTTTTTGCAACACGAGAGCTAATGAGGACCTACTGCTTAAAGCCGATTCCGAACGGCTACGCACATCCATGCCATAAGGTTCGAATTCACGAACTCCGGTTGAGGGCCAACAAACATTTCATTGCAAGCTAAATAGAGTGTTAAATATCAAGTTTCATTTAGTGTTAACTTTATGATACTTAAGGACGTAATTATTGTACCTAAAATATTGGTTGTTTTAGATTCATATGATTGACAAAAATCTTTTTGAATTTTATTCAGAATCTACTTCATGAACTTGGTAAAATCGATATATATATATATATATTTTACGTTAAGCTTTATATAAGAAAGGTTTAATGCTTTCTTAAGAATTGTATTTGTAAAGCTATGCAACAGCTTATATTCAAAATACTTACACTATCACTTACTCATAATTTTCTTTAAGCAATATTCACCCTTGTGTAATTCTGACTTTTTTAAAATATCAACGTGCAATAACTCAAAGCAAGGAAGATAACAAAGCTATTATTTAATACAGACTAGTAACGTCTGGAAATATTCTTGTCAACAATTTTTGTGACTTAAATCATCAGTAACCTTCCTTTTCGGAACAATCCGTATGGAGGCACAGATAATAATATCCAATTCATAGTTAAATAGTATAGTCAAATTACAAAATGTAAGAGCATGAACATCTCAACGAAAAGAATAAATAAGTCAAAATGAAGTTATAAATAATTTATTTGAAAAATTTAGAGTGCATCGGTTTTTGATAGAAATCGTAAAAATAAATGAATTTGGAATAATAATAACGATGTTCTTTACTGTCGTAAGATTACAGCATATTTTGATGTCTCGGTGTACTTATAAGAATTAATTTAATATGTGTTTACAATTTTCAGATTCTAAAACATAACGTTAAATGTTTTTGTACATGAAAATAGTTATCCTCTTATATAAAGAAAATTACTAAAGAGCACCGTAAGGAGTAAAGTGTTTGAAACACCCTTACCTTGAAACCATACACTGACATTATGTTTCCCAAATCAACTTGTTTTAGCCATTTTTGGTGGATAAAGCACAAAGAAGGTCAAAGTCCAATCAGATATTAGCGGTTAGTAGATGTAGAGAAGCATATCAGCAGATATTGGTGTCCTAAAAGAGAAAGAGCAGAAATTCAGCCAGATGTTACTGGCTAGGATATGGCAGAGATGCCGTTCAATCAGACGTTAGTGGCTTAGAAGTGTTGGCTGAAGAGAAAATACTCAGGAAATCTTAGTAATTTGGAAGTAGAAGAGGAGAGATTTATTCATATTTTAAAAGGTTGAAATGTTCCATCTTATGTCAAATTGATTAAGTATTAGGAATAAGGATTTTTATATTGTATTAACAATTGTCTTTGTCGTAGAAGCGGAATAGAAAGTCAGGCAGGTTTTCATCCTTAAAGTATCTCTCGATTGTAGAAATAACATAGAAAGAAGCAGAGAGATTTTCTACATACATATTTCGTATAAAAATATTTTGATATAATGACATTTTTTAACGTCTGACGGTGTATCAACGAAGCAAAATAATTCCATATAAATACTATATGAAAGGCACATTTTATTACAACAGAAAATATTTTAACGAATGTTGGACGAATACTTACATAAAAGAAAATTTTGGCATGTATTATTATAATCTGTTAATAAAGAGCAACACAAAATAGAAAAAAAAAATTTAAGGTATTTTATAAAAGGTATTAGGAAAAGAGAGTGTTCTGACTATGAAACATACAGAGGAATGTGTACCCATTTGTATTCTTCGTTAAAATTGACATAATTCTAAAAAGTATCAAAATAATCTTCAAGAAAATCCCAATCAATGTCACTTTCTCAGAATTATGTAACTAAAAATTACATAAAGAAATGAGATTTTCAGGGCTTTTCTTGCACATCATATCGTAAATAGGGTGTATGTTTAAGATGTCAAAATACTATGGAATAACAAGAAAGAGATTGAGTATGTTCAAGCTACACTAGATATTTCAAAAGCTTAAACTGCCTCAGGTAAGATATTAGCGTAAAATGAAAAAAATAATTTTAAGTGAGGCACAAATTTGGATTTTTGAGTGATCAGTCATTTTGTGAGAGTGTAGCAAGTGTGCACTTTGTTAATTTAAATAATATTCTGAAAGAGGCTCATTATGTGTACTGATAAATAATAAATAGTGTTTTCTGGATTATTAATAGATAATTTAAGTTCAGGTTGAATAAAAAAATACCATACAGGAGGAAATACAAATGAATTTAAGTCAGATATTACTCCGAATTTTTGAGTGATCAGTGATTTTGTATTCAAGTGTAGCACGTGTACACTTTGTTAATTTAAATAATATTCTGAAAGAGGCTCATTATGTGTACTGATAAAAAATAAATAGTGTTTTCTAGATTATTAATAGATATGTTAAGTACAGGTTGAATAAAAAACACCTTAGAGGGGGAAATACAAATGAATTTAAGTCAGATATTACTCCGAATTTTTGAGTGATCAGTGATTTTGTATTCAAGTATAGCAACGTGTACACTTTGTTAATTTAAATAATATTCTGAAAGAGGCTCATTATGTGTACTGATAAATAATAAATACTGTTTTCTAGATTATTAATAGATAAGTTAAGCTCAGGTTGAATAAAAAATACCATACAGCATGAAATACAAAGGAATTTAAGTCAGATATTACTCAAATGTTTGAGTGATCAGTGATTTTGTATTCAAGTATAGCAACGTGTACACTTTGTTAATTTAAAAATATTCTGAAAGAGACTCATTATGTGTACTGGTATTAGTGATAAATATTTTAGATTATTAATAGATAAGTTAAGTTAGGTTGAATAAAAAATACATACAGGAAATATAAATGAATTTAAGTCAGATATTACTCCGTTTTTGATCAGTGATTTTGTATTCAAGTGTAGCAACTTGTACACTTTGTTAATTTAAATAATATTCTGAAAGAGGCTCATTATGTGTACTGATAAATAATAAATAGTGTTTTCTAGATTATTAATAGATAAGTTAAGCTCAGGTTGAATAAAAAATACCATACAGCATGAAATACAAAGGAATTTAAGTCAGATATTACCCCGAATACCCTTTTCGGTAGCTTCTAAAATCCGTTAGTCATTTTCAGCTCTAATACACTGCTGAACAAAGGACAAAGTAAAAATTTAGCATATATACATTAAAATCTAAGATTTTTTTATAAACCAAAAGGCAATCAGTATAAATGAGAGAATGTTCAAAATGATCTTAATATAAATATTTTGTTGAAAGGATGTATTCAGAGGTTGCTACCATATTCTTTTGTATTAAATACATATTGTCTTAGATGATAGTACATATAAAACCTAATACATTTGTGTTTTATAGTAACGCGTTTGCAGTATTATTTTGTATCAAGCCTAAATATAATATATTAAAGTAGACAAATATTATTGTTGTTCTTCCCAACAGGAAATGTCTAAAGCCCATTTTATATGTGTCATCGTCTAAATGGAAAGAAATTAATGAAAACTACTCAGCTGTCTTTTTATAGTAAAAATCACGGTAAAAAAATATAATATTCAGTAGAACCTCGATTAACTGAGCTTTGATTAACCGAGTCAATAAGGAAGTTTAATTTTATTTCTCCTTTCCAATATGAGCTTGGAAAAATTATACACATTTTAGTTCGTTGTCCATGTTACAGATACTTCTTCCCCACAAAGGCACTCAACTTCCAAGAAATATTACACCCTTTTCAAATCTTTTTAGCTCTGAAACATAAATCATATATGTTTGTTTTTATCATTTAAAGAACGTTCTGTTGTTTTTTACTTTAAAAGTTAGTTAAATTCGCAAGCACGGAAGGTTTTTATACAGGGTTTCTATTAACCGATATTTCCGATATCCGAGGTACTAGCGGTCCCAATTAGCTCGGATAATCGAGGCTCTACTGTATATCGATTAAAAATTATTTAACGTCACTATGTGAAACTAAATATATTTTTGAGCTGGGGGGAGATATGGTACATTGGTTTGGTTTGGTTTGGAGCTCTACGATCTACTGTTTTGCATAAGAGGGCTAATGAGACCGGGACCTACTGCTTAAAGCCGATTCCGAACGGCTACGAACACCCATGCCATTAGCGGGATTTGAACCCGTGAACTCTGGTTCCGAAGAGCAGCAAATGGTACATTGGAAAAAGTATTTAATATTTATAAGCTTTGTCAAATCGTAGGGAAGCAATTTAACTATTTGGTTAATACGTAAGGAGCGGTACAAGAGGAGTTATAAGACCAGGTCGTACAGTTTAGAGAATTCCAAATAGCTACGAACATCCCTGCCTGTATTGGGATTCGAACCCATAAACTCCGGTACAGAAAGCAATACCCTACCCTATTGTCCCTCATTTGGCTTTCACCTATTTGAGTTACAAAATTTTGAACATAACGTATGAACTGAAAATATATACTTAAAATATTCTACAGATTTAAATAATAGTTTTATATAAATAGTATGTAAAATAATTATAAATCTTTATCTATGCATTTATGTATTTATATAAAAGTTAAAGCTTTATAAAAAAAATTAATAAGCAGGAGGATTAATATGCAACAAGCCGGGAGCATTTTTGAGGAATGTTGCTGTATGACGGCCTTTGTTTAGTTTTTTTTTAATTTTATAATGAAAAATTCTCCCGATGGAGATTTTAGTGTCTTGCATATTTTATGCAATAACATTATTTGTGTTCTTATTAAGAATTCTAAAACAGCTGCGTATTTTTTAAATTGATAATTGAGGTACCGTCTCTCCTTAAAGGAAGTTATCCCTTTTAAACAGCAGAAATAATTTTTTTTTCTTTTATAACTTTAGATTATCAGTATGGTAATTAAGGAAACTCATATTTTTTAATGGAATGTTTGTGCTGAAAGTGTATTTGTTTTAATAGAAAATAAGACTTTATATACACTATAAAATTAATTTAGTTAATCATCCTTTAAAACCTGTTTCAACTCTTATAAAATTGCACAAAAATTGTCTTAATTAATTATAATTAAAAATATAGGCAATTAAAGATGGTAATGGTTAATAATATTATTTGTTATATATTACATGAAAATGTAAATTTAAATTTATTTATAAACCTATTTAAACTCATGCGTTTTAGAAAATAAATTTTAAAGAAAGCATTAATGATACAGAATACTTTTTGACATACGATGTTAAAAGAGGATATAGTTAAAAAGTGAGGTGTAATTGAATACTTGCTTACAATGTCATATAAAAGAGATGGGGAAATATTTTATCATTAGAGGTAACATTTAAATTCTTGGGTTGTATTGTAACAATCCTCTTGGCATGAACTTATACGAGAGTTATAACAAGTTAGTAATAAATCACAATTAGTAGCTAATCGGGTAAAATTTAAAAACAAATACATATATGTGTATTATTATTATTATTATTATAAGCAATTTAAATCTGTGTTTGTTTTAGAAAATGAATTAGGCTTTACTCTTGCGAGTAATTCTCTACAGTCAAAAATTATGTATAAACATATATATTATATATATATATATATATATATATATATATATATATATATATATATATATATATATATATATATATATATATATATATATATATATATATATATATATATATATATATATATATATATATATATATATATATATATATATATATATATATATTATATATATATATATATATATATATATATATATATATATATATATATATATGTATATATATATATGTATATATATATATGTATATATATATATATATATATATATATATATATATATATATATATATATATATATATATATATATATATATATATATATATATATACATATATATATATATATATATATATATATATATATATATATATACATATATATATATATATATATATATATATATATATAATATATATATATATATATATATATATATATATATATATATAAATATGTATATATATATATATATATATATATATATATATATATATATATATATATAAATATATATATATATATATATATATATATATATATATATATATATAAATATATATATATATATATATATATATATATATATATATATATATATATATATATATATATATATATATATATATATATATATATATATATATATTATATATATACATATATATATATATATAATATATATATATATATATATATATATATATATATATATATATATATATATATATATATATATATATATATATATATATATATATATATATATCTATATATATATATATATATATATATAGATATATATATATATATATATATATATATAGTAGAATAACCGTATGAGATTTACGGTTTAAATGACATATTATTAAGTGTAATATATTATGTAGAAATATTATTAAACCTCAAACGAATATTGTGATAGTATAACTTTTTCCTATTCTTGTTATTCTTTTAAAAAATTTTAGATCTTAATTTTTAAATTATATATAAAATTTTAGCACATATTTCTAATACTAGCTTCTATACCGTTTGCAATTTCAGTAAAATTATAACAGGAGATTTATATAGTATTTTAAATTTAATAATTTTAATTAATGTATTACTTTAAATAAGTTTCATATTAATAGTTTTACTTTATAAACATAAAACAAAATCGTGTTGAACATTTATAAACATAATTCTGAATCTTCCATTAAAATGTCTTAATATTTAATAACATATATTTATTCTGATTTTTACAAATGTGTGATTTTAACTTGCATGAATAACACTTTTATTAAGTATGTCCAGTAATTCTACGGCAGCAAAAAAAAATTGTTTTTACTTCTAGATATTGCTTTCTCTTTTTGCTGCAATTCACCCGGAACTTCCAAATTAGAACACACTTGTTTGACTTCAGTTTATTGGCAAAATCTTCGCTATGCACCTGGTCAACATAGTAGCTTTTTTCAGTATTTAAAACTATTTATTCCGGGGAAAATTTTTGAGAGTGTTATCATGGATTCATCACATTTGACATTGATTTATTAATGCAGGGGAAATTTGAATGACATATAAATATATTTCTGATTCAATAAAATGGATAAAACAATTTAAAATTTATTTTGGCTTTTTAAACTCATTTCTTTCTTTTACTTGAGTTGCTAGTTTTGAGATATACCATTTTCATCTTGATTTCATATATTTCTACCGCTCATACAAAAATATGGATATATTATTGTATTTTTCTTCAATATATTAAAGAATAGGCACAAAGAATTTGAAGTACATAACAAAATCGTTTTCAATTTCAGACGTATGTGAAACTCAGAAATAAATTGATAAAATAAAGGTAGGTTAATATTAATCGAAGTTGATTTAGTACTATAGGGGAAAATCGGATTGTAAAAGAATATTTTAGATTCAAACTGATAATAAAATAAAACAATCTTCAGTTTTATTTGCTTGTTTATATGAAGTATACTTTCCAATATACTCTCTGGATCTTGTTACTCCATTTTGCTGCTTTTCTTTCGAAACCAGCGAACTAGCAAGTATTTTTTGACATCAATTTATTGCAAAATAGAAACCAAGATCCTTCACTATAAAACACAGTTACGTTTTTCTATTTTTGTGTTTATTCATGGTGTAGAAAATGTTTCAGAAAGTTAACATGGAAATCATTTTATTCGAGGTTTATTTATACGTAAATATATCAGTAAGTTTATAAAGCAACATTTTTATTTTTGTATACGAATCTTCTAGAATCTGCAATAACTTGTTTGCTTCAATTTATTACAGATCCTTCGAATTGTATGTGGACTACATAACATAGTTTTTTTTTTCGTTAATGTAAACTTTATTTATACCAGAGAAGATGTTTCACGTGTTGTTATGGGCCCTTTCATTTAACTTTGGTTTGATTTGTTTTGTTTTGAAGAACTACGGTCTACAGTTTTGCTCACGAAGGATAATGAGACCGGGACCTACTGCTTAAAGCCGATTCTGAACTGCTACGAACAGCCATGCCAGTAGAGGGATTCAAATACGTGAACTCCAGTACCGAAGAGCAGCTCTCTAACAATCAGCAATCGTTCGGTTCATTTATCGTTGCTTTAGTTATGTAGAAGTTTAATATATAAGGAAATTTCAATAGTACATGAATATAATACCGTTTATAAATTGAGCAATAAAATAAACATACATTTATTTCGTCCATTTTACTCTTCCTGCATACGAACGTTACTGTGATATATGTATACACTCGTATATGATTACCCTAAGAATCTTTTTCCCTTTCTTGTACTGAAAGCTAAATGTATTGGCATGCACTTATATAGCATAAATGTATTGATGCATAAGTTCTAATCTCAAAATATATCTAAATATTTTTTTAATTTCCAAAGCAAGGAATAATATAAAAAAATGAGCAAGTTAATCTAACTTAATTTATTAATGTATAAAGAAACTTAATTTGTACAGGTGTAAAATTCCAATTTTCATAAAAGGAATAAAAAATGCACTTTAAATTTTCCATTTTACTCACTTCTTGTAAACTTTTATGCATACAAGCTAAATCCTACAAAATTGAATTTTATTAATTAATTTACATATACTTAAAATAAAAAAGATGAAATTTTACTATCTTTCTAAATATTTATATATAAATAAACATTGATATTATTAATAATTGACTGGTTGCTAATTTCATTAAGAGTTATTCTATAGAAAATCTATATAAACACTTGTATATTAATTACGAAAATATGATTAACATATTTAATCCACGGAGTTTGAGAAAAACAAGTTCGGAGAATAAAATATATTTAAAATTCTCATTTGTTAAATAAAGACCCTCTGAAATCATATACGTAAACAATGTTTGAAATATTTAAGTTAAAAATTCCAAATTTTGAATGTGTGTGCAGATATGGTAGAACAATACTTTAAAGTATGTAAAAATGTAGATGCTTTGTGTACAAAGCCCGCTCAGTATCTAGTTTTTAAAGTATACTTTTAAATATGGTCACTGAAGCTAGCTTGTATTTTTTGCTGATATTCGACACAAAATTAACCAATTTCAAACAACTGTTTTACTTTAATTTATTAGAGAATCTAGGACACCACCTGAACATTATAATTCAGTGCTTATTTCTTTCAGGGACATATTCATTGGCAACAAGTACAGCAATGCTTCAACTATTTTTCAAAATACCACCACCAGAATTGAGACACTTGTCGTATTGTGGGATCAACTTTTGTATCCCTCTGTCGTAGAACTCTGCCGCCTGTAAATGGAATCAGCCTTCCTGTTCCAGAAGGCCGTGTACATCCCTTTCCATACCGACCGCGTCTTTTTGAATTTGGTCCTGACATAAGATCCACTATGACTCCAATGCATTGACAGTTGCTTGGTTGCCTGGGTAAAGTGCGAAATTCAAGTCTCATTGCCCGTGACGATCATGTCGAGGAACTCGTTGCCGTCATCGTGATACCGTAAGAAAAATATCAGTGCTGCTCCTAAGTGTTGAATTTTATGTCCGGGTGTCAGTTTCGGTTCATAAACCCGGCATAGGTGACGAAGAATTCCAATTTTCGCAATGCTTTGTGCATTCAAGTTTATCGATCGAACCTTGCAGGCGGCGGGAGAAGAAATTAGAGTTCCATTTCGAACCACTGTTACAACGCTACTGGCATTAGTCGGGACCTGTTCAGCTTGCATATGATTAATACGTCATAGATCTGTTACGCATGAGCAATTGACACTGCTAATTACGTTTACTTTAAAGGAAAAAACATTGGAATACTTACTTTCTGGTTGTGCCTCGTATTAAAGAAAAAGTATAATCTAGTATTAAAGTAATGAGCAAAAAAAAAAAAGAAAGAAATTATTCGCTCTTCCCTTTTATTACCTTGTATACTTAAATATATATATAATGATATATATTCACCCGCTTCTTTGTACCACTCACTTGTAACCTCCAAATTGGAAAGTTTTTCTTTCGCTTCAAGTTACTGAAGAATATGCGAAAAGCACCGAAACTATCTTCCATTATTTCTTTTCATTTTTGACTCTAAGTATATATCTATTTAAATTTTTCAGGAAATTAATATGAACTCGTTTTAATCGATGTGTATTTACTACTATTACGTCTAATGGAAAAACCCACTTGAAATTATCGAATTCATTGTGAAATTATCGAATTAAAACATTGAATTTAATTTCAATAGGGCGATTTCGCGTAGCAGTGCGTTTCTCGTAGTTTCACGTAGCTTATGATGATTCTGGCTTTAATTTCAAAAGTAAATGTAGATTATTGGATTCCTATTGACTCTCGAAAACATAAAAATGAATGCGAAGGGCATTGAAGCCGTTATGACGTTGCATGAAATCGCTCTATTGAATGAGTAATAAGATAAACAAGACTTTCTTTCTCATCCATTTAATTACTTTCTTGTATACGAAGTATCCTTTCAAATATACCACTTCGATCTTTGTACCATCTCTTGCTGCCCTCCAGCCAAACTATCAGTTTGACAAGCAAATGTTTGACTTCTAAATAAGAATCTGAATGTAAATAAGAATGGAACAGATGCATTGTAGACACCGGTTCTGTCCGCCATGTTTTTTGGGCGACCAACAGAAAAACGGGTGTTTTGAAAAATCGACATATAGAAAAACATGGCGGCGGTACGAGAAAATAAAACATGGCGGAGGTCACATGGCATATTTGAAACACAACATTAACAAAACTGAACTTTAAAAGAAAAAGAAATAGATTAACAATTTAAAGTATTATTAAAATAAAATTAGCATAATAATTATCATTTTCTACGTTATTTAAAAAATAAATAACAGATTAGTAATATTTATGATATATATCATAAGAATAAACACAATATATAGCATTTTAGTAAGAACTAATATTATAAAAAAAACATGTGAGGAGGAGTTCCCTCCCCTCTTAATAAAAGAAATGCAAAATAAATTTAATAACAGATGAAAAGTGGAACAGGTAGAGCCACAAACATTCTTCAACACTCCTACTTCCCTTAAAAAAACATTCAAATAATTATTTTTTACCAAATACAAAAAAAAAAACCCTTAGATTTGGAATAACGTTGTTCCCAAACACTTGGAGTTAAGAATGAAATGCAAAACCAACCTCACACCTAAGAATATCTTGATATTTTTGAGCTGCCATACCGCACCACGAAAGTCAGGGCAAACACACCAAACCACTCATTGCTACATAAAATCGCCAAAAGATCGCCAAATTTGGCGACAAAAAAAAGCTAGAATACATCTGTACCATAAGAATAAGCTCCAATCACATGGATTACATAGATATTTTTAAAATAGACATTTTACATTTCAAGAAAATGTTTTTATTTGTTTTAATGCTGATTTATTTTTTTCTATGTTCGTTTATTAGAGTATAATAAAAGTTAATGGTGAAAGAAGGAAATGTAAAATAAAGTATGGATAAAGATGATAAAATATAGATTAATTTCCTACATATTTGTTACCTAGTTGCCTCAGCTTTCTAGTTGTTCTCACACTTTGTAGTTTGCCACGCAATCGATAGATGGCGCTTTTTTTATCGCTAGAGGGCTTGTGGCATAGGAAATGTATTAAAGTAACTACACCTAGAAGAGTCGGTGGGTTGGGGACACATCGTACCAATTTGCCTCAGCTTTCTAGTTGTTGCATTCTAGGGCTTTTCACAGGCTCTTCCCATGTTAAGACAACTGTTATTAAAAAGCACTGAACTGCACTGCAATTGAACACTGACCACAAAAAAAAGAACCATTACCTCCTCCTCGACATGCTGAATGATTTAAATACTATCAATATTTGTAATTATTCTTTTAGAATACTCATCATATTTACACAGAAAGAAATCCAATATAGCCGTTATTTAAGAAATCAAGGAAGACTGCACGTGCAATAAAATACGAGTTAAAATCTAAACGTTTCTTAGAAAATGAGACTATTTCAATAGTACTACAGAGTTATTTCCCTATATTTACAAAATTAATTTCTAAAAATTAATTTCCTCCTCTATTTTTATAATTTTTCTCATATTTAAAATAATCTTTACGAAAGTTTTACCATCTTAAGAATTTTGACATCTAGGTTTGGATAAATACCTACATTTTAGAAACCACTAAACCGGGAAAATATAAAACTTTTTTTAGATCGATTCGTACATTTGGAATATTATTTAGACTAAAAGAGGTATTTATTTAAGCACTCTCAATTTTCTTCTTTCTACTTAGGATTAGGCAATAAATAAGGGAAATAGTTCATTGAACGCTCTTCCTGGAAACGTGTTAAAACTAAAATGTTAAAGTGTTAATTTGTTGGTGTTATAAGAGACTCAAATTAGGGCTAATTTAATACATTTAAATATGTTTAAAAGATTTATGAGGGTAGTTTAATTACATTTTAAAAAAAGATATTCATTTTTACTATACATAATTTTATTCTGCATTTCTTGAAACTATAAGATATAAAAATTATAATAAGATATAAAAATTATAAAATTTAAAAATTATCAATATTATTATCAATATTATTTATAATTATAGCTTCAATTTAATAAAGAACCTACATTAAGTACTTAGGTCAAAAGTTTTCAATGGCACCTAGTGGGCCACATGTATCTCGCTAAAGCCTTTTGAAAAAAATCATAGTTTAATAGTTTTTCCTTCTAATTCATTATAAAGTAGTACAGTAATTCCATTATTCTATATCCCTTATTTTTCCTTGCATTATCTTCTGGAATTACCAGTAAGAGAGGTGGTGCAGGAAATCCGTTCATTTGTAGAGACAGGTCATCATCCACAATACTCTCACTAAATTGTCCTTTTAAAATTTTATTTTAATGACGTTACTGATTTTAGTTCGTCTTAAGTATTTTTTTCTTTTTCACATTTGTGGATAATAGTTGAAAATAAACTGACATTAATGAGGGATCGTATTTGAAACTCAGTTTTTTGGTGATTTAATACTTTTTGTTTATTTTTAACTAGCAACTGTGCCCGTGCTTTGATACGGTAAACTTAATGTATTACTTTTAAACATAGATTTTTTTTTCATGCATAACTCTCTGAATTCTTCACAGTGCAATTCGAATCATTGTCATATTTATATGTTTCTATTATAAGAGTATTATAACAATATTCAGTTTTTATAATACTATTTTACTACTATACGTTGATTAGCAAAGTTAACAGATCTTGACATATTAAGTGGTTGAATAGGAAGCAGCGGTTTTGACAACAACAGTTCTAATTTTGGTGGTATTAACAAAAGTTGTCCAAAATTAAGGAAATTTATGACAAAACACATGGTTTTGTATGAAACAGAAACAAACATTCATACTGACAACCATATGAATATAGAGATAATTATATAAAATGATAGTTTTTTATATGCCAATGAGAATCACTGAAATTTGTACATTTTGTTGTTAGAATATTGTTGATAAACATTTCCTTCTAACTAAGTAAACATTGTAAATATTGTAACCAAGTACAAGTAAAACATTGTAACCAAGAATTAAACTTAAAATTAGTTCTCATATAAAAATGCTAGAATTTGAGTCACATAGAAATGAAAGTAAATCACTTTATATCTAAATTTCCAGGACAAAACAAAAATTGATACTACTCAGACGATGTTTAAATAATTTAAAATTAGAAATGAATATATGAGATATTTAAAGGAAAGAAGTCATAATGATAAAAAAATATTTTATTATGTGAT
Organism: Pardosa pseudoannulata; assembly: GCA_032207245.1. Lineage (NCBI taxonomy): Eukaryota > Metazoa > Arthropoda > Arachnida > Araneae > Lycosidae > Pardosa > Pardosa pseudoannulata. Next base: position 61,178,403 of record CM063508.1, read on the forward strand.
AAATTAAAAATTTTAATCTACGGCTATTAACCGAGGAAAACTGCGTTTAAAATAATTACTTGGGATGACGTCACATTGCTAAAAATATTGCTTCTTTCACTTAGTTATGATGCGAGAAATTAAAAAATTAATCGTTTGCGTTTAACTGGGGAAAATAGTGCTCGGAATAATGACATGAAATGCTCGAAAGAGAGGGAAGGGATAGATTTTGGAACGTTAAAAATTTAAAAAAACCTTCCTAGGGATATACCTAACAATTTTCTAAATTTTCACGGTGATTGGATGCATGGTTTTTGAGTCTATCGAGTACAGACAGACAGACACAAATTCATTTTTATATATATAGATTTAACTCTCTTATGCAAATGCAAAATAATTAGTGTTATATGAGCTTTGATTCCTATGCTTAAACTTTTAAAGAGCTATTTTCTATTTTTGTTTAATACTTTCTTATATTTAAAATTCATAAATAGTCAAGAGCCCCAAAATATACGTTATAACACAGCGTTTCAACAGGTTTTAGCAACTTAAATGACTGAATTTTTATTCCTAACTGAGCTAGACATTATATATCATACTTGTATCTTTGTCCTACTTAGAGAATATTTTGGAAATTAGATAATTAGGAAAGTGATGCCCGCAATCATATATTTCCAATGCGATCTGCAAGCCTTTATAAGATAGAAACCCCTGACCTATATTATATAACATAAATATTTCTTTTTGATTTTGACTATTTTGAAACAGTTAATATAAATTCATTCTTTTAGAATATAATACGGTTTCGGCAGAATGGTTAATAAAAGAAACAAATCAATTTCTTCTTGAAAATTATTTCTTTCTTACATACAAAGTATATTAAAAAAACTTTTGCATGAGTGAAAACATTACCAAAAGTATACTCTTGAGATTTTATAAATATTGATTTTTTATACTGCAAACATATGCATCATACTTTTATTGGATAAAAAGTAATTCTTTGAGGAATTGTGACAACGAGAGACGATATTTTACTTAAAAAAACTGGATTTTCTCCAATACACATTTTAATCGTACTAGAATTAAATAAGAAGAATATTTTGTTAAATGTTTTAACCATCAACATATTCAAAGTTAAAATTTGTCACTTTTTAGGAGGATCGACATATGAATTCAATGTTTAAAAGATGCATGTAATTCGAATTAGGTAAATTTTAAGATAAGATATTCATCTTATCTTAATTTCTGTCAATTTTAGAATATAAATATATAACATACAAAATAATTAATAGTAAACCAAGCGATTCGAAGCTTCAATATATTAAAATATCTGTGAAAAACCCCTCGACTCTATACAAAATTATATATTTCTTTCATTATAGGATTTATTAATTTCTTCGAAAATTTTTGAGAAAGTTAATAATTTTTTATTAGACATTGTTTTATTAGAGTATAAAAAAGGATTTAAGGATACAATCCTATTTAAATAAGATGAGTAATAAGTCAAAAAACTAATGCGCAATTCAATTTTTTTTCTTACATACAATACATATTTTGGAAAAAATTTTATAATCATCTCAAAATTTGACTTTCAAATTTTGATAAATATTGACATTCCGTATTACTCTAAATCGAACTGGTTGATAAATAGTTTTGTGGAGTCATGTCCTACATTTGAAATATATTTTCAACACTACACTATATATGTTTAGCTTAAACAATTGATTTTCTTCTTTCAGTATCAAAATAGAGTTTAAAGAAGCAGAACATTTCTTTAATCGCTTTCCTATAAAAATTAGTAAAACTGAAAACTATATTAATTCAATGATATTGAAAACTATATTGATATTGATTCAATGTTTTCAAGACACAGGCAAATTCAAAATATATAAATATATTTAAAATATGTTTTTTATATATTTATATATTGAAGTTACGGAAACACATCAGTTTTAAGAAACATTAAATGAAAGATTTTTTATTATTTTATATCTTATATTTTTTTAAATGATTACAGTAAATACATGGTATTTTCAGCATTTGTTTTCTATAGTTATTTAATTAATTTTGTTTAATTTACTTTGGTTCCAAAAAACAAGAATTTTTTTAAAGAAAGTGCTTGTTTTGAATTAAAAAAATTGATGACATACTACAAAATAAAGTGAATTTTATTAATGTTTTTTTCTTTTGTAAATAATAATTATTAGGTATATTTCTCCATGTATTTAAATTCGTAAAAGTATTAGGAATATTACACCAAAGGATTGAATATTTACGTAAGCAAAAATAATGTTTAAAACTTCCATTTCAAATGCTATAACTTTGTTATATACTTGTACTATAATGTACTATAATGCTATATACTTTTTATATTGGATACATTCTTGAATTAGTTTAGAGACAGTCAATACGAATTTATTGTATTATTTAAGCATTTATTAGTGTATGGAAAAAGTGAAAAGTAGAAGAATATAATCCTGTTTCACGATGTGTATAAAAACAAATAAATTATTTCTTTATTTTGTGATAGAAGGCATATTTTGAAGCAATTTTATAATCGATTAATACTTATTTATATTGGAACAGTACACTGGGGCGTTACAAAGGCTTATAGAAAGCAACAACAATAACCAACATAAATGCATAAACAACATTTAAAGAAGTAGACTGAGTTTCATCTCAGTTGGCCTGTAATGCATTTATAGTGAAAATTTTTAATCAGTATTTGCAATAGTTTTTTTTTATTTACAGTGCGCCCAATTTGAAAATACACTTTTTTCAGTAAAATGCATTTAATTTTTTTCTAATTTTTTTATCCGGGATTTGTTTTAAAGGATTCAAAAATGTTCAGAATTTTAAATAATGTAAAAATTAAAAAATCGATTTTTTAAGGTTTAAAGGTGATGTAGAAGTAAGTTAAATAAATAAATTCAGTAAATTATATAAACTTAATAAATTTTAATAAACGATATTTTTTTTCAATTTTCAAAATAATAAAAGATAAAACAATCAATATTAAATGAGTCAACTTGTCGACCAGTTACCTGTAATACATAACATTCTTAGTAACTATTTATTTAAAAATTAAATTTTTCCGAATGTTTTTGAAACATTTAATATGGGTTGCTTCTTTTCAACATTGATTAATATATGGAAAAGTAATTTACACAAAAATATAAAATGGTTTAAATAAGAGAAGGGAAAAAAAGCAATTCTATTTTCTGTAATACTTTTTCCTTTATACAATATATACTTTGGGAAAAGTTCGGTAATCGTCTAAAAGCTTGACCTCCAGATTTTGATAAATATCAACATTTTATACAAGTCTAAATAGGAAAGAAAAAAATGATTTGGTGAAATATGCCATGCATTTAGAATTATTTCAACTGGATGAGTATTTTTTACTCAAATACACTTGATTTTCTTCTTTTAACTTAGACTTTAACTATGCGAAATATTTCATTAAACCTCTTCACCGAAAACGTGCAGAAACTAAAAATTGCTCTAAACTGTTTTAAGAGAATTTAGATTCAGACCAATTTGAATGTTTAAAAGAATCTTGTATCTAACCTAAGTAAATTTTAGACAATATATTCATTTTAATTACATATAAATTTTAAGGTCATTTTCCAGTACTTGAATAGGTAGAAGTTAAATAATTAGTATTTAAACATTTTATTGTTACGCTTATATTTATTAAAGAATCTGCGTCAAGTATCTTGATTATATGACAGTGTTAACTTTTGTTTTCAATTTTATACTGTATAAATTTTTTAGAAAGTTTATAGACAATACAATATGCATTAATAAGGATTTATTATATTATTTAAGCATTTATTAATGTATGAAAAAAGTGAATGGTGGAAGAATATAATCCTGTTTCAAGTTATGTAAAAATAACAAATAAATCTATTCCTTCTTTTATTTTGGCATATTTTGGAACACTTTTTTAATCGCATAATTCTTCTTAATATTGGGTTAGTCAGTACGCTGGGGTATTTTAATGGATGATAATAAACAATAACAATAAACAACATAAACAAATAAACACCATTGAAAGAAGAAATAGACTGAGTTTCATCGGTGGTCTGCAAGGTATTTACAGTGAAAATATGGAATCAGTATTTGCAATACTTTTTTTATTTACAGTGGGCGCAAGTTGAAAATACACAATTTTCAGTAAAATGCATTTAAGTTTTTTTCTAATTTTTTTTATCTGGGGTTTGTTTTAAAAGATTAAGAAAAGTTCAGAATTTTAATAAAAACAAAAATAAAAAAAAATCGAATTTTTGAAGGTTTAAAGGTGATGTAAAATAAGTTAAATAAATAAATTTAGTAAATTAAATTAATTAAATTAATTTTAAGAAACGATATTTATTTTTGATTTTTTAAAGTAATAAAAGATAAAACAATCAAAATTAAATTAATCAACTTGTCGACCACTTACCTGTAATGCATAACATTGTTAGCAACTATTTATTTTAAAATTTTATTTTTTCTGAATTAATTTGAAATATTTAATATGGATTTCTTCTTTTCAACGTTCGTTAATGTATGGAAAATGTAATTGACACAAAAATATAAAACGGTTTAAATTAGAGGAGGAAAAAAAACCCAATTCTCTTTTCTGTAATATTTTTTTCTTTATACAATATATACTTTAGGAAAAGTTTTGTAATCTTCTAAAAGTTTGACCTCCAGATTTTGATAAATATCAACATTTTATACAAGTCTAAATAGGAAAGAAAAAAATGCTTTGGTGAAATATACCATGCATTTAGAATTATTTCAACTGGATGAGTATTTTTTACTCAAACACACTCGATTTTCTCCTATAACTTAGACTTTAACTATGCGAAATATTTCATTAAACCTCTTCATCGAAAAAGTGCAGAAACTAAAAATTGCTCTAAATTTTTTTTCTATTTTAAAAGAATTTAGATGCAGAATAGTCAGAATGTTTAAAAGAATCGTGTATCTAACCTAAGTAAATTTTAGTCAATATATTCATTTTAATTACGTATAAATTTTAAGATTATTTTTCAGTACCTGAATGGGTAGAAGATTAAAAAATTAGTATTTAAACATTTTACTGTTACGCTTATGTTTATTAAAGAATATGCGTCCAGTACCTTGATTATATGACAGTGTTAACTGGTTTTCTTTTCAGTTTTGTACTGTATAAATTTTTTAGAATGTTTATAGACAGTATAATATGCATTAATATGGATTTATTATATTCTTTAAGCATTTATTAGTGTATGACAAAAGTGAATGGTGGAAGAATATAATCCTGTTTCAAGTTATGTAAAAATAACAAATAAATCTATTCCTTCTTTTATTTTGGCATATTTTGGAACACTTTTTTAATCGCATAATTCTTCTTAATATTGGGTTAGTCAGTACGCTGGGGTATTTTAATGGATGATAATAAACAATAACAATAAACAACATAAACAAATAAACACCATTGAAAGAAGAAATAGACTGAGTTTCATCGGTGGTCTGCAAGGTATTTACAGTGAAAATATGGAATCAGTATTTGCAATACTTTTTTTATTTACAGTGGGCGCAAGTTGAAAATACACAATTTTCAGTAAAATGCATTTAAGTTTTTTTCTAATTTTTTTTATCTGGGGTTTGTTTTAAAAGATTAAGAAAAGTTCAGAATTTTAATAAAAACAAAAATGAAAAAAAATCGAATTTTTGAAGGTTTAAAGGTGATGTAAAAGTAAGTTAAATAAATAAATTCAGTAAGTTAAATAAATTACATAAATTTTAAGAACGATATTTATTTTTGAGTTTTTGAAGTACTAAAAGATAAAACAATCAATATTAAATGAGTCCAATTGTTGACCACTTACCTGTAATGCATAACATTGTTAGCAACTATTTATTTTAAAATTTTATTTTTTCTGAATTAATTTGAAATATTTAATATGGATTTCTTCTTTTCAACGTTCGTTAATGTATGGAAAATGTAATTGACACAAAAATATAAAATGGTTTAAATAAGATGGGAAAAAAAACCCAATTCTCTTTTCCGTAATATTTTTTTTCCTTTATACAATATATACTTTGGGAAAAGTTTTGTAATCGTCTAAAAGTGTGACCTCCAGATTTTGATAAATATCAACATTTTAAACAAGTCTAAATAGGAAAGAAAAAAATACTTTGGTGAAATATGCCATGCATTTAGAATTACTTCAACTGGAAAAGGATTTTTTTACTCGATTTTCTTCTTTCAACTTAGACTTTAACTATGCGAAATATTTCATTAAACCTCTTCATCAAAAACGTGCAGAAACTAAAAATTACTCTAAACTGTTTTCTATTTTAAGAGTATTTAGATGCAGAATAATCAAAATGTTTAAAAGAAACGTGTATCTGACATAAGTAAATTTTAGACAATATATTTATTTTAATAACGTATAAATTTTAAGATTATTTTTCAGTACCTGAATGGGTAGAAGATTAAAAAATTAGTATTTAAACATTTTACTGTTACGCTTATGTTTATTAAAGAATATGCGTCCAGTACCTTGATTATATGACAGTGTTAACTGGTTTTCTTTTCAGTTTTGTACTGTATAAATTTTTTAGAATGTTTATAGACAGTATAATATGCATTAATATGGATTTATTATATTCTTTAAGCATTTATTAGTGTATGACAAAAGTGAATGGTGGAAGAATATAATCCTGTTTCAAGTTATGTAAAAATAACAAATAAATCAATTCCTCCTTTTATTTTGGCATATTTTGGAACAATTTTTTAATCGCATAATTCTTCTTAATACAGGGTTAGTCAGTACCCTGGGGTATTTTAATGGATGGTAATAAACAATAACAATAAACAACATAAACAAATAAACACCATTGAAAGAAATAGACTGAGTTTCATCGGTGGTCTGTAAGGTATTTACAGTGAAAATATGGAATCAGTATTTGCAATACTTTTTTTATTTACAGTGTGCGCAAGTTGAAAATACACTATTTTCAGTAAAATGCATTTAATTTTTTCTAATATTTTTATCTGGGGTTTGTTTTAAAAGATTAAGAAAAGTTCAGAATTTTAATAAAAACAAAAATGAAAAAAAATCGAATTTTTGAAGGTTTAAAGGTGATGTAAAAGTAAGTTAAATAAATAAATTCAGTAAGTTAAATAAATTACATAAATTTTAAGAACGATATTTATTTTTGAGTTTTTGAAGTACTAAAAGATAAAACAATCAATATTAAATGAGTCCAATTGTTGACCACTTACCTGTAATGCATAACATTCTTAGTAACTATTTATTTTAAAAATTAATTTTTTAGGAATGTTTTTGAAACATTTAATATATACTGCTTCTTTTCAACATTGATTATTATATGGAGAAGTAATTGACACAAAAATATAAAATGGTTTAAATAAGATGGGAAAAAAAACCCAATTCTCTTTTCCGTAATATTTTTTTTCCTTTATACAATATATACTTTGGGAAAAGTTTTGTAATCGTCTAAAAGTTTGACCTCCAGATTTTGATAAATATCAACATTTTATATAAGTCTAAATAAGAAAGAAAAAAATGCTTTGGTGAAATATGCCATGCATTTAGAGTTATTTCAACTGGAAGAGGATTTTTTACTCAAACACACTCGATTTTTGTCTTTTAACTTAGACTTTAACTATGCGAAATTTTTAATTAAACCTCTTCATCAAAAACGTGCAGAAACTAAAAATTACTCTAAACTGTTTTCTATTTTAAGAGAATTTAGATGCAAACCAATTTGAATGTTTAAAAGAATCGTGTATCTAACTTAAGTAAATTTTAGACAATATATTAATTTTAATTGCATATAAATTTTAAGGTCATATTTCAGTACTTGAATAGGTGGAAGATTAAAAAAAATAAGTATTTAAACACCATATTGTTAAGCTTATATTTATTAAAGAATCTGTGTCAAGTACCTTCATTATATGACCGTGTCAACTTTTTTCTTCAGTTTTGTACTGTATAAATTTTTTAGAATGTTTATAGACAGTATAATATGCATTAATATGGATTTATTATATTCTTTAAGCATTTATTAGTGTATGACAAAAGTGAATGGTGGAAGAATATAATCCTGTTTCAAGTTATGTAAAAATAACAAATAAATCAATTCCTCCTTTTATTTTGGCATATTTTGGAACAATTTTGTAATCAGGTAATACTTCTTAATACAGGGTTGGTCAGTACCCGGGTTATTTTAATGGATGGTAATAAACAAAAACAATAAACAACATGAATAAATAAACAACATTGAGAGTAGCCTGAATTTCATCGAAGGTGGTCTGTAAGGTATTTACAGTGAAAACATGGAATCAGTATTTGCAATACTTTTTTTATTTACAGTGGGCGCAAGTTGAAAATACACAATTTTCAGTAAAATGGATTTAAGTTTTTTCTTTTTTTTTAATCTAGGGTTTTTTCAAATTATTCAGAAATGTCCAGAATTTTAATAAAAGCTAAATAAAAACAAAATCGAATTTTTGAAGGTTTAAAGGTGATGTAAAAGTAAGTTAAATAAATAAATTCAGTAAGTTAAATAAATTACATAAATTTTAAGAACGATATTTATTTTTGATTTTTTAAAGTAATAAAAGATAAAACAATCAAAATTAAATTAATCAACTTGTCGACCACTTACATGTAATGCATAACATTCTTAGCAACTATTTATTTTCAATAATGCATAACATTCTTAGTAACTATTTATTTTAAAAATTATTTTTTGAATGAATTTGAAATATTTAATATGAATTTCTTCTTTTCAACGTTGCTTAATGTATGGAAAATTAATTGACACAAAAATATAAAACGGTTTAAATAAGAGGAGGAAAAAAAGCAATTCTCTTTTCTGTAATATTTTTTCCTTTATACAATATATACTTTGGGAAAAGTTCGGTAATCGCCTAAAAGTTTGACCTCCAGATTTTGATAAAGATCAACATTTTATACAAGTCTAAATAGGAAAGAAAAAAATGATTTGGTGAAATATGCCATGCATTTAGAATTACTTCAACTGGAAAAGGATTTTTTTACTCGATTTTCTTCTTTCAACTTAGACTTTAACTATGCGAAATATTTCATTAAACCTCTTCATCAAAAACGTGCAGAAACTAAAAATTACTCTAAACTGTTTTCTATTTTAAGAGAATTTAGATGCAAACCAATTTGAATGTTTAAAAGAATCGTGTATCTAACCTAAGTAAATTTTAGTCAATATATTCATTTTAATTACATATAAGTTTTAAGCTCATTTTTCAGTACTTGAATGGGTAGAAGATTAAAATATTAGTATTTAAACATCTTATTGTTAAACTGATATTCATTAAAGAATATGCGTCAAGTGCCTTCATTATATGACAGTGTCAACTTTTTTCTTCAATTTTATGCTGTATTCATTAGTGTCTACATATTTTTTAAAAACAGGCATAGGGGACTTGTCAAAAAAAGGTCGTTTTTTAGAATGAAAATGCATGGTTTGTGTAAAAGCGCACTATCTCAGTTTTAATTGATTTCAGAATTTGTATAAATTTAAAAAGGAAAAAAGGGCCCCGTTCTAAAACCGTGAAATGTGAACACTAGTATACATTTTTTCGGAAAGTGTATAAACAGTTAATATGGATTTTTCTATTCTTTAAGCATTTATTACTGTAAGAAAAAAGTGAAAGGTGGAAGAATATTATCCTGTTTCATTAGATGTGTAATAAAACAAATAAATTAATTCCTTCTTTATTTTGTGATGAAAGGCATATTTTGGAACAGTTTTATAATCGCTTAATACTTTTTTATACGTCAGGTTCATCGAAACTCTGGGGTGTTTCAATAGATGATACAAGAGCTTTGAGAATGTGTTAACAAATTCAAAACAGAATATAGTTATATAAAATTCATAAGCTTCGTATAATTACTTTTATTCTAAAACAGAAAGGCTTGTACCGAAGTTTTTACATTACACTCTGATTGTGTTCTAAGAACCTGTTGTGGCGAACTTGTTTATGGCGGGGAGTTTCAATGGATGATGCAAGGGCCTTTAAAATAGCTTATCAAATTCAAAACAGAATATAGTTATATAAAATTCATAAGCTTCGTATAATTACTTTTATTCTAAAAAAGAATGACATGTGCCGACGTCTTACATTACTCTCTGATTGTGTTCTAAGAACCTATTATGGCGAACCTGTTTATGGCGGGGAGTTTCAATGGATGATGCAAGGGCCTTTAAAATAGGTTATCAAATTCAAAACAGAATATAGTTATATAAAATTCATAAGCTTCGTATAATTACTTTTATTCTAAAAAAGAATGACATGTGCCGACGTCTTACATTACTCTCTGATTGTGTTCTAAGAACCTATTATGGCGAACCTGTTTATGGCGGGGAGTTTCAATGGATGATGCAAGGGCCTTTAAAATAGGTTATCCAATTCAAAATAGAATATAGTTATATGAAATTATAAGCTTCGTATAATAACTTTTATTTTAAAACATAAAGGCTTGTACCGAAGTCTTACATTACTCTCTGATTGTGTTCTAAGAAACCTATTATGGCGAACCTGTTTATGGAGGGGAGTTTCAATGGATGATGCAAGGGCCTTTAAAATAGGTTATCAAATTCAAAATAGAATATAGTTATATAAAATTCATAAGCTCCGTATAATTATTTTTATTCTAGAAACAAGGACTTGTACCGAAGTCTTACATTATTCTCTGATTGGGCTCCAGAAACCTGTTTATTACAAGAGTAACAGGAGTTAAAAGCACAACCATAACAATTTTGATACAATTTAAAACAACAAATATCTATGAAAAATAATTTTCAACATATAAGGCAACTGAAGTAACATAATTGGAACAAGC